>JALBCR010002757.1:0-321259 GCA_030710515.1 Abscondita cerata
TATACAGTGTGTCCGTAAAGTCCCGGAACATGCGATTATTTCGAAAACGGTATTTTTTTTAAAACGCTGAAACACGTCAACTTTTTATTTTTAGCAATTTTTAGCCTACTTAGTTGTTCCAAAATTTGCCGCATGGCGGACCACAATCAAAGTCAGGTTTTTAAAATTACAACCCCTGTTTTTTATTACATTTTGGAGAGCTACCATTGTCCTGAGTACAATGATGTGCCACATGTGGGGGTTACATAAGAAATTTTTTGAGAAAAACAGGTTTTGTCGCCGAATGAGATTTTATTTTGCCAAACCTTAACAAAATCGACTTGTTGCACTTACTGTCACTTGTCACTTTGAAGTTTACTGGTTAATTTTTAATGTCAATCATATTTCAAAAACATCACTTGAATAGTTAAACTTGTTGGCAAATAATTTTGAAATGGCTAATCGTCTTAGCGACACCGATAGGATACAAATCCTTATGATGGTCGGTTACGGTGATCGGAGAAGAACTCTTGATCAGGTTCGCACGCTGTTTAATCAAACGCATCCCGATAGGCAGATATCAAAATCAACGGTAAGCAGATTGCTGCAAAAATTTGAGATTTATGGTGAAGTAAAAGACTTGCCAAGATCAGGTCGACCATCTTTGTCCGAGGATGATCAATTGAACGTTTTGCTGGCAATTCAGGATGAACACCAATCGACATGTCGCCAAATGGGCAGGGATCTGGGCATATCTAAAACGTCAGTGCATAAAGTTCTTCGTAAAACAAATTTCACCCTTACAAGGTAAAATTAGTTCAGGAGTTGTCAGACGACGACTTCGATCGGCGAAGTGAATTTTGTGAAACGATGCAAGAACTGTAATAATCCACAGCCGAATTTTGCTCACAACATTGTTTTTCTGACGAGGCATCTTTTACATTGAATGGCATGGTAAACCGACACAACTGTCGATATTGGTCGGATCTAAATACTCATTGGGTGGAAGAAGGACATACCCAATATCCACAAAGGTCAATGTTTGGGCGGGCATTGTTAGAAATACGATCATAGGACCGTTTTTATTGAGGAGAACCTAAATGGACAACGTTACCTAGAACTACTGCAAAATGAGGTGGTCCTTGCTCTTATTCAACGCTTTCCAGGGCCACAGCCAGGTGAAATGATCCTCAGATTTGGTTTCAGCAAGACAGGGCACCACCACACTATGCATGCCAGTAAGGGATTATTTATATCAGGTGTTCCCCAATCGCTGGATAGGTCGAAGGGGTCAAATCGAGTGGCCAGCGCGATCGCCCGATTGACCCCTTTAGACTTCTTTTATGGGGACATCTTAAAACCGGGTCTATGTAAACAGACCTCAAAATTTGGACGATCTAAGACACCGCATTCAAGCTGAGATCCAGATGATCACTCCAGCGGTACTAGCAAACGTACAACGCTCATTTGTGGATAGGCTGGCCTACTGCCAAACAGTTAACGGTGGCCACTTTGAGCAACTACTCTGATTGGCTTCTCAAAAACAGTAAGTTACAAGTTCCAGTGTGGGCAAGTGTAAGTCGAAGTCGTTGTTTAAATTCAGCAAAATACCAAAAACCTGTTTTCTCAAAAATTTCTTATGTAACCCCCATGTGGCATCATTGTAATCAAGAACAATGGTAGCTCTCAAAAATGTAATAAAAACAGGGTTGTAATTTTAAAAACCTGACTTTGATTGTGGCTCCGCCATGCAGCAAATTTTGGAACTACTAAGTAGGCTAAAAATTGCTAGTAAAATAAAAAAGTTGACGTGTTTCAGCGTTTTAAAAAAAATACCGTTTTCGAAATAATCGGACTTTACGTACACACTGTATAATTAAAAATATTTTTAAAATGTGCACTCAGTAACTGTACTAAATGGGACAAATTTTGGAAATCTTTTGTAGCAACTAAGTTATCCTCCGATGTTAGAAGTTTGCGCCAACCTACATTAGCAGAAGAATTATGAAACTAGAAATAATTTAAGAGTCATGAACTTCGGGTTTCGCATTGGATCATACACTACCACCTCAGCAAAAAAAGTTCACTTACGCATCTTGTAATTTAAAAAAACCAGTTTTAAAATTAGTGGCAATTACACTCCCTGGTAGTCATTTCAGAAAATCGAAAATAATTTATAGCATTTTCACTGGGACGATTAAATTAATCATTTTTTTCAATTTTCAAACACGATGTACCTAGTATAAATTGATCACAACGGTCACTTATCATATTTGATCTTAACGACCAACCAGTTTATAACGGCTACTCTTTCAGTTGTTCGACGGCCACTATAATCATAAAGGCCACCACAATCATAAAACCACTTATCTTCAACATCATAGCAGCCACTTGTCATCACAACGGGCAACTTTACAAGTTGATCGCGACCACCGTAATCATAACGGACACCAATTTCGAAGTTGACAAAAAGGGAAAAACAACTTTGCAGAAGAAATTTCCCCCAAACGATTTTTTAAAGGATTTTTAAACATCAAAATAAATGTTTATAACATCCAATAATAATAAAAACGATTAATGTTTGTATTCCAAAACAGATTGCACAATGGTTTCAGCGATAACCTTTAGCAATCATAGTTGAAAGTTCCCTAGATGGAGCACTAATAAAGCGGAAGAACTTTCTAATTTTTCAAAATGGAAATCGTATATTATTATAGGAATTACACAAGAATGAGGTCTATAACGACACTAATATCAGTATCGTTATAGAGTCACTGAAAAGTCTATAACGATATTTTGTTCCTTAGCTACAACTTGGTATTTTAATGATAATGACATTTAATGAACGCCAAATTTATCGTGGTACCAACTTCGTAAAAAAATTACTAAATGTCAAAGTTTAAACATGGAGTTACCTTTTCTAATTTTTTTTTTAGATTTAAGAAGTCGAAAAAAGTCTATAACTGCCTCTTACCTGGTGAAGATTAAATTCACTCCTAATTCGCACCACCTTCTAAGTAAACCCATACATCACTTCATATAAAAAAGTTAATTGTTTATTATTTATTTGCAATTAATTACTGTAAATATTTAAACAATACACGGATTAACGTATAGTTTAAACCGGCGCGCACTCGTTACTAATTCATCGCCACTTGTTTAAATCAAAGCACACTATTTTGCGAATGAGTTTATAGCACAAGGTTTTCCATATACAATGTGGATATTAAATGCATTTACGTATTATTGTTGTTCAATTAATTCTAATCATGTTAATGTAAATTTAATTTTCTCGATTCATATACAAATTGTTAATCTGTGCTTGTATTTGAATTTACACGTTAAAGGCATTTTCTGATTTAAATTATTTGGTAACAAGTTATTCCATTTTTAAATAAATTTACTAATTTAAAAACTTATTGCTCTAGTATGTACACATATAGGGTGAAAAAAAAAGTGAAGATGGACAGTTTGTGGTTTATTATAGAACATTTTTAAAATCTCATTTAGTAAATTTGTTTTTAGTGATACAGGGCGCTCTAATTGTCTAGACCGTGCCCAACTATTTTTTTTAAATAGCAGATATTCTTGTAAAAGCTGCAGAATGTTATTACACTTCTTTATGAATATTTTGAAAAACCATCTATAAACTAAAAGTTTTCTAGAAATCGTAAATTTGTAACGGAACTTTTACAAAATTGTAAGCAGATTGAGTTGTATTTGAAACATTCATTATGTCGTTTTTATACAGGGTGTATCTCAAATTACGTAGTTATATATAATTTTTGAAATATGTAACAATAATATTCAACATCTAGACAACTTTAATTGTAGTCGTGCAATTGAAGTTGTCTACTCAAACTGATAAATTTCTCTACATAAGTCGAAAAGGTTGGTATCACGGATAAAACTATTTTTCGGCTGCATTGGCGATTGGAATACACGGTTGAACGCTTCTTTTAAAAATTCTAGCATCCCATAATGGCGCAGTTTTAGGGTGAAATATTATTAATGTAGAGTCGTTCGTGCAGAAGCGAAACTATTCACCAACTGTGAGACGCATACATTTTCAACATTTCAACATCGTAAGTTACAATTTCTCTTTCCTTATCTCTGGGCATTAGATAAGACGCCAATTTGTCATTTTGTAAAATTTTTAAACGGGATGAATTTACAACTGTCATCTCAACTCATCTTCGAAACTTAAAATTGCTGTATTGCTAACCGAAGACTATATCTATTCTGTTTACCTCTCTTGAGGCCATCACACTACTTCATGCTAGTTGCATAAGATTGTCGGTGGTAAAGGTGGACATCGTCTATTACTATTTGGGTTGAAACTAGTTATACACCTTCCTCCATCGAAACTGCGAGGGTTTTTTAGTCGTCGAGACTACCAACGGCTTTGATTTACTACAGATCGAACAGATAAGTGCTATTTTATTTCTTAATTGTACGTCTATCGCATGAGACAGGGTTTAAGCACTCCTTGATTTTGTGTAAGAATCGAAATACGTCATTTAGACTTTAATTTCGTACATCAAACGCTCACAGTCCAGGATCCTCTAGCAAAGCGTCACCTTTGGTTTTCTATATATTTATTGCGGTCAAGGATCACTTTGTTATCAGCACAATAGTAAGTTCAGTTTAAATTTAATACTATAGTTTATTGATTCGTACAAGCACGTTTCGACTGACAACGTGCGTCAAGTAATCAAATCATCAATCGTTGTTCTTAATTAAATCGTGTAGGTTGAGTTGCCTATCTAATTATTTGTGACATTTTTTTTAAATATTTAATTGTTTAAAATCAGGTTTCTTTTTAAGCTTGTGTTGACGTTTATATTATAACAAATGGCGCTCCCTCTTTTTCTTATAGGTTGCATGCCTTTCTACATTTGAGGTATGTTTCCAATCCAAGCCCCTCTACAACAAAGATCCCACAAGGTGGCGAACAACATGAATATCTATTTGTGTCTAAACCTCACCATCAGCTAAATTTGAGTTTGACTAAAACTTAACGTCATAAATAGTACAAACCCATTTTTATCTTCGCCTATTCTATTTTTAATTATCTCTATTCTTTATTAAGATTACCAGATGTCCAAAATATCCAGTTTTCAAAATATTAATTATTATTTAAAAATGTACGTAAGATAAATTTGTAACTAAAGAATTTTGCACACTGGGGATGGTTCGCATTTATTTGTTTTTCAAACATATTGAACCTACAAGCAACACACAATGTATACTAAAACGTTGTGTAACTATAAGAAAAGGGAAAAAGAAAGATATAAAAAAAATTAAACAATCAAAGTGAGTGCTCGACATATTCTCAATTTTCTTAGATACAAATACCCAATCTCTTTCACATATGATGAAAAGTTAAATAGTTACACTAAGTGACAAAGAAAGGCAATAAAAAATAAAGTTCCCAGTATAACCTCCATTTTCTTGGACACAAATCGTATTAAAAATTGCCTGTAATAACGGAGTGCTCCGTCATGTTGGAACCATATTATTTATTATAGTATACAGTAATTTTCTAGAAAAATTTTTGTAAGAATTCTACATACGCAATACTGTTTACATTTCGTTCAAAAATATAAACCCAATTTGGTACCCTCCTGCTATACCATCCCGCATGTTTAAAAACTATCAATTTGATAGTCAAGAGGGCGAATAAAATATGAAACAATAATTTTTAAAACGTTATCTCAATCGTGAATAATCCTTCAGTGGTATTTTGGTAAACAGCAAGATGTCGTCATAGCTTGCAATTGGAACAGCGATGCCAAGTACCTAGGTAATTAGTATGTAGCTGATCCAGGAGCCCTCAGCTTCTGTGTGGACATTGAGTATGTCTGATAAGGAATCAAAGTATCATTTCGAGATTTTGCTGCTGCAACGGTAGATTAGCGTTCCGCGCATGCGCATTGTGTAATTGCATCTGTGGGCCACGCGCAGACGCCAGTGCGGAATTTTTCGCCGCTTCGTACGGTTATCTGTGATTGTTTAAAATGCTTCCGTCTATCTAAAATTCTAAAGCCTCGCCGAGTGCTGCAAAAGTTTGTTGTCCGCTTTCTTTCGGCCAAACGCCTGAAAGCAATTAATATTCATCGTGAGATCAGTGTAGTATACGAAGAAAACGTTATAAGTAAAGGAATGTGTGATGCTTGCTTCCCAATTCGGTTAGTTTCTGGAAATAACAAAAGATTTGATGACGAAGTATACTCTCCGTTTGTTGGTCGGGCAGCTACAGTAGAGGTTAAAAATTACAGTGTTCTGGTCGTCTAACGGGAAGCAGTTTGGAGAAATAAAGAGAATACACTAAAACTCCAAACTTCTTTATTTAACACGAAACAAGTCACAGAACTAGCTTACGGGAGGGGACTGCGTGCGCACTAAAATTTAAGCGGGGCGCTATCGGATTTTGTACAGTCCGCTGTTTTTTGCTTTGGGTTTACAATTAATAATAAACAAAATTAATAAACAGTTAAAAATCGGCCTTATCCTAACAATTAACTACTCAAATTAATTTAGTGATGGTGCGATACTTAGAACTAAAAACGCATCGTTACAAATTGTCCAAAAGTGCGTTTACAGATGGCCGTCCTCACTACTTTCCTCACCATGGACATTGGAGCGGCCATCTTTAATCGCCTAACCCACGTTTGTACTATGCCTTCATTCGTAAAGTTTTCTCCGTACATTCCAGAGATCTCACGATGAATATTGATTGTTTTTAGGCGTTTGGCGCAAAGAAAGCGGATAACAGACCGTTAGAGGAGTCGGTGGCACTTTCGATAGGCGCAGATACTTAAAACAGTCACAGACAACCGTACACAGCGGCGAAAAATGTCGTACTAGCATATGCGCAAATCCTACACCATTCTAATTTTTTTGGAAGCTCTTTTGATCGTTTCCCTTACTTCTCTCTCTTTCATTTTTCATAGTTCCATTCGTGCCTTGTGAAAGGCCATTTTCTCCTTTTTTACAGCATCGTGTACCTCTTCTCTAATTATCTGTGTTAATAATCTTTTCCCTCATTTGGTTTCTCGAGTTTTTCCCTTCATCACGCTCTTACAGTGCTCCTCCCATTCCCTTTCGTCTATTCTAGCCTCAAGTCATTTTTTCTTCTTTTTACTTACAATTAATGCTTACTTTTCATTCCATATATCTCCTTTTCTTACTTCCATTTCTTTCTCTTCCTTCTCATGTCATGTTTTGGTTTTTCACACTCTCTATTCCACCATTCCGTTCTTGCTTCCTTTTTATTTTTTGAACCTTCTTTTTCTACTGTCTGCCTATTTTTCCACTAATTTTCTTATTTTCTCTTCCAACTTCTTCTGATGTTTCTTTGTTCCTTCTCCGATTTGTTTTATATTTTTCTGTACTTCCTTCAGTCCACACTTCTCTTGTTCTATTCTTCTTTTTTTTTCTCTTCTTCTTCATCTTTCTCTTCTTCCTCCATTGGCTGATGTTCTTATTCTTCCTCATTTATTATTTTCAAATTTTCTCGCCTTCCCTACTTGTTTGATGTAAAATCACATAATCTATCACAGATCTCTTTTCCTCACATGATTTCAACAGTTTTCTTACGTTTATTTTTTGTTCACTGGTTTCTTTCTTTGTTTATTGTTATCTCTTCTTTTTCCCCTGTTCTTGGACTATAGTCTCCAATAATTATTTTTCATTCCTCTCCTTCCTTAATTATTATTTTATTTTTTTATAACCAGTAAAAATTGACTATTTAGATTTGTTTCGGCATATATACAATTATCTTTGCGGTATGATTACGACAGTTCACAAATTTCTCGTCTTGCGCATTTATTTCTTGTTTCAATGTTAACTAAAAAAACCGTGCTTTGGTATCTTAACGCGTTAGGTGAGTTTTCTTAATTAATTTTGGATCATCCTACAATAGTAACATTTTATAGTCGTTAATTTAAGCGACAGAAATGATCTTTTCTATTCTTTTGGCGATATTTCGGAGAAAAATGTTGATTGGAGGTTATATCTTCCACGAGGGCACGAGATGCATAATTCTATTTATAGTTTTTTTTCTTTCTTGTAATAATTCCTTTTGGGTCTCTCTTGCTTGGTATGTGATTGGTATTAATTAATGTCATTATCAACTTCAAGGCACGTTTTTCATTACTTTTTCGGGACTCGCACTAGATGCTTTGCGTTGGGATCAACTTGGAGATAACAATTACGAGTAACTAGTCGCTGGAGCTTTAATATTTACGGTATTTGCACAAGGTCAATACACTTTAATATTTTAATTCGGATAATACAGATACAACAATTGATTCTATTCACGACTCACCGTTACTGATCTTTAGAATTTATTTCGTGTATTGTTTTTGTCCTCAATTTTCTTTAGTTCCATTTCCATATATCGTTATTAATTCGTGTGTATCTCTTTCTTCTGTTGTAATTATATTTCTCATCACCTCTTTTTGTCATAAATCCTATTTTTGTTCCTTTTTTCTTTCTTTCCAATTTTTGGTTCGATTCTTATCTTAATGTGTATTCCTCTCCTTTCTTAGACATGTTTTCATCTATGTATACCATAGCGTCTTTCATCCTTCTTTTGTTTTTCAGCACTTCGATTTTGTCTTAAATACTTTCTTCATTATGTTATTATTAATAATATTTTTGAAAAATTATCTCGTATTTTTATAATTTAGGTATCATATGATTCAGTTCATGCTTTTTTCAAAAATATGCAACACTGGCCCTTGAAATGATTCTATTTATTAAAAATTTCCAATTTTCCGTTTGACAAGTAGCCATCTTAATTTTTGACAAAAATTTCTAATATTTTGTAAATTTTTTTTCTTTGACCTGAATCGTGCCAATAAATGCTTAGTTTTTATTTAATTTTAATGAATAATTTATTTTTCGGGTTTCCACTGTTGAAATTGTGAAGGTACATTTAAGTGCTTTGTATTTATTTAGGTACATAGCAATATTTACAGTTACATTTATTATTACAATTAATAAAGTATTTTTATGCAAAATTTTTAATTATAGCAATATCGATTTGACTTTGATTCATATACTATTGACACAAATCCAACATTAGCATTACATCTGTTAATGCAATAACATTTAATGAACAATTAACACATAAACTAGACTAACATTTACAATATAAAGATATCTCTCCCAACATATGTTGCACTTTAGTTATTTTAAATTATCAAATGCTATCTTTTTAATGAACATAGACGCTGTTCAGAATGGCATTTAGCAATGTATGTTGCAAACCTTTAAGAAAGCAATTTCCTTTATAACCAGAATTAACGATGTAGAACTATCTTTGATTATACTAAAATTTCTCTAATACTGCAGCCCAGTTTTTATAGTAAATAAGAAACATATAGTGATATGTTTAACTGACTGTACCTACACTATCTTCGTTAGTTTGGAAAATTAGATAATACCATTAGTAGATTAAACTTCTACTACAAAAACCACCCCTTTTAGCACAAATACTTGACATCACATACCATTACTTATGATTGCTATAAAAATTATTTATTAAAAAACTTTTTGGCTTTAAAATTAACGACTACGTAATTGTGGAATTCGCCATAGTCCTTTAAGTTCATTCGAGAACAGTAGTTAACATACGTATAAGTGGTTGCAATTACCGTGCCGTTCTAATGAGTTTTCTCTCATTTGCAATTTATCTACAAAACCTTTGTTAGACATTTAAAAAATGTATGTCTGACAACACATTCCTTTAATTTGTATTTAGACTTTAAAATTATTTAAATTAAGAAAGAAACACGTTGTTTGAATGTTGAATTCTAGAATTTACTGCATTGAGGTTGGTAGCATTAAATGTCAACCGCCATTATAAATCATAACCTTTAATTTTCTACATTATTATTACATCTGTAATTATTGCAAATGTAGTCACCTTAAACACCCTTAACATAAATATAATGTAAGTTCATAAATTAGTATAATAATAAACTTTAAATTTGAAATTAAATTTGGCACTGTCAAACGTTTGTTCCATAATTTGAAGTTGTCCGTTATTCAATTGCAAAAATCTAAATAGATGTGAGAATCTTGATTTTTATTCTTTTTTGTTTTTTTTTGAATAATTTGGTTTTTATGCGGCCCTAACAAAAAAGTGGATTTACTCAAAAACGGCCAAAAAGTATGTTTTTTTGGCCGCTTCGGTTTTCGGTCCCGCTTGGGTGGCGCCATCTACCAATATTTTCTTAACTTACATAAAGATATTGACTTGACTGCTAATGTCAAATTTCTCTGTCATAGTTACCTACATTCATCATAAATCTTTGAAAATAAATTTTTAAAGAATCTTGTACTGCAAAAAGTGTGATTTCGTCCTCGTTTGCTTTTTGGTCTCGGGTACGCCTTGACCATTAATATCAAACTCGTCCAAACAGACACACTTTTGTAGTGTTATGTTATGTGGTGACATAATTAAAAAAATAGGCTAGTTCTGACTTTGAGAATTTGAATTTTAAGATTTCATTATAATAAATAATTCTACAAATTGGTGACCGATGGCATTCAAAATACCCGATAAAACAGCACCCGCATGAAAATAACGTTTCCATAAAAATTCCGCAGTTTATGTCGACAGATCCCAAGCTTTTGTTTACGATGCTGGAATGTACTTTCAGTGCTGTTGGTGCAACAAAGTTTAGTTACACTATTGCTGCATTCAATCCAAAATACGCAGTTCTCGCGACGTCTTTCTGAAACCAAAAACCGAAAAATCATACGAACCATTAAAAATCAGAACTGATCAAGTGAATGGGGGTGTCACAGGAGCAAAACACACATTGTCTGATGGAAAATGAACCACTAGGCGACTGAAAACCATTATAATTTCTCCGCCACTTTTGCAGTTTGCAGGTGGCGATTTTCCAGATGACATTTTGCAAACATTATAACTGGGATGTATACAAACACAAGCAGTAATTGTGGTTTATAAAGATCTCGCATGTGACAAAAGTGCGGAGGTTACAGATTTTGTCGCTGAGGCGTACATGAACCATTTGATTGAAAAACTCATCGTTCAAATTGAATATTACGCTCGCGCTCACGATCACGCTCGCAACCGCATTTACAAGAATTTCGAAATTCAAGCATTTGCTGAAAATTTGGTAATCAAACGAGAAGGTGTAAGAAACCGTGTACGTTTGCAATTTAATTACACTGTCGGAAAAAAACATGGACAGTCGTTGATGTCAGCCGACGGCAGCAGTTCATATTCAACATCAAGCCGATTGTTCAATAAGAAGCAGTCTGAAAAAAATTAAGATATTTGCTTTGTAATCTGACTTTGTATAAGAAAGAAAGAGAGAGAGATCCGGATTACGAGCAGCAAAACACAGAAAAAAATAAGCGTGTAACGGTTGTAGTTTACAAATAAACGAAAGGAAGCGACGGCTCTAGCGGTACAACCTAGAGAGAAAATATAAGGAAATTTGGCTTGATGTAACGCACTAAATTCGCGGAGGATCCAGTATTTTTAGTAGTTAAAACAGCAGCGTCCGGCTTAGCCGGTGAGTGGGAAGGTCCTTAAGAACTGTAAAGAAATAGACTGCTGCCTAACAAAGCGCCACCTGCTGGGCAATAGAAAGAAATAAAACCGACCAACAGGAGGTCAACAGGTTTTACTTAAGGTTTAATACGCTAAAACGAACACAAATCAAAGAGACAAATAGACAATTCAATACAGCAAACAAATCTTAAAGTACTAGGAAAATGTGACAGAAATAGGGAGACTGTCGCATATAGTTACGTGCGTTAACAACAATAAATCAAGCTTGCAATTAATGTGTCAAATTTTAGGTAAGCTTTTTAGTTACACCCAAATTAAAGTTAGCGTTCCAATTGAGGATTGGTTACTAAGAAGGCTCTGTGTACACACGTCACTTACACACGGTGACTTAAAACTAAACTTAAACTCGGATTGGGTAAGTACCTCCCCAACTAACAAAAGGCCTTTTTGTTTTAGTTTCAACCGCCCCATGTAAACTCCCCAGCTCGTATTGAGCTGATTAAAAAGGTTACCTAAACATTAAAACTTAGCTGTATTCTGTAGTATGCAGTTCCAAGAATGAAAGTTCCTGCTAGCGACAGTATTTAACAGCTCCAGAAGGTAGGTAACCCCAAGATTTCCCTTAGGGGAGGTATGTAGCGAAGAACGGAAGGTGAATATGTTCCTCGAAGTAAAAATTATGCAGCATGAAAGACCCCTGCAGACCGTAGAGTCCACCGGTTGTTGGCAGCTTAACTGAATGCGAAACCGTGGTAGACGTAAAGTTTTATAGGGAAAGGTTCTTAATTAGCCATTCCAGCACCCCCAGGAGTTATCCAAGTGTAATGCACAATGAAAATATAAGGTCAACGCACGTGCTACAGCATACGTCGTAATTAGAACTAAAACAACCACGAAACAAAAGAAAGCAAAGTGTACTTATGGTGAATGCGGCCGGATTTAAATTTAAACACCAATTCAACTTGGAAATCTTGAAACACACATTAATAATTTATGTGTAAAACTTCAAGAGACACGCCAAAACACCTATGTAGAAAGAAAAAGAAAATGTCCGCTGATCGTCTCCGAAACTTTTGTAAGAGTAAGTTAAAAACTAAAAAGAGAAGATCAGAAAATAACTAAATTAAAAAATATGGCATGATGTAAGGCCAATGACAATAAAAGAAGATGACGTCAAAAGTAACCATCTTTGAGCAAACACTAAAAATGTGTTATAGAAAAAAATGCATGGGAGAAAATGTCCTTCGGTTAGATGACCAACCGTCACTATCAGAAGAAGTGACTCTAGAAACCGTGTCCAAATTTCCTCTTCCAACCAATACTCTTCTCTACTCTACAGCGGTAGACAATAATACAACCAACTAAAAAAAAATGAAACACTGAAGAAAAATAATCCATCAAGCAACGAAACACTTACAAGGTTGATAGTAAACACCCCCGGTACAGGGAAAAGCGGTTACTGGTTTGTGTCGGCAAGGCACAATGTCCTCAAATGAGTGTCACCAAAAGGTGCGTCCCGAGTCCATTTCACAAACTAAATGGTGATATAAAGACATCGAGCCAAGTAGTCCGTAGACACAAACAAAGATGTTTGCTACCCTAACGTCAATCAAGAAGCAAATCACCATCCCCACCAAGGGTTTACAATACCCGATAGGAATGTGAATGCCGGACTATTTGTCCAGGGACATAGCGAAAATCTGAAAGATTAAAAATAAATGTAGCAGAAACGTTTTTTCCCACACCCAAAAACAACCGCGGAGGAAAGAAATACAGGGAAAGTGTCACAGAACACAACCCAGACGGAAACACACGTGACAATTATTCGATTTCAATCAGGTGCCGGATCAGAAAAATATACGCAAACGTGCAGTCACCTAAGATGCAACTATGCAACCCACTGGAGCATGCTCCTCAAACACAGAACCCAAACCAAACCGATGTCAAGTTGTTTAATGACACAAATAAAGAGAAACCTGTCCTATTTGCTCTCTAACTACCCTAAAAATAAAGCAAAGAACAAAAAAAAAGTAATAAAAGAAAAAGTACATAAACTGTAAACACTATAGGTATATCTTTCCTACCACAACTTGTTTATAAAGTACGCAAAGTCGAAAGTAGTCGTGTGAGTGCAAGTAAACTCAAAACAGCAAATAATCCTAAGAACTACCGTCTTGTATTAGGAAAATCTTAAGTTGAGGTTATGAGATGTTTTATCCCGGGAGATTATAAGCATCTTTGATGTTTTTTCGCATTCCACAGCCGGATTAGTTGTAACAATACTGCCATAGGAACGTGCACCAGCCGACTGGTACATCTAACTGCGCTGATTATCCTAGGTTAGGTTGTAGAGATTAAGCGAGAGATATGAACTCAATATAGACAAAAAACTGTAATTATAAGCCACGAAATTGTAGATAATCGCTACCACGAGGTAGTAAGCAACGAAAACTATACCATCATTAACTTTCCATATTATGCGAACGAATTATTGATCCTCTCTTCATCCACACATTGATGATGAGATCTAGTTTTATGATGACAAATGATACCTTAATTTGGAATTTTTTCCAACAATGTTTATGCACTTACCAATGACAACAAGTTAACATTTCATATAGACTCAGATGATGTTATCACTAAAGCTGGTCGGCATGTACATTTACCCAAATTTTCGTAAAGTTACAATACTATGAGGTTTTTTAAAAAATTGTATAGTTCTGACTTTGTCAAATTGAATTTCATGATTTCATTATAAATAACCCTACATAGACAAAACAAAAATGTCGAAACCCTAGCTCGCAGCTCTACCAGTCGAAGAGGGATCGTGGGTGTATTCGGTAGTAATTAATTGGAAGGATTTCATACTGCAAAATAAGTAATAAAAAGGACACCATCTAACCAAATGCGTAGTAAGTACTCTGAACCAAATAGGAACTTTAGACAAAAAAAAACAAACCGTTAAACTGTGGAGATATAATTTTTGTAAAACGACTAGACCAGTTATAGACACAAAATACATATAAAATACACAACAAATGCGTGTAGGAAGCTACACGATACTAGTTATTTTAGAGACATTTAAATATAACCGTTAAATTAAGTAATAACCGTTCTGTACGATACGCCACTAGATGGGCGTAGTCGCCAAATAAAATTAATAATTAACGGACAAAACAGATAATTCACATAAACAAGAGTGACTTTATTGACGTTAAATATAAAAACTCACGTTGTGTATCGGTATCGACAATAAATCTAAAAGTAAACTAAAAGGCGCAAACACATAATACTAATTTTTAAAAGATCTTTCAAATGATATCGATCAAATATAAAGTACAAAAATTACGTAGATAAATTCACGTCAGAATACAGACACAATCGCGGTTAAAATAAAATAATAACTGAGAATATGCACAAATTCAACTTTTCTGGTTTATTGATAATTACGATGAAGAGTAGTCGGTCGTATTTCCAAAACGGACGAATAGTAGTACAGAAAGGTTAGAATAGAGAACCAGCAACAAACATGTCCTCGGCTGGATGTATAGATAAGTCCAGGGGTCAACCAGTTTTTCTTCGACTGGACAGATAACAGCTGGTTCAAAAAAGTAGGTGGATAGCAAACGGCCTCCGAAGTAATGTTGATGTTATCTCTCAATTAAGCCACCATAATTAGACAAATTGCCTCGTATTTATTCATACCAATCAAACACTACCCGGTGGAAATTCTGAAACGTCAAAACGTGTGTAAAATAGCGATAAGATCCGAAGTTCACAATGGTTATAAAATAAGAAACGTTACTTACGACGTAGAAGTTGCTTGTTAAAAAAATAATCTTCAGATAATATTGAGAACCATTTATAGCGTTTATTTCCGTTCAGTTATTGGACGAGATTGAACAGTAACCAACTTAGAGAAATTCGATATCCCTAGCTCCAAATGATTTTGTCACCAAAATGCTTGAATTTAACTTAAATTGCCTAACTACCAGGGTATAATTCTATGCAAAGTGAATAAAATTTAAACATTGTCACCAGTGGCGCTGAAAGGAATAGATTAGAAAATAAAGTTTCCTACAAAAATTATTTATTGATAAGTTTACTTTTAATGAGCCGTTCTAGTTGGAGGTGAAATAAACAAAAACAACTCAGATGATTGTAATTGTCGACGCTTTGCCCACCATTGTTTGGGCTTTATCAAGGTTATCTGTGACCCACTCAATGGTAGGCAAAACGTCGGCAATTGAGTTGTTTTTATCCATCCCACTTCCATCTAGAAAAGCTAAATAAGAGTATATTTATCAAAAAACAAAACTTTTAAATACAAAACAAAATTATTTAAAGACTATTATTTTTAATTAATGAGTAACCAAAATAATTTAGAAAAACTCGATCAATTTTCTTAAATTACGATTTTGGCTTGGGCGAATTTGTCTGATTAACAGCACATAAATTTATTACTACGCTTAATAAAGCTTCTATAATTAGATATTAAAAAATTGTTATTGATGGCCGTTAGAAATACGTTATTATTCCTTGTCTAAACTATAAAATTAATTCTATAAGAATTAATTATTCAACAAATTATTGATGTTATCATTTATAACAAACAAATAAGTCGTTAGAATTTTTTTCGAGATACAAATCAACAATATAAAAGTTTCAGTATAAAATTGATCTACTTTTAAACAAGAAAAAGTTTAAACGCATGATAAAAGTTTATTATAGATTGTTATGACTCGTGTCTGCGTATTAAAGTAAAATTTAATCCAAAACTGGATAAGTTTCGTGCTTGAAATAAACATCATTTCTACCCTCATTATCCTATTTTTTATAGAAGAAGTTTAATTGTGTTTCATCGAATATGCGTAGTTTTAAACAAAAATAGCATATAAAAATCGCAATATAAATATGTACACTAGGGAATAAAAAACCGAGTTATATATACAGGGTGATTTATTACTATTTGGAAATAATTTAACACTAGAATCCCGTCCTGAAATTATGAAGATTTAACCCAAAACACCTAGATAAAATGTCGCTCATTACTAAGTTACAGAGTGTTTTGTTTAAAAATTTAAAAACTATTTGTGCTTAATATTTTAAAAACTAATTGACGTATCTATTTCATATTTGGCAGGAAGTGTAGACACTGTACACCCTTCTAAATTACGTTAAACAAACATTTCTGTCTACTACCAGAGGCGTACAATAGGGGTAAGTGACCGGTTAATCGTCCCCAAAATTTACGTCACTGGCGGAATAGAAATTTTAGTAGAATTTTCGATTCTCCAATCTTTTTAAGTAAATAATGTACTCTTTCCTTATAACGATTAAGTCAATATTTTTCGAGATATTTTAAGTTAAATATGAAGTTTTAGAAACATTCCATAAAGAATCGAAAATATTTTTTATCAGACGTCAACAATTCTTAATATTTTTGTTACGAAACCAATTAGAATTAACATGACAATAAATTACTAACATTTACTCAATATGAGCGAAATATAGAGTTTCGAACGACGATCTTCCGGTTGTTAACATAGTAGTGTCTGGTATGCTAAGTTAGTATTCCATTATGTAATGCTGTATAGTGCACTTCTCCGAAAAGAAAATTAATTGCCTGTAAAATACCTGTTAATTTAATACTTACTCATATTCAGAAAATGTAGTTTTGCCATCACTTGATGTAATTAGTAAAAGATCAGTTCTAATCTAAAAAAGGTAAATGCAGAAAACAGTACCATGATGTTAATTAATAGGTAATACTCAATTAATTGCTTTTAAAATACAAATCTTCCAATCACTGATAAAATAAAAGGTTGGATAAAGAAGAACCAATTCGTAACCATGCATTTGTGGGCTATAAATAACTAATAATTTAGATTTAATCCTTGAGAAAATAAGGTATCTTAATTGGGCTATTGTAAGTTCAAAGGGTCAAATAATGCAGGAGGGCTTCAAATTCGAAAAATCGGTACAAAAATAAAATGCAATGCAAAAAATTCATATTCACAGAAACCATTCATATTAAAATAATAGATCACTTTAAAAATTGAACTTGAATTCAAAAAATGATCTTTATTTATACAATTTAGATTATTACTTATCCCATTTATGGCTTTAATTATGGGACGACCACGCCAACGTTGTTCGCTTTGGCTGCAGGCTTAAGATTCCTTATCCTTTTGTAGGGAGAGATGTAGGAGAATTTTTGGTAGTTTCTGTTATTTTTCTTTTCAAGGGTCGACCAACAGTCTTCTTCCCATGATCCAATATTCGTGCTTATTGAAATTCATCCCATATCTACTCCTTGGGCAACTATTTTAATAGATCTTTAATTTCATTCATAAAATTCATTTCTTTTTCAAAAACATTATTATGTGTGGATTGTTGAAAAGCTGGTCGGATTGTAGAACTACATATTTACTAAATATGTGGGGCAGTGTTGGGACCTCTGGTACTGGCTTAAATGGAATAACAAAATATTGAAGTTCGTCGTCTTAAAATCAAAATAAAAAAGAATGAACCGTTTAGAATCGGATCAACGAAGCCAGTTCGATTAGGATAAGCGTGCTTTACTATTTTCGAGTGCTATAAGAGTGGACAAGTTGCGCTTTGCTCATTTAGAGTACGGGAGAGGTGGACAAGTTGCGATATGCAAATGGACTTTGGCGACAACCGGAAGTGAAATTCCATATCATGAT
This sequence comes from Abscondita cerata, assembly GCA_030710515.1. Taxonomy (NCBI): domain Eukaryota; kingdom Metazoa; phylum Arthropoda; class Insecta; order Coleoptera; family Lampyridae; genus Abscondita; species Abscondita cerata. Next base: position 18,253 of record JALBCR010002757.1, read on the forward strand.
AATCAACTGGACCAATAGAGCAATCCAATAAAAAATTAATATAGACCTTGGACACGTGAATAAACGTTACCTGAAGCATTAACCGATAACCAATTGGACCTTCGAAACGTGAATAAGAGTTACCTGAAACCTGACACCGGAATTCTTCTCCAGATCATGATAATCAACTGAATTAATAATGCAATCCGATTAATACTGAATATGGACGTTGGACACGCGAATAGACGTTGACTGAAGCATGACATCGCTATTCTTCACTTGGTGCAAACCGGAAGTGGGATTTCAGATTATGATAATCAATTGGACCAACGGTGCAATCCAATAAATAAGGAATCTGGACTTTGGATACGTGAATAGAAGCTACCTGAAGCATGACACCGCTATTCTTTTCCTGATTAAGATAATCAACTGGACCAATGGTGCAATCCAATTAATAATGAATATAGACATTGGACAATTTTTCGCATGGCGACTACCGGAAGTGAAATTCCAGATCATCATAATCAACTGAATTAATGGTGCAACCCAATAATAAATGAATATAAACGTGGGTCACGTGAATAGAAGTGACCTGAAGCATGACACCGCTATTCTTCACTTCGCGACAACCGGAAGTAGTATTCCAGATCACGATAATCAGTTGGACCAATGTGGAAATCTAATCAAAAATGAATATTGACCTTGGACACATGAATAGAAGTTACCTAAAGCCTGACACCGCTATTCTTTTTCAGATCATGATAATCAACTAGACCAATGGTGCAATCCGATTAATAAAGAATATAGACATTGTACACGTGAGTAGACGTTGACTGAAGCATTAACCGCTATTTTTCACATGGCGACAACCAGAAGTGGTATTCCAGATTACGATAATCAATTAGACCAATGTAGATATCTAATCAAAAATGAATATGGACCTTGGACACGTGAATAGGAGTTATCTAAAGCTCGACACCGCTATTCTTTTTCAGATCATGATAATCAACTGGACCAATGGTGCAATTCGATTAATAATGAATATGGACGTTGGACAAGTAAATAGACGTTGACTGAAGCATGGCTCCGCTATTTTTCACTTAGCGACAACCGGAAGTGGGATTCCAGATCATGATAATTAATTGGACCAATGGTGCAATCCAATAAACAATGAATATGGATCTTGGACCAGTGAATAGAAGCTACGTAAAGCATGACTCCGCTATTTTTTTCCTGATCATAATAATCAACTGGTCCAATGGTGCAATCCGATTAATAATAAATATAGACATTGAACACGTAAATAGAGATTGACTGAAGCATTAACTGTTATTCTTCATATGGTGACAACCGGAAGTGTGATTAAGATCATCATAATCAACTGGACAAATAGTGCAATCTAATAAAAAATGAATATAAAACTTGGAAACGTGAATAGAAGTTACCTGAAGCATGACATCGCTATTATTTTCCGGATCATAATAATCTACTGGACCAATGATGCAATCCGATTAATAATGAATATCAACATTGTACACGTGAATAGACGTTGACTGAAGCATGACACTGCTATTCTTTATTTGGCGACAACCGGAAGTAGGATTTCTGATCACGATAATCAACTGAACCAATGGCGCAATCTAATAAAAAATAAATATGGTCCTTAGACACGTGAATAGAAGTCACCTGAGTCATGACATCGCCATGCTTCACTTGGCGACAACCGGAAGTAGGATTCCAGATGATCATAATCAACTACACTAATAAATAATGGATATAAACCTTGAACACGTGAATAGAAGTTACCTAAAAAATGACACCGCTTTTTTCACTTGGCGACAATCGAAAGTGGGATTCCAGATCACGATAATCAATTGGACCAATGCAACAATCTAATCAAAAATGAATATAGACCTTGGACACGTGAATTGGAGTTACCTGAAGCATGACACCGCTATTCTTTTCCAGATCATAATCTACTGGACCAACGGTGCAATCCGATTAATAATGAATATAGACATTGTAGACGTTGACTGAAGCAATAACCGCTATTCTTCACATGGCGACAACCGAATGTAAGATTTCATATCACGATAATCAACTGCACCAATGGTGTAATCCAATCAAAAATAAAAATGAACATTGTACATGTGAATCGTATACTGTTTATTTGAGATATGATTTCGCTGCCCGACACGACACAGTGCATAAAAACGTGAATGGAAGTATCCTCGGCTTCTGAACTTTCTCTCAAGGCCTTAACCTAAATCATTTTAAACTAAACGCCGCAAACAAGAGTTTGGTGCACATTTTTCATGTGACACCCCAGCACTTAACTTTACTTCAACTCATTGTTTCTGTATACTTCGATTAAAGACCACTTTTCATTAAGATTCGAGAACAAGGATTTGGAAACAATGCACAATTCTTTAAAAAACTCGCTCCTCTCAGATTGAACAAAGTCTTATTTTGTAGTCTACAAGTTTTACAATGTTTGTCCACTTTAGCGTGTCAAGTCCTGCATACTAATTGAAATGATCCAATACTGTATCTCAGAACACTCAATTTAGTGGTTTAGTTATAGATAATCTATTTAATTGATTGGTGCATTTATAGCGTATATTTGTTATTTTGGTCATTACATGGTGTTGACCAATAGTTGCAAACAGTGTCACTGGAAATTAATTAAGCATGTATAAATCCACGACGGGCAGAGGAGAATACTATATTATGGAAGCAATTGCTCAGCGAATATTTTGTGAGAATTCACCACGTAGCTGTCTACTAAGATCCTGCAATTGTGGTGTGGTAGGCCATGTTCAACGTATCTTTACAAAGCGCACGCGAAAACCAGAAGAGTAACTGGTCGACCAAAAGGGGCAAAAGTCAACCTCAGAGAAGAACGCCCGGAGATTTTCATTTGTAGCGCATCGTTGACAAAAAACATACACAGCATCTACATGGAGGGCTTTATCAACGGAAGATGTTCTAGGGTCTTGATTGATACAGGACCTACAAAAACCAATGTTTTCAAACAAACGAATTCCTACGCATGATCAGATGGAAATAACCACTGGTTTGAGAAACGGAGTACTTCAAACATCAAGGACTAGTAGCTTATATCACTGATGAGGTTATAATGGAAATAGACATAACCAAGAAGTATGGGTTCTATTTGGATATGAAGAATGATGTGCTGGGAATACAATAGACGACGAGGACAAACTAACAATAATAAAAACCGATTTTACTATTAGAAATATTTGTGACAATTCACCGTCATGCTCTTCTGGTTATGCAACGCCTCTACGGCGTTTGAACGGTTGATGAAGACCGTCGTTGAAAAGGTGCTTAGTCTATTTAAACGACGCAACGTCATTGTGGTTGGTAAGTCGTTTGAATAACACTTATCATATCTGAAGAAAGTGTTCGATCGACCTTCGTAGTGAAAATCTGAAGTTGAGTCCAAAAGAATGTTATATCTTTAGGAAAGAAGTACAATATCTGGGACACTTAGTATTGTAAGACGGAGTGCAGGCTACCTTGAAAAGATCAGAACAGTGCAAGAATAGCCAACACCTAGCGACAATCACAATATAAGGAGTTTCCTTGAGTTGTGCATGTACTACCGGCGATTCGTTTCACTAATTAACAATTAACCAAATTAACTACCGCGCCAGTTCTCAGTTAACCTTGCAATAAAGAAAAAAATGTGCTAGATACCTGGCTCTAGGAGCCGTACTATCCCAGCTACAAGATGATCTAGAAAGAATCATCGGGTGTTTTAGTCAATTAGGTTTTGTCAGACCAGAGAAAAACTTCTGCGTGCCTAGAAAATAACTCCTAGCAGTCGTTAAGTCTGGCAAACATTTCTACTAATACTTATGCGGACGAAAATTCCTACTGAAAACGGACCATACTGCCTCGAAATTTAATTGTTACAATTTAAGGACCCAGAGGGACAAGTCGTCAGGTAGATTCAGAGATTGCACAAATACGACTATAAAAACACCGTGCCGGAACAAACCACCGCAACGCAGACGTCTTATCTAGTAAACCTTGTCTGATGATCTGTAGTCATTGTTCTAAATTGGAGAGAAAAGTCAACGTCCTTAAAAGAACAACCATGGTCGATGACAGTTGGGAGCCCGAGCAGTTAGGGCAAGAACAGGAACCAGACCCCAAATTGCGACTGCTTCTAAAATGGAAGTAAATAAGCACATATGAGAGATAGTACAATGTCGGGAACCCGTTTGAAAGAGTAGCGATCGACATAGCAAATCCGTTCCCTGAAAGTGATGCTGCAACAAACACATTTTGGTGGCAATAGATTATTTCAACAAATGGAAAGAAGCATATGCCATACTAAATTAAGAGTTAGCAACAGTGGCAGACGTCAAGTAGTTTTTCTGCCATTTTCGAGTTCCCTTGGAATTACATTCGGACCAAAGGCGGAACTTTGAGTCAACCTTATTCGGAAACGTCTGCCAACTGTTAGAAACCAAGAAGACTAGAACGACTCCTCTTCACTCCAAATCAGACGGCAGAGTAGAACGGATTAATCGAACGGTAGGTAAATGCCTGTTCAAGGTTGTTCAGAAGGATTGGGGCCGGTATATACTTTCTTTTCTGATGACGTATCGATCATCAGTTTAGGAGAGTACAGGCCAAATATCTACTGCGTAAAGCTTGGTGATAAAATTTGAATGTAGACCTGAAGAGGAAGTTACGGGAAAAGATTATGTCAGTAAACTCGGGGAGAGGTTGGAGGACATCAAAAAAATAGCAGTACGTAAACTGTAATTTAGATAGTCTGGATTGGAGGATTGTCCGAAACATGTTAGAAGTTGTTTTCTGAGGAACAGAGGTTAATGTGTTGGTCTGCAATTATCAACAGCATAACCTATACGGGCAAAGAAAACTGTAAACTGTTTCTTTACCAGTGGGGACTTTGTCAGAAATGGACAGGACTGCAGTTACAGCCACATAAACGAAATAGGAAAAGTGCTGTATTAGAGGTAATATAAAAGTGTATCCATGCATATCTGCGGGTTATTGCAATGCTTTTTTTCAGTACCCACCTAGTATTCGCTCTACTTATCTCATTTGTCTAGTCTGATTCAAAAGTCTAGATTTAATTCAACGCATTTTAATTAGCAATTAAACTTAATTAGCCTATATCCGCTTTTTCTGCAGTCTAAACTAGTTTAATTCCCGGTACCACAAGCATGAGCAATTGCTAATATACAGTAATGCGTTGCTATTGTAATTCAAGACAAGATTGATTCAGAGTCTCAATATTATTTTTTATCTCCCCACACTTTTGATACTCCTTTACACGTTTGTTAGTATCGGAACGATGTGGTGTTCTGCACAAAACGCTTGTTTAAACAGCGGTTATGAAAGTGAAATGCAAACGCATTTTCATGAACTTTTCCAAAAGTGAATGAAAAAATGTCCTTGTTGCCAATATTTTTTGGGTAAAATATAACGGTTATTCAACCGCCTATTATGCATAGAAGCCCGTCAATTGCCTTATATATTTAACTCACACCTGAAAGTGCTATTTCTTTTTCATAAAATACTGATGACAGAATATTGGCAATCGACGGGCTAAGGGGGTAGCCCAAGCTATTACAGTTATGGAGTGGTTTCCTTTTAATTTCAAGTTGTTGTGAACGTTGGCCTTTTAATTTAGTGGGGACAAAATTTTTGCGAATGCCGTCAATACATTTTTCTAAGATAACCAAATGTATACGTATACCAATAAATATATTAGTTTGAATTTATCAGTTATAATTATCAAAAAACACAACGAAGGTGATTATTATTTTTAATAATTAATTAATTACCACCTACTTATATCTTTGGAATTATAAATTATTTTTCTTTTAATAATTGCAAATGCAAGTATGTTTCGTGTTCATTTGAATAAAATCTAATCTAAAAAAAAAATCAAAAATAATAATAAAAAACGAAAACAAACTGCTTATTTCAATTTTAATTTTTAGTTAACGTAAATTTCAAATTGCATTTGATAGAAACAATTTCAAACAAACTAATTTTAAAAAGTCAAAATACGATTCTTCAATAACAATTTGCTCTAATTGAATTGCTTATCTAAAGAGAAATAGAGCAACAAATGCAGTCTTCTACAACATCAGTAGCTTTAAGACAGCTGTCGTGTACAACCAACACCAAAACTTGGTAAATAAAACATGTACCTATTGATTAACATTCGTGTTAGGTTTATAACTTAAATTTATGAAAAAGAATGCGCATAAGTATTGAAAAAGTTTAGAAATAAATATGAAACTGCTTCACGGTCAACTCCGAGTTATGATGCAAAATTGATTTGAAAATTCCACTCACATTTTCTAGACTAATCAGATTCACTAATTTTTTCATAATGGGCCAATCACGGTTGAACTCAGCGGAAATTTTCACGCTTTAAAGTTTCCACCAAATTTCTAAAACTTTGTTCGTGGAATTTTCATGTCAAATAGAACTCGATGATATGAAATTGCTGGAAATTTTTCATGTCAAATACGAGTGATTTGTAGAAAGTTTTTTGCAATTTCATACCATCTAGTTGTAGGTATTACTTATGAAAAAATTTAGTTAAATTAATGACGCAAAACCGAAAAGAAAATGACATTTTAGTCAGATTTATTGACATAAAAAAGATTGATAGTTTTGAAACTTAGAACGGGAAAAAATTAAACAACGTGGTGGACCAGTAAGTTTTGGGTAAAATTTACGTTGTCCCGAAACTAATAAACGTGTAAGAACATCAAAAATTTTCCCTGAAAAATAAAATAAACGTCCAAAAGCAACGCCACTTAATAAGAAGCTACATTGGAAGCCTCGTGTCACAAGCGCAGTCAACAAGGCTACCTCAACCTTAATTTGCTGATACCACGGCGATTAGGCACATCATGACCTACTTGTCTGGGGTATGGTGGTCTAAGACTTAGGCCTGCCTGAATATAATTGGAACCCACTGCCGCAATGGAGATGTTACTCATCTCGGACTCCATGATGCCCGAATTTCGCCACTCAAAGGCTTTTAGAATTGTAATTCGAGGCAGAGCGTTCTGGAAAAACGGCAAAGAATTTGAAAGCAGTTACTATGCTAGATGTCTTAAAGATGGAGGGAATCTAGTTGGAGAGCTCACGATACTAAATGAAGATTTACTCGTACTTTGTAGTAGTTTCCTTACATAGAAGGCTTTCTATAGGGGCTGGATGTATAACCAAAGAACTAAATTATTTTATAGTCGACGTTTCGACAACTAGGTGTGTTGCCTTCATCGGGACGTATGTATTTTTTATTAGGCACAACAATTTTTAATTAGTACAATTACACCATTAAAATTATATAAATAAGAAACTGATAAAGCTATTTAAAATACTTGCAAAATACTAGTTCTTTTTATGTTTTGTTTTTTTCTTTTAGGAACAACATGTTTACATTAGTTCATACACTTTAGTCTGTTTTATAATTGTATGTTGAACGAGTTTTTTATGTTAAATTATTTTGTAAATGCCTGTAATTGTTCGGATTTTAAATTGGATGATGTTGTTCCTAAAAGAAAAAGAAACAAAAAAAAACAAAACATAAAAAGAACTAGTATTTTGTAAGTATTTTAAATAGCTTTATCAGTTTCTTATAAATAATTTTAATGGTGTAATTGTACTAATTAAAAATTGTTGTACCTAATAAAAAATACAGACGTCCCGATGAAGACAACACATCTAGTTGTCGAAACGTCGACTATACAATGGTTATACATCCAGCTCCTATAGAAGGCCTTCCATGCAAGGAAACTACTACAAATTAAAAATAATAAGAGGAGCAAGCAATAATTTCAAAAGATTTACTCGTACATTTTGAAGATTTATTGGATTTTTAAGATTAAGGGAGGGTTCTGGTAAAATCGTGCCAAAAGTACCTAAAGTTTGACAATTTTCTTTGAAGAACTTAATTGACTTAGACGTGCGTTTTTTTTTGAGAAAATTTATTGAAGTCTTCTCTACAAAATACAATTTTCTAGGTTTCGTCGGTTGTAAAAATGTCGTTAAAATGGCGGGTTCCGGAAATGATATTTTGAAAATGGAGCTCCTCTGCGAGCATGATAGAGGTCGTAATTCGTCACCTAGAAGATTGAGACAAAAAAACTTAAAATTAATATTCCAGAGAGGCATCTCCACTTAAGAAACGTGAAAAGATTCGTTATACAAACAAAATGGCGGTTACTTGAAAATAAGGTATTGTTTTTAAGCATGATTTCGCCACTTTGGCCTTCTGTAAAAAATCGTGAATAATTAAAATGTTGCAATTTTATAGGTGGAGATGCCTCTCCATTCTGTTTAATTTTAGGCAAAATAAACACAAAGTTGATTGGTTGAACGGTTCAAAAGTTATCATGCCCGCAGGTTCGAAAAATGTTTTTTCCAAAAAAACTGGTTTGTAGTTTTCGAAACGACTTTTGTATTTTTTATTCTTTTTAGTGTTTTGAAAAAAAAGTGATACTATGTACATTTTTATAGATCGGAAGGGAGGGTGGAGGTTCGACAATAGGTTTTCAAAAATGTTAAAAAAAAACAATTACGTGGAAATGCTTGGGCATGTCAGAAAGTTGGTAGTGAATATGCCCCAAATCCCAGAAGCAGCAGAAATGTCAATCTGCCATGGTCGGCCTGGTCGTATGGAAGTGTAAAAAATGAAAAACAAATTGGAGAGCGCCAGAGAGGGTGGTAATAAGTGAGCCTCAAAGATGATATGATTCAAAAGACTGACGATTCGAACGTGACGCTAGATCGTGACGATTTTTAGGAAATGCAAAAAAACTTAAGCACGTCAGATCTGATCATTTTTTTAAATTATATACTAAAGTGATTAATTGTTAAAAAACATTTAAGATTCTGATCTCAGGACAACAATAAATTAAAATTGATTTAGAAATCCCGGATTTGACTTCTTATTATGATAAAATTAAATTAAAGGAAAAACAAGTTTTATATTCAAGTTTTTTTAGTTTGTGATCAAATGTACATACGTGTTGATGATACAAGTGTGGGAGTCTTATTCTCTTCGTTACTTTAAAGCCCGTGCGGTTACGCCCTACCGGCAAAACAACAAAATGGCCGTTTCAGGAAATACATTTTTGTCTCTCTCACTAGAACCGGTGGTCCTACAAGAAAAATTTATAGGACCACATTTGTTTGTCATGGCATTTTCTATGAAATTGGCTCTTAGCACTTTTCTCGTAAGAGCAATCCATTAGCCGCGAATGTACTCCGTTGTCAGAAAATAATATGGTGGCCAGATGAAAAAGTTTTTAAACGGAACATAATATAACATGTAACTCTAGGTTGAGTTATCACTGTTGAAGTCATAACTGTTCGTCAATGTTACCTTCATCATCACTGTATTCGTCTTCACTCTCATTGCTAATACCGTGCATGTCGTGTGTTTCTGCTTCATCGTCATCTTCAACCAGACTGTCGGAACGTTTTGGATCCCCTTCATATTTGCACAACTTGAAACCATTTGCATTATACGTGTATGGACCAGAGCATCATCTTTGCATAAATGAACATCCTAGATATGTGGGTGAAGGAATTACTTGATGCTGGACGATGTTTTGGTTCCAGAGAAGTGCTTCAAAATGTGCCCTCAAAAGGCTGGGTGTAGGACTCCTTCAGTGGGAGAAAAATTTTCATCCTGACTTTGCTTCTTTGTGAACAATAGCCATCGAACACTTCAATATTGGTAAGTGTTGCTTTGGGAATGTACACTTGGCAAACAAAGGCTTCTAATGCATCACTGACATTTTGAGAAAGAGAGAAACTGGTGCCAAGACTTGCTAAACCTTGAACTATCTCACTACTTGCTAATTTGAATGCCTTAAGTTTTTGTTTATTAGCAAATGAACCGGTTACATCAGCACCTGAAAGTCCAGGAAGTCCAGATGCGTTTAGTGCTTCCAATGCTTTGAAGACAGGAGACACCTCAAAATATCTCTTCATTCCATGGCGAAGGTAAATTCCATAGTTTTGTGGAAGCATGGGGTATCTTCTAATGGCCAAAACCATAACAGGGTGTTAACCCTTATGCGTGCTAAGTACACTCCATGGAGAATGATTCTGGTGCGTGCCTCTTCCTGTGCAGTTGTTAGGGTCGCAACATTCATAACATGTGATCTCTCCAACTTACCGCAAAGGACAGTCCATTTTCCCTGCCGTACTCAATGAAATCTTTAGCAAGAAAGCTGTCAGTTCATCCTTAGTTTGGTCATGTGATAACAATTTATTCATTGAGATATTTGCAATCTTGTTTTTCGGAGATAATTGGTATTGGATGTATTGTGATCCTCTATGACGGAACTCTATCATTTCACGCTTTAAGGAGCCCTTCTTATACCAGTCAAAAACTATATAAACTTCAGTGTACATACTGAACCTTTCAGCAATCCATTGAGAAAAGTGTTTTCTGAGATTGTTGAACGTTTTCACTGAAACTATATAGCTTGGGGTATGTATAAAGTATTGCCATATTATCAATGATTGCAACTTTCTCCGGCATAACAGCTGCAGGAATACTTTTTTCTACCTCCTCTTCAGTTGTAGTTTGTAAAACTTCCAACACAAACCATCAATTTATATTTAGCCACACAATGATGCATCTTGACGTCGGCAGCAAATAAGGATTGTGGCAGAGGGAAAAATTCATACAGGCTTATGCTTGACTGCGGTTTCGTGATGTTATTAATAACTTTGATATCAAAGACATGTCAGATTTCAGTGCTATTGTTTTCTCTTTCTGAACAACATTCACCTTCTTTGCTATTGAACCACATGTTTTTAGATCACATTTCATCATAGGTGCCCAGAATTTTATATTATTCGGCTGCAATGAATTTGGACTTCCCTAGAGAAGACACATTGTGTAAGAATATGAACAAATTCCTGAACTTTCCACTAAAATGGATTAGTTGATGTTTGAAAGGCTTCCTTCAATTTCTTTACAAAGGCATCTTGACGCTGTTAAACTTTGGTAAAAATTTCGTGATGTATCTTTTTTTCTAAGGTACTCATTCTAAGAGTATCATTTCCTATTTTGGTCAATTGAGGATTGGCTAGAAAAATCTCTTTCTTTCGCTTAACCGGAGCGGTTAGCTTCTTCAGAGATCCTTCCATCTCAGATGTTGGATGTAGCATGATCATTTTTGCTTTGCAACTTGTATTACACTCATTTAAAAGGGGCCTAGGCTTTCGGTTGAACCTCAGAGTTTCTTCCTTTCTGCATTAGCTATTAAAGTTATTAAACTTGGATATCTCTCAAAAAGCATCTTGTGATCTCCATTTTTACGAAAATGTTCGGCTACCCCTGACTTCTCAGTGTTTCACAGACTGCAGTTTGAACAATGCTCTTATAGTTCCCATCGATCTCTTTGTTGTATATTGACCACAAGAACGGTATAGGGTAAACTGAGAGAGGCTGCTTAAAGATCAGGGAGTAGGCTGAAAGAACCGTAAACACCGTCTTTTAACCCTTAAACATTTATGGTCTTAGCGCACTTAATTATCGCAATTAGCTCACCCTGAAAAATAGAGAAAAGGCTCTAGGAGAATCCAAGAGAATATTTTGAAATTTACTCAAGCGCAGCAGATTAAAATAAGGGAATATCTTTCTCCTTGTTGAGAACATCCACCACATGTAAGCCATGCGTCTATGACAACTCATCAGAAGAGCAAAAAAAATTACGATATTTAGAAACACTTGAACGCGTCAGATTAAGATGGGGTCGATTAATTAAATTTTTCTTCACTTTTGCTAACTCGAATGATCAACTTCTTTAGAGATACTGCCATCTCCAATGACAGGTGTAGACTTATGATTTCTGCTTCGCAACTCGGATTTGTAGAATTCAAAAATCCCCATTCGTAAGGTGCCCTTCGCAAAACGGTCGGCAAAACAATTAATGTGTAAAAACGTATGGAAAGTGCAAGCGAAGTAATCTGTAAAATATAATTGTCACACTCGCTAACTGCCAACAGTAGTATACCCAAGTGTTTAACAAAGCATAACCCTTAAGACGCTCCCTTGAATACGTTTTATGACTGAAGTTAAAGCTCTTTTCAAAAAAGACGAACAAGAAAATTGCATTTTAGAAAACATAGTTAAAATAAAAGTTATAGATAATAAAATTTCCAATAACTTTTCTTATATTAATTTTATATTAGGATTATTACTGTTAAAAATATTGTTCAAAAATTTAAACATTGGTCAAAAAATTGTGTAAACAAAGATATATTAAAAATAATTTTATTTGAAAACAATTTATAAAAGAAATATTTTTTAAAAAATTGTTCTTCGTCATAGTTTGTCAAAAAGTGAAAAATCATCCCGTCGCCATTTTATTTAGAAAAAATACAATTCAAAAAATAAACAAACAACAAATTTTAGAAATGATTGTTTTACGTCTATGGCAATAGCAACCGGTCATAAATAAAAACAATAATAAAATACCCATTGTTTATAACGTAACAACCGATCCTGGTTAGAAAATATCTATTCCAACAAATTAAAAACTAAAATTGTTGTTTTATCGGTTATCGGAATTAATCTGTTCAAGAATTGAGTATGGGACAAAAATTTAATTACGACATAGTTCATATGAGTAAACCATCATAATTAATTATTCAATTTATTCTTAAAATTAGGAAAATATACCGTGGCGTTAATTTGATAAGTAATTTCAAACTTCCAAATAATATTATATTGTTCAGATATTATTAGGAGCCAATATATTTTGAGAATGTATGTTCAATAAAAATTTAACGTTGTATATTCGCATAAAATAAAATCATAAAGATTCTTATATAAAAAAAATAGTGGAACAACAAACAGAAATTTGCATGTCAGGTTTATAGTGTTGATTCACAAAAACCAATTTCCTTCTAAAATAAAAAAATGGGTTTAAAAACTTAGAAAAAGTATATTATATAACAAGGCACGGAATGATAGTCATTTTACACGAGCACAATTTGAAACACAAGCGAAATAAAACCAGTTAGAAATTGACAATCAAGTAAGCATCAAAGAGAAACTTTTTAAAAAATCAAATAAAGTAAATATCAAGCTTCTCAAAAGGTGTAAATAATTTTCAGATCAAATCAAATACATTTTCTACAGCGAAGTACCACGCTCCTCTGCGATCAAAAAAGAGCCGAAAAGTTCGAAATCCTAAATAAAACATAAAGTATAAATTTAAAAAAACGCTTCTCGTATAAAAGTGAACAAAAACTAAAGTAAATCTACATAATAAATAAAAAAAAGTACTTACAAAAAGAAAGGAACATTTAAAATAAAATTTGGATGTGTATTTATCCTTACATCAATTAGTTTAAACTAAGAAATCATTTGTCAAATCAATTTGTTCAACACTACAGATTTTTGAGTTTAAAACATTTTCAAATCGTGCTAACCATAGAATTCAATCTAATAGAACGGGCTTTAAACACGTTCAATGAGAATTAATATTTAAGCTCGGCGTTGATACGTAAACTCATAAACGTGTGCCTATTTCGCCCACAATTGAAATTAATTTATACCAACAACGTTGCTACGTATTAATACACATGCAATAAAGAAATTATATTGCTCATGTTATCCTTAATTAATTTTAGTAGTTGAAAAGAACGATATTTCGGTATAATATTTTAAAGAACATTATTCATTTTTGATAAGGGTATTGGGATGTAATACACACTTTCAATAATTGCAACAATAAAAATTAAGTAGATAACCAAAAGTATTTTCAAATTTTGATGTTTTCTGTATATGTATATTGAACAATTAAATTACATAAAAATTATCTAAACAACTAACCCCTGTGGAACACCGTTATTTTAAAATCGGAATGCTTCTACTTTTAAGTAAAACAAAAGCTAAAACTAAAAGCATATAATCTAAAACAATAAACTTATAGTTCGAAAACATATTGAAAAATAAGGAGCCAATTTTTCCAGTTCTACATAAGACTGCCATTAACTTTAACAATAATTAAGAAAATAAAAAGTAAAAAAGAGGTCTTCAAGATGTGGTTCTGAGTTTCAATATATTAGTTTTTGATTTTAATGTTTCCTGGAATTACAGTTTCTTGCGAAGTTATTGATCTTTCTTTCCTGTCGTGAATAGTTTAATTCAATTCATTTCTCTATGATAATCTTATTAATAACGAGGTTTTTGACGTCACCGACGTATGATCACCATGTACATAACTTTTAAACTTTTAAATTATTGGCGTTTTTCATATCAATCATTTTATCATTTATTTTTATTAACTTCTTCTGTATTTCTATTTTATTCTTTGTGTTTTTCTTCTAATATTTCTTCTATTAATCTCATACATGATTTTATTTTGTTTTCTTTTGAATGTGTTTATTTTTTGGTTGCATTTGCTTTAATTATTTATTATTTAATTCTCACTTATTTCTCTCTTAAGTTTGACCATTATAATTAATTCTAATTAAACTCCCAAGAAACCTTCATCTTTAAATATTTCAATTTAAACCAAAACACATTGTAAGAAAATTACTGAAATGTTTGAAAAATTTATTTTTTATTCATCTCAATTGTTAATGTGTTAAATTATACAAGGAGTCATTATCTAAGGAAAACACCATTTTAATTTTTTTACTGCTTTTTAAGGAGGTTATGAAAACAAATGTCATCTTAATTAAAGTGTTAGTTAAAATCTGAAACATGCAAATTTTGAAGTGTAGATTTGGTGTAAAAATGTAGATAATCTTTTTGGATTTTTTTTTTAATATAGGTGGTATACAATAATAAGTTTTTCTTTCAGTTAAATAAATATCGGTGTGAATATTTTGGATGGGAATTACAATATTAAATGGTAATAGATGGTTCATTCGTTACGGGACACACTTTATTTTTACTTCTTTCTTTAACATCATTTTTTAACATTTATCTTTCTTTATGTTGAATGTATATTTTAAATGCATCTACATTATTTATTCACTTCATTGATCTTGAATCATGATTTCGTTTTTAGTGCGCCATTGAACACGGCTACGTGTATCTTCAAGTACATTCTGTACAGTGACAATTTAACGCACGAATTATATTTTATCAGAAAATTTCCTAAATTAAACAAAGACGAGAATGTTCCTTTATTATAAATTTGATGCAAGCAAATGTCGCGCTTTGGTGTGCCTTCACATTGTGCTAATGATAAAAAATGAGGAAAATTAACACCGGAACCAGTGAAAGATTTTAAGGAAATTCCAGATATCTTAAAAGATTGAGAGGGTAACATGCTAGAAAAAGATAGAACGCTAGGCATCTTATTATACATACGGTACAAGGTTATTTTGGTGAAAACGGCCTGGTCGAAAAATAAAAGGTTCTGCCAATATTATCAATATGGGTCGGACGAATAATTTTGTTCACTTCTATTTTGGTGGATTAAGTGATTTCTCTCCCGCTACAGATAAAAAATAAACATTCTTTTTAAACAAATAACTGAGTTAATTAGTCGCAGGTTTAGCAATTATCGCTCTGTGCTCGACGCTGGAATTTCTTTTGAAGCGATTGAACACCGTCGATTGCCGCAAGTAAAGCAATCTCCCTGGAATAACCGGGGCATGTTGGTAACCGCCATTTTGTACTCTTCTAGAACCATCACCGAAATGTTTAGCCTACAAAATAAATTAACTAAATAAAGTTTGACATTTAATTTGTATTTAGTAGAGCTTAGAGACCATTCTTGCAAAGTTTCATAGTATTCGGACGACATTATTTTTTTAATTTTTCGACTTCAATGTCCTATAAGATTTTTATTTTTTAAATTCTGTTTCAGATTAATTTAAAGTACACGTATGTAAATTTTCATCAAAACTAGTCAAAATGTTTATCTCTCACGACAAGAAACGACATTGCACATTATTTTGAAATTTTCAAAAATTGACTGCACCTATAAACCGATAAAAACAAATTTTCGTTTAAATCAAATTATTACAAGTACTTGAGAATTGGATCCGCCATTTTGAATTGTGATACATCAAAAATTTTGTCAAATTTGAATAGGGCATAGTTAAAAACATACCATAAGATACTTTTGATAACATTTCAACAGTTTCAGAAACGTGAAAAAGGCCATTGAAAATTTGGAATTTTTACTTTAAGCCACGATTTTTGCGGAACTATTTGTCTACCAAAAAATTTACTACAAAAAAAATTGTTTATTTTAATTTTTCTATTCCTTTTTCTATATCCTGTTTTGCCCCTCTACACCCCCAATTCCACCATCTCCATTCTATTCTTATTTACCGAAATCGTTGCTTGTAAATTCATTGTTAGGCAGTTTTTTCGTTATTATGACCTCCTCACTTTTTCCTTCCATCTGTTTCTGATATGTTTTAATTCTTTTTGTCCTTATATTTTCTCCACTCACTTTTTGGTCCCTTTAACTTTACATCTAACCGTTGATGGTCCTATTCTTCTCTGTGCCGTAGTTTATTCGGCACATACTTTCTCGTTTACGATCACATAGTCAACCGACTCCTACGTGAGCTTCCCTTGCCTCCTTCCTTTACATTTCTGTTTAATATGTTTCTTCTTCACATTTTTTCTCCGTGTACTAACACTCCTCATTTTTTCCTATTTTTGCAATAAGATCTCTTCCCAATTTCACTGTCTCCTCCTCTCCTTCCTTTACTATTTCTTCTTCTTCTTCTTTCTTGGCCTGCTTCATATCTTGCCCAAATACTGTCATTATTTTCTTGGTACTTTTAATTAATATTTTTAACAATGTGTTTTCTCAGACAGGGTAATTCTCCACAATTACATTCTTCTGTCAATCAAATGCAGTTTGGTCGATGAAATTTGTATTTATGGTCGCATCTAAAAATCTAAAAAGTGCGTCACAATGACACCCACTGTCAATTCTTCTTCACTCATAATATAACTTGCGAATTGATTATAATATAACAAGTGCAATGAAAATTATCTATACATTTTCATTACACGAATTACATTTGATAAACAAAATTTTTCATTTGACTAAATCGTATACTGTCACTTGCAACCTTCCTGCTTTCTCATCTCAGATACTTTCAAAACAATTGTTTTAAGTTGCTATAGAAAATCGACAGTTTGTCAGTCAAAAACGAATTTGTGTAAAACCGTTTCAAAAGTTGGTACAATGTCGAGTTTTCGGACCACCTCGAGTGTCGTAATTGATCAATATGTAAAGATACTTTTATACCAGCGAACACAAAGAAGCCAAAAACATATGTATGGAAACAACTTCACGAGTTTTTTGCCACCAAACATCATGTGCTACAACAAAGAAATTTTGTGGAAACGATTGCTTGCATTTTAAGAATTGGGCAAGTAATATGCGAAAAAAAGATTATTCCTTTTAAACAAAAACTGTCACAAAGACAATGTGGTATGTCACTGCAAAATTTGTTCGGGAAAAATATAATGAAGACTATGATATATAGATAGATCTATTCAATGATATAAGATTTATGTCTGCAAAAAAATAAAAAAGAAACGCTTCTCGCAAAATGATAGTCAACAGAAAAAAAAATTTCATCTCCTATCTTATCAACTGGCTTCTCGAGTACTGACTGTTTATTATCAAGAAGAAAAATTCGATGATAGCATATTTACAAATTACGAGGCTCATCCAGAAAGTAGCGTCTCTCTTCATCATTGCAAAAACGCTCACCAGAAGACAGACATTTTTCAGGTGCAAAAAAACGTGAAAATCTCTGAGAGCAAGATCAGGACTGTAGGGTGGATGATCAAAGAACTTCCAGCCAAATTTCGTCAAAACAGCTGCTGTATGCATCATCTACTTACTGAGAAGTAATAAGAGTTACAATTTTATACCACTGCTGCCACGGTAGTGTTACCAAGCGGGACTTGTCCGGCTGGCGTATGATTCATACGTCATATATCTGTTACGCATGCGCAATTGACACGGCTAATCATGTTTACTTTAAAGAGGAAAAATCGGGAAACTTACTTTCTGGATGCGCTTCGTAGTTAGTTTTCGAAAACTTACCAAGAATCAATCAGAAAAATAATTAATTCGACATTTTCGCTGTAATTAAATTAATTGTGAAAAACTGAACTACCACTCTAGCGTCTTCTTTTAACTCTGACCCTTTTAAGTTCATTCGTATGATTTAGATAAGGTTGTGATTTTCAAGATCTGTGTTTTTAAGTTAACATTTGCCTGTGATTGTTCCTAGTAAATGGTTTTTATTTTGCAATTTTCCACAATATAAAAAATCAAAACATTATCAAAGTTTAAAATGACTACGATCAAGAATCTTTGTCCATGTGGAAATGCTCAAGAGTCAAGAATGGTATTCTGTAATGGATAACTGATATGGTTCTACCCAACCTGCGCTAACATATCATCCGACCCATTTCTCGAGTTTACCATCTTAAGTGGAGACAAGAATTGGTTTTGTACAAAATGCATTTCCGCGACCCCGCTCACCCCCGCAAAAATTAACGCCAACACAAATCCAGACTTAATATCGTGCCCAGAATGTCCGCTGATTCCAGACCAAAAATTTTTCAATGACCTGTGAGGCCTCAAAATCCACGTCATCCTGGTTTCCCTATTAGCTGCAGCCACAGCCACCAATGAAAACCGGAAACATTCTCAGCCTATTTAGCTGAACTTCAAGCCAAGTACAAAATACTGAGACGAATCCCTCTAGATACCTCCAAACTTGACGGAATACTTTCTTGGTATATAAGTGAAAACAGCTTCTCTGCTTGGGGCGATCTTTTTAAATTTGCTTGTCGAGTCGTCCACGTTCCTTTTTGCATAAAAAAAACTTTCCTCACAGTAAAAATAAAAAACAGTATATCAAATTTCAACGCGAACTCTGACACAAATCGCTTCGGCAAAAAAAACTTTCAAATAAATCTACAAATAAAGGTCTGCGTCGATAACATTCGTGGAGCAATTCGAATTCTCTCAAGCGATTAAGAAAAAAGTCTTACAATCTTGTTGTCAAACTTCATTGTAGCACAACAACCTAATGCAAATCTAATCACGGTAAAATCTGAAAATATATTCCATGCTATATTTTCTTTTCCTAATGGGTCATCCGTCCCCAACACCTAAAAGACCTTTTTTGTCAAAAAATAGCGATGATGCTGGAGTAAAATTACTTAAAGATTAACAAGTCTATCTAATTTCCTCCTATCCGGGAAGCTACTTGACAATTTTTTTTGACCTTATCTGTATGAAGCTAAACTGGGAGCAATAAACAAAAAAGACGTCTATTGGTATTGGATTCAGTTTTCGCCGTTTAGTGAGCAAACTTGGATACCAACAAATCCGTGAAGTCTTAGTGCCACACTTTTCCCCAACGGAACTTGGCTTTGGATGGCATAAAGTTTGTGAAGCAGCAATTCGTGCAAAATTGACGTAAAGAATGCTTTCAACAGCACCAAGAGAGATTACATGTTAAAGGCCGTGAAACTCAAAATTCCTTTATTTTATCCTTTCAGGCTGCAATGCTACGAGAAGTCTTTCAGGATAAAGCTATCCTGTCCGAAAAAGGCTGCCAACAAGGGGATCCCGTTGGTCCAGCAATGTTCAGTTTAACAATTCATCCCCTTATTGAATGCTCATTATCATTAGAAACTCTAATCAAGCTTGTCCTTTCGTCAAACTGTTAGATCTAGATCTCTTTACTTCAAGCTCCTGTTGTTTTAGAATGGAATTCCGTCTACCCTATCCGGTAAATTTTATGAACAGATGCGTCTCCTTAGTCGAGTTTTATCACTCGAACCTCATAATACCCTCTTTCCTATTCGCCATTGCTTGGGGATTTCGAAGCTTACATATATTATACAATGCAGTCTTTTATTGCTTTTTCAGAACAATCTTAAGGGATTTGATACGAACAACTCTTTATCAGTTGTTAATAATATTAATATTTAGTTTGATGAAAATGTTTGGAGATAAGCTTCTTTCCCTACAACTTTGGTGGGCTTGGTGCCGTTCCTTGTGCGATATATTCTTGTCAGCCGTTACTTTGTCCTGCTTCAGATGCGAATGTTTAGTTAAACAAATCCTTAAATCAGACGACTTAGATATTTCCTACAAAACAGAACCAGAACAGTTGACAGAACAGAATCTCATCTCAAAAATAGTTTCTGGTGGCTGTTAGCAATTTCAAACAAATACTCCAGTTTTTGGCTTAACACCATCCCATCTTCTCAATTAGGAACATTACTAAACAGAAAAACTTTACGTGTTTCTTTAGCCTTGGAACTCAAGTATGTCAACCTCATATTTGCCGTTATGGAGTCAAGATCAAAGAAAACGGTATTCACAGACTTTCTTGTGTTAAAAGTGCTGGACAAATCGGCAGAACACAAACCTAAACCAGATTATCCACAAAGCTCTCAATTATGCTGGAATCCCAAATACCTTAGAACCATTAGGAGTTTCCAGAGATGACGCCAAACGATGGTTAAACGCTTACTCCTTGGCGACATCGACAGGGTAAAGCTCTTATCTGGAACGCAACTTGTTACACTAGATTCTATAACGTTGCCCTGTCCAGCTAGAACTGAGAAAAAAAAATAGGGTGGAGACCCTACTACCACTTTGTAGCATTTGCTGTAGAAACTTTTGCTCCATTTAGCGATAGCGCTATCTCGTTCATAGCTGACCTAGCTGGCCACTAATTACCTCACGCAACGTATTAGCTTGGCTACACAAAGGAAAAATGCCTCATGTGTGCTTAAAACGGTTCCTGACCCTGCTTCCATGGACAAGATCTTTTATTTCTAATGTTGTACTTATTGTATTTTCATGTAACTTGTGAAGCATTAATGACATTAAGTTTGACAGATAAATAAAACAGTGAAAATTGAAACACTAAAAAACAAATATTACTTTTGTACAAATATAAATTATATTTAACAATCATTTTTTATTGAAAAGCTAAAAATAATACACATAGTGAGTATGATGCGCAAACAGTACAAAATAATGATGTTGCCGTGTAAATAAATCTTGACAAATTATTGCGCACATCAAACCGATTAGGTACCCAATGATCGAAATCTTTCGATGTCAACAAAAGCATTTTCCCAAAAATTTATTCAATTCTATATACAAACAATGAAATAATGAATTTTTGAACGAAACCTTAATTCAACGTTTTGTCATTAATCTTCAAAGGCCCTGTTTTAATTACGTTTTGAAAGAACGGGCATATGTTCACTGAACCAGCTACAAACGTTTTAAATACGATTTGTTAAGTATCTGCCATTATTGACCAATTTGTTAACGTTATTACAAGCATTAAGCTCCTGTAGAAATTGCAATTATGTTGGAACTCGGTGTTTTATACTAAATTTAAAAATTACATCTTTTCCAAATGAAAAAAAATAATTTGTCACTGTTTAATATTAATCATTTGATTTATTTGCATTGTTCTGTTGTGTCGCACTTTAATAGTCGTTTATTAATATATCTACACATGCTAATTAATAAAATTAAAATTAAAATAAAATATACATATTATTAATTAAACACAAATTCAAAAGAACACATGAATAAAAATTATGTTTAAAATAATAAAATAAAACTATTAATGTTAATGAACGCAAACATCATAAAAAAACAAAATTTAAAACTTAATTTTTTTCCAAATTTAAAGGTATTTACATTCTATTATTCTTTACACCTTTAGATTCACAGTAGAAAAATAGCAATTCAACAGACATTGATAGATTGAAAGGAATGATATATTGATAATACTGGGCTACATCTTTTTTCAATTTTTAAAAGAGGATTTACGGTGTTTTAATATAACATCGGGATGTGTAAAAAGGAGTAGTGCCCCATTTTTATATTAAACAAAGAATGCACAAGTAAATTACGTTCTGTTTATAAAATTCTATTTGATGCTCAATTTTCAATGAAATCAGATTTAGTTACTTTTGCACGATTTTTATTTTTAGAATCGTAAACTAAAGAACGCTGGTATTTAGATATTTTCGGAGAAACGTGATCGATACGATTTAACACAAATCTTTGCTAATTTATTATGTTTATTTTGTAAAGAAAAAGGTAATTAAAATGTACAAAAGCACTTCTAACATAGATTTCGATTAAAATTGTATTTAATTTAAGTTGTTCGAATGCTTATACAACAAGATTCCAAACTTAAATGTGCTGCACACTTTTTATACCGTGTGTCCCACGGAGAACGCAACATAGGACTTTTATTAAGGCAAAATATAGAATGGATCTACTAGTGCTTTGAAATTTTCAACCAATGCGACGTCGGTATGTGTCATTTTGATTTCTCGGAAGTTGCAGCAACCAACTTCAATTTGAATTATTAGAACTAGAATAATGAGTGTGTATACAACTGCTGAAAAAGTTCAAATGGTTAAGTGGGTATGCAGTGGTGAAAGCTATAGAAACTGTTCAGCATTATTTGCTGCACTTTTTCAAGATCGGCCGATTCCAAGTGCTAGTACAGTCATGCGAGTATTTCAAACCTTTGATAATACTGGCAGTCTTCACAAGCGGCCAAAGCTGGTGCAGCTTGACAGGCCTAACAACAACAACGACGAGATTGATGTACTAGCAGCAGTTCAGCATAATCCGATCATAAGTGTTCGACAACTAAGTGTTGACTGCGGTCTAAGTAAAAGTCGTGTACATAGAATACTAAAGAAACACAAGTATATAAGTCCTACCATTAATTTCAACATCAAGAGCTTTTCAGAACGGATGCTGAAAAAGACAAGAATTTTGTGAAATTTTAATGGAAAAATCTAATAATGACGATAACTTTATTAAAAATCTGTGTTTTACTGATGAATGCACTTTTACATTAAATGGAATACCAAACATTCAAAATTACCGTTTTTGGAGCACAGAAAACCCTCATCTGTTTATACCAGGTCACATCTAATATCCCCAATCAGTAAATGTTTGGGCTGGGATATTTTCCAATACCGTAATAGGTCCTTTTTTATTGAGGGTACACTTACTGCTGTTAAGTACCGTGACCTATTAATTGAGCATGTGCTACCAGCATTGCACGAAGTTGCTGAAGAGGATACTGTTGTTTGGTATCAGCACGATGGGTGTCCAGCTCATAGTGCTAATCTGGTAAAAAGCCTCTTAAATGATGCGTTGCCCAGAACTTGGATTGGAAGAGGTGGTGAAATTCCTTGGCCACCGAGATCACCAAATTTGTCTCCTAATGATCTTTTCTTATGGTCATACATTGCCTCTAAAGTGTATTCAGATCGACCACACATCACTGTCGAGTAATTAAAAGACAGAATTGTAGAAATTTGCTTAAATGTTCCGGCAAACGTAATCTCTACTGTGCAACGCAATTTTTATAATCGATTAGGGCATTGTTTAGCAATAAATGGACAGCAGTTCGAGCATTTAATATAATCAGTTGCTGGCTTAAATAAAATGTAGCTTTCACTTCTGCATATCTACCCAAAAACCAAAACGGTCCTTTTCAGGATCACCAAAAAATCACAAAAAAGAATTTTACACGACTTTCAAAGAAAATCAATTTTATTAATAAACTTAATTTAAATTCATTTTACAAAGGTTTGGCGATTGTGTGCATAGATCTCATGTGTGCAATTGCAGAGATTAAATTTAAACCGAGGTTCAAACATTCAAAGCTGTTAACTATTTGGCATTCTCAAATAATCACAACATTTTTGTTTACCTACATTTAGCTTGTATGACTCCTGCAAATAATATTCCAAGTTAAATCACTTTTAGGTAGGTACTAAAATAATAATATTCCTTGCCTATGAAACTGTCGTCTCCTGGTTCTTCCTTCATCGTGTTTTACACAAGTATCGGTCTGATATCATAAAGTTCTTAACATGCTGTATAAAAATGAAACATGAATCCGTTTACATAATTATACTTTCATAGGCACTTTTAATCATATTGATATAACTGCATCTTAAATCAGCTTAATATTCCTTATAATACTAAGCACCACAATGTACTTTTGTTTATAACCTAAAATTAATTTACGAAAATAATTATGCGTCATTATGTAAAAGAATTAGTTGTACTTACTTGAGAAAGCGATTACATCAAAACGACTAAACAATTAGAATTTTCGCAAAAAACAATATAATAAATTTTTAGGTAGAGAAATGTCAAAAGGAATATTACAGTTGTGGTACACATGACAATCGTCACACACACAAACCGCTCTCTCTTTCTTACTTCAACTGTCACTTACAACGCACGTCGTATCGCAACGGTGAAAAATATCATAGCACAAGTAGATCCGTTCTATATTTTGCCTTAATAAAAATCCTATGTTGCGTTCTCCCTGGGACACACTGTATTTATAACTGCTTGATTAGTAGATAAATTAGTGCCGATCCTAGCTCAACGCTGTGATTGACGTAGATGGGAACCGCGTCAATCATAGCTGTTGGGTCATGTTCGGAAACATTCGGCTTTTTTCAGCAATGTTGAGGTTTGGTAGTAAGGGGATATTTGTAATGATTTTCGTCTGATTTTATATCGCATACCTAAAACTAACAGTAGAAAAGTGTTCTAGTAACGGAATAAAGGTTTGAAGTCCAGTGGAGAAGAAGCATCGCTTTTCAAAAATTAAATCCTAAAGATGAAACTGCGGACGTAACTAGTGCAGGTGTTTATATCCCGACACATGAATTATCATAATCTATTTATAGACATTTTCTACGACATATTGTAACGGTTGTAGTTCACAAATAATAAAAATAAAAAAGGAAGCGACGGCTCTAGCGATACAACCTAGAAAAAAGAAACAATACTATTTGGCTCGAAATAGCGCACTAAATTCATGGAAGATCCCGTATTTGTAAGAGTTAGCACTGTAGTGTCCGGCTTAGTCGGTGAGTTAGGGGAGGTACTTAAGTAAACTGCTGCGTAACAAGGCACCATGCTGGGTAATAGAGAGAAATAATACCGACCAACAGGAATTCAATAGGTTTTACTTAAGGTCTACTACGTTAAAACAAACACAAATCAGAGAGATAAATAGACATGTAAATGTAGCAAATACAACTTAAAATACTAGGAGAATATGTGAAAAGTAAGAGATTCTGTGGCATAAAACTTATGGGCGTTAGCAACAACAAATTAATTAAAGCTCGCAATTAAATATGTCTAAATTCAGTTAAGCTTTTGTTTGTTACACCCCAAAGTAAAGTTAGCGTACCAATTGAAGATTGGTGATTAAGGAAACTCGACGTGCACACGTCACGTACACGCGGTGACTTAAAAACTAAAACTAAACTTGGACCAGAATGGTAAGTTGCTCCCGCAAACCCATAAAGGCCTTTTGTTTTAGCTTCACTTACTCTATAGACATACTCTAATAGAACTAGTGGAAACAAAACCGAACGTCGGTGGTGGAGTCTACCCCGAATAAAAATTTGCTTTTATACTAGGGATTCAAACCGTTTATTGTCACATGTATGTGAGCTTCATACGCATCCAAAGTGAATAGGTTCCTTAAACTGTGGTCGGTTTTGCCCTCGGGTAGCTTTTAGTCGAAGAATAGATTACTACGATCCCAATTAGCAGTTCTTTATTATATAAATCCACAGGATTTCCCTTAGGAGAACTAGACGACAAAGTTCGGCAAGCAGATATTTCCCTCAAGTAGCAGGCACGCCGCGTGAACCACAACTTCAGCCGGTTGAGTTCATCGGCCGTTGGCAGCTTCGATGTAGGCGAAACCGTGGTAGTCTTCACGTTTTTATAGCAAAGGATTCTTAATTAATCATTCCAGCACCCTCAGAAATTATCCAGATGGTAATACACAAATAAAGTATGAGGTGAAGACACGTGCTAAAGCATACGTTGTAATTAGAATTAATACAACCACAAGACAAACAAAATAAATAGAAAAAGTCACCTACGGCGAATGCGGTCGGATTTATATTTACACACCAATTTAACTTGGAATTATTGAAGCCACATTAATATTTTACGTGTAAACTTTTAGCCTCACAAAGCACGCCGACAACCGCCCAATAGAAGGAAAATCACAAGATATCCGCTCGTCGTCTCGATAAATTTTGTGAATAATCGATCCACCAATCGGAAAACCGTAGCGGGCGCGGTAAATTTGATTTTCGTCGTAACGTGCAACTCACAACAACCGTTACTCAGAAGGCTTGCAACCTACGTTCGGGTTCTAGCAATTTGAACCGTAACAATATTGAAACCGGACTTTTTGTTGTAATTAACGAAAATTTAGAATAAAACTTAAGAATATCCATTGTTTTGTATTATGTAACACAATTATGAGTTCAAAATATTAAAAAAATTACTGAAAATTTGTCTTTAAACTACAAGTTCGAAAATATTTCAATTATGTCACCATTAAAAGCCATTATATTAAAAATAAATCGTAATATGTGTAACTGAGGACCCGTGAACTACGTTTGGTGTATGCCGATGAAAGCAAATCGGTTATGACCAATCAGGTTGATTTACATTATGGCACTAAATTTGAATAGACTTGAAATCTTTTGACCAGATCAGGGCCTAAACGTGTAAATCGATAATTATGAAATTTTGTGTGTGTGCTAAAGACATTATACTGTTTAAGATGATATATTTGTTATTGCAAAAAAAGTACTCGTTTGGCACGTTTTTGGTTTTCTGATTTTTTTTTAAATTAAAAGGTTTGTTTCTTTACCGTACTGTATAATATACAGTATGTTTACTTAAGTTTGCAACATATGGGAAACTTTTTATTGTTCATTTTACTACAAAAGATTATTCTTATAAACTGTTCTGCATGTTCTAAAATCTAAAATACAATCATCAAATATTAAATTTTTTCAGTCGTTTACGAAGTTTAACAAAAATTATGAGTTTGGTACAAAAGTAAATTGCCTTTATTTATAACAATATCGAATTAATTAATTGTGAAAAGTTGATCGGAGTAACTTTATTTTAATACGCGATTACATTCTTCTACTCTCTACAAATTTTACTCGAATTATCGATTGATCATTGACCTTTTTTATTTATTATGTAACGTCTATGTTAATTCGTCATTACCGCTCGCACCCATATGATAAAAATTTAATGATACGCCTATAGAAAATTTGTATTTTGGCGTTATCCAAATTTTGACGCAAAATGTCATGCACAGGTTTTGATCGTTCATTAATTCAATGTTCGTCATAATGTAAATTGACACACGTTTTGTCAAAGTTCTTGAACCTTTTAATTAAATAAAAGGGTAAGCATTTGTAAATATTGTAGAAATTATTGTATTTTCGTTCAATCATCAATAGTTTTAAGGTTTGGTTTTCAAAAATAGTAATGGATCGATAACATATATTTCGTTGGTATACGAGAAAATGGCGTCATGATTCGACGTATCGATAAACCATCGCATTGGAAAATTTCGTTTGAACTATTAGATCCAACCCAATCGAGATATTGAGTAGCAGTAATGGAAGTTGCCGTTTTCGCTACGTATTGTTCGCTATCGTCGTTGTATTGAAAGTATTGAGTACCAGACATGGAAGCAGCCGTTATCGCTACAATCGTTTATCGTTGTATTTATTGGTGGAGTTCAAGTCATCTGCAGGACTGATAAATTTCCAAATTGATATTGTCAAAAGGAATCCCTCATCCCACATCTAAATTTGCAGTACAGAGATATGAATTGTTTATATTGTTGATTACATATAATTCGGAAGATATCGTATTTTTCACCATTGTTTCGTTGTTGATTGATTGGAAAAATCAAGAAATTGCTTATTGTAATTTTGCATTGGCGTTTAATGAAATGTAACCTCAGTTACACTGTTAAATCGCGTTGGTTGTTTAAACGGCATTTTGTAAAATGCGATTAGTTGTGATTACACTTTTAATTTGGGGTTAGTCGTTGACTCGCGATTGTATCTGAAATAAATTGATTCGATGTGAAGAATAACATTAAATTGATTGGTAAACGCAAATACAGTTTGCATCTAATTTATAAATGTAACTTATTGTAGATAATTATAAGGTGGGTGAATTCATGTACTAATCTTATAAATTTGAATGTTTTGAAATTGATTTGTTTCGTGTACTATTAAATTTGGGCATTCATTTGTAGAGTTTTTTATTGTATGTGTTTTTATTACTTAAAATCTATTGCACAAGTTTGGTAAAGATTTAGTATTAAACTGTTGCCCAAAAATAGAATAGAACATGCAAAATTTTTATAAAGCATAACCATTGTTTGTAAAATTAACAATTTCCATGTGTTGCCAACTTAAGTAGCTACACTGTATAACTGTGCTGTGATAAATAATTAAATATTGTTTCCTCTGGTCAGTTATATTTGCTTTGTATCAAAAAAAGAAAAATAGTGACGGAACACCTTATCCGCATTTTAAAGAAGCCTAAAATATGATGGAATTTAATTTTCTACTACAATAAAGAATACAAAAAAATTTGAGAGGCTTATAAATCATTTTGCAAACTATAACGTGTGTTCCACGGAAAAGTTGACATACGCATTTCCTATGTTAAATTAAACACAATATAACAACACACTATGTTTGGATAGATAAAATAAAACAAATTGATGTGATAATAATAAATATTTAAATATTTAAATTTCAATAAAATAAGTTAGCTTTTATAAAATTTTATTTATTAAGCGTGGACAAATTAGTTAATTGGTTGCTTAGTAGTTTTTTGCATTTTCTGACTAGGGTTCGATT
Source organism: Abscondita cerata (assembly GCA_030710515.1). NCBI lineage: Eukaryota > Metazoa > Arthropoda > Insecta > Coleoptera > Lampyridae > Abscondita > Abscondita cerata. Next base: position 47,066 of record JALBCR010002757.1, read on the forward strand.
CCGATTGCAGTATTTTTTTTTAAATAAGTTTATTATAATTATAATACAATTTTCTAAAGTAAATTTAACATTTTGACAAAAGGTTAAAAATAATTTTATAAAATTCTATTAATTGTAACATCGACAATAATTTTATTAATAAAAAAAAATATTACGACAATCGGGAACGAACCCAGATTTTTTCTCGTAATTCATTATAAAATTTTACTGTTTTTAAATAAAATATACTTACATTACCACATAAATTTATTCTCATTTATCTATCTAATGAAATAAAATTATGCTGAAATTATTCCATAAAAAAAATGCATTAATTTTGAATTTAACATAGATGTCAAAGAATTTAGTATTATTTTGTTACAAGCGATATATACCTAGTCGTAGTAACTAAGTTATTGTTTTGTAATCAAATTGCCGTATGTATGTCAAAAGAGGATAGATCTACGTTCCCGTGTGTCAATGAATTAATTTGTCTAATTTAGTAATTTATCGCGATTCCTAACAATAGAAAACGCCTACGTCAAGTTTTGCATGGGACACAAGGTATATAAAACATTCAACAAAACAAAATTTAAATTTAAACATTGTGTTAATAAAACGATAAACTTCTTGACAAATCAGATTAAAAGTTTAAATGAGAAAAATCGCAGAGATAAAAGTAAGTCAGCTTTTTTAAAATTTTGGACATACAATTAAACATCACTTTTCGAAATCAGAAATACTGCAAAAACATAAAACCAGTTACTACAATATTAATAAATGTAGAGTAAAATTATCTTCAATGTTCATATGACAACTCATTATCAAAGTTTATTTTATATTGAGATAAAAATTGCATTCAATCATTGGTACATTAATTAAAAAATATTCGCTACGATCTGTAAGAAAATTATTAAAACAATTTTACTAATATGATATCGCTAGTGTTTGAATATTTGTAAATGATATTTTCCAAGTACGTGATCATGATCACCAAACTGGATGTTACTAGAACTTTCTCATTTAAGTTATAACTTAAAGTTTCAAGAAGAACGCGTTTTTTGCTATGGTGTTTCATAATATGAGCGTTTATAATGTCCATTTTAACAATAAATAATTATCAGCAATATTCTAAAAAAAAATTAATCAAAAGACGGTTATCACAACGGATTAGTTAGAGAACCCATCAAGATCCACAAATATCTAAAAAACTTCAATAAAAAGGAAGAAATCAGATCTGGAATCCAATTCTCAAGAACACCCGAATGACACGTTATGAAGATTCGAAAGAGTAGTCGACGAAACTCAAAGCACTTTGTATTTAAGTATAAGGAACCTTCATGAAAGTATTCTTGATTTTTTATGGGCAATCCAAAAACGCAATAAAGTACAGTGTATTCTGTACGAAAGAATATAACTTTGATGTTCCACACTTTTTTGGAACATACTATATATTTCAAAATAATTTTAAAATGTATTATTCATTAGCGTGCATGCTACTAAAATGATAAGACTCGTAAAACTTATATTGTTTTGCTATAAACTTCCGTGCCGTTGTAAGTCCGGAGGAAAGAGACAAGACAAACACTATACTATCTTGCTGCAATACAGAAGGATGTTTTTACCCCCATTCTGTATTATTAAGGGACAAATTAAAAAAAGGGGTGTTTCCAGAATTTCGTATAGTAATGGGAGAGAAGTTCACTTAAGTAAACTTGACTATCTTTTGTGATTGGACCAAAAACCATTTCTGCCCATGGAAGGCAGCTGGAACGTGTTTGTCAAAGTCGATGTTCATACGTCCCACACAACGAATGCTGCTGAAAAGAATAACATTATTGTCTTTCGTTTGTCTCCGCATGTAAATCGCTATCTTTAACCATTCAACCTCGCTTTTTTAAATTTCAGCATTTAAATCAACGGGGATCGTGCTGAGGGTGTTATACAAGATTATACGTTTTTGGCCGAAGAAACGATCCGTCACGCAACTTTTGCTCAAACTGTTCAACAAAGAAAGGGGATATGTGTGAACCACAAATTGAAGTTTCTTCCTTCTCCAACATCACAGAAAACGGTTTCTTGCCAGCCAAGAACCACAACCTAGAAAGGCATTGGATAAAATCCTTCCCATTCCGCCCGTTTTTCTAGTGACAAAAATAGCTGGACGACAAGTAGTAGCAGATGTAACAACACCTGAATAGATATGGAGATCAAAGAAAGGAAATAGAATTGAAAAGAGAAACCACAAAAACGTCTAGGAAGACAAATTCTGCTAAAGTACGACCAAAAAAAGTTCGTATGCAGTCATCTGGATCATCAGATTCTTCATGATTCGCCCGCCAAAAAAGTGATTATGAGAATAAAAGCGTGACTAAAAGGAAAGAATCCGGTAGCAATATAACACTGAAAAAGAAGATAAAGGTCTAACTTTCCTCCAATAGGTAGCCCCTCTCTTCTCCTATTTGGAAGACAGATGGAAACCGTATAACATTTTGCTTGTAAATGTCACGAGGAATAAATTTTTGAAAACATTTGGAGTGTTTTACTTAATAAAACACAACTTTGAGTCAGCATTTTTTGCGAATCAACCTGTATGAACCTAAATATTTTTAAAAACTAGGTCCAACAACAAGGTATTACCTTGTCAAATAGTTCAGGAGCAATCTTCCGTCCACGCACTAAACACCCACACTGTATAAGACGTCCTATACACGGGGTGACTGCACGTACATGCATTCGTATTTTCACAGACAGGTAGTTGCTGAGATATTAATGTAGGAGTGTCGACCATTCGTAATTTGGAATTAAATAAAATAAAATAGATCCTGATACTAATTATCAGTGCCGGCTTTGGGAAGCAGATTAAAATTGTGGTTAGACTTTAGAATTTATCGTAACAAATAATATACTTGTGGTATCGATAGTCGGCGTTGAAACGACGACGATGAAACGTCTTTTCGAGGAACATGGCGGCAATAGCAAAAAAACGGTTGTTTGTGTACAAGGTCTACTGAATTGCCGTATTAATATATCAAACTTCATAAATAAATTTATCTTCTAATGCATTATACAAGCAACAGCCGTTAAATGGATAAATAAAAACACAAATTTCAGATTCAGTATAATAAACGGTGTATGATTGGTTCTAAACTAAAATTATTACTATAATCAATATCTAACAATTTTCCAACAAAAAATCTTAAAATATCAGAATTTGCATTGACGTAAGTTAAAAATAATTGCCAACGTAATTTAAATTTCAAATTAGTTTCGTTTATAAAATACTTTAAGTTATTCTAACCTCCTTTTAACAAAATTTAAAAACTAGGTCAGCGTGAAAGCTTTTGTGGATACAAAACCTCCTACACAACTTTTTTCAGTATTTACATCGAGTGTTATAAGTAAGTCAAGGTTTCATTAAAATTATACAAATATGTAAATCGTACGAATTATAATCGCATGCTCGGTATTGAATAAAAAAACCACATATAACTTTCTGTATTAATTAAATACTAAAATTTCATGGTAAAAGCAGAAAATAATCAAAATATTGATTTAGTTACTGTTGGCACAAACAACAATGTTTAATTAGAAATTTTGGTTTATTAATTACCACGTTGTCTAATTGATTTATTAGCTTACATACAGTAACTCAATACTAACAGAACTAATGCCAATTATAGATTCACATTAAGTCTGTCCAATATTTTTAATTTAATATTTAATTACTACTACGATTCGAAAATTATTTGTGGAAGAAAAAAATTATACCCATACATTTTAAATTAAAAATTAATATCACTAGTAATTTCCATGTAACTAGTTAAACTTAATTTAATAATTTGACAATAGACATATTTACAAATGGATTGTAAATTTTAAAAAGAGGGAAAAGTAATCGTTATTTTTTGTGTAATTTAAAATTATTTTAGGTTTAAGCCATTGATTCGGTTTTATAATTTTTATATTGTTTGCGCCCTAGACAACATTTACTACAACTTAGATATTTTAATGTGTATAATACAATAAACATTCTGTGTTATTAATTTTGATATTAGTTTTTAATAGAATTATATAAGATACAGTTAGTATGTCTAGAATTAGTATTAGATTTAGTGTTCATTCTGGTAATTTTATTAGCTTTGTAAAGAAGTGTAGTGGTTACGTTTATTGTATTTTACTAAAATAATTTAAATCCGAAAATATATTTAGAGAAATTTGTATTATAGTTTGACTATAAAAACTTTATAGAAAATGAAAAAAAATGAAAATCTCTACAGAACACGACCTATTAAAAAATGCAAAGAAGTAATATTATTCGACAGCGTTTAAGAAATATTATATTTTTAGTTAAAATTAGTGAAAAACAAATATGATGATAAAATATTCAGTAAATATTTATCTAAGCATTTGTATTCTTTGATATTTTCACTAAAACAGATATAATAATAAAAGCGTTTGTTTTGCAAATCCTCTTAGTTCCGTAAAGAAAGGACATACATGTAAGTTCGATTTGTGTTTTAACCATTTTGTACCTTACCATTGCTCAATCAGTCTGTATACGATCCCTAATCTGGATGTTTAAAATAAGATCAAGTAATAGTGCAGGAGCAGGACAAACAATTAAACAAGAAAAAGGGCAGAGCAGGACACACAGTAATAAGTAAGTATGTTTTGTTTTCAAATGAATGCATGTAGGATTTGCTAGGCACCATTTAGTTAGAATTTTTTATCTCTCTTTTCACAAACCTATTCTTTTTCTTTAGTGTATTAAGTACGGAGCCGCTTATTTTAATGTTTTTGGAATAGGAAGTAGCACATTTGTGACAGTAACAAAAAGCCTTAACGACGTAAAAAATCACTTTTTTTACTGGTAGTGATTGTAAATACAATTATTAGATTTTACTAAATAAACTGAATTATTTCATAATAAACAAAAATTAGACCAAAATCAAAAACATATGCAAAGAGGAAATTACGAAGAAACAAGGTGTAGAACGAGGGTAGGGAGGAAGCTAGGTAGAGACTTTAGGACGGAAAAAGGACTGAAACAGGGATGTCCGCTAAGCCCAATCTTATTCTCGATATACATTAGTGATCTTGAGGAGGAAATGGAAAAAAATCAAGTAGGAGGAATAGTAATAGGAAGGAAAAAGATATGGGTTTTTGCTTATGCGGATGACATTGTGGCAATAGCGAGAAATGAAGAAGAGATGCGAGGAGTAGTTAAATTTATGAAGAAATACCTAGAAAATAAAAAACTAGCAGCAAATGTCGGGAAAACAAAATTATGGAACTTAAAAATAGAAAAGGAAGACGAAAGGAGGTGAAATGGTGGTGGGGGAGGAGGAGGTAGAGAGAGTAGATAAGTATAGATACTTAGGTTACAACATCAGATATGATAATAAAGATGGAGACCATATAAAAGAGATGAAAATGAAAGGAAATAGAATAGTAGGACAAGTATGGGGGTTAGGGAAAAGTATATTTGGTAAAGATATAGAGAAAAGGAGATGGATGTTTGAAAAGTTGGTAAGAAGTGTGGTACTGTATGGAGCGGAGATTTGGGGTTGGAGGGAATGGCAAGAGCTGGAGAAGATACAGGAGAAATACTGGAGGTGGACGTTAGGACTAGAGAAAGAGACACCGGGGTATATAGTGGAAGAAGAGCTAAAAATAGAAAAAATAAGGATACAAGCAGGAAGAATTGCAGTAAGGTATGAAGAAAAAATGAGAAGTAGGAAGGAAAATTGAAATACTTTATAAAGTTTGGAAAGAGATCGAGGCACAGAAGGTAAAATATGGGGAGGAAGAAAGAAGAAAATACTATGAAAGAGTGGGATACGCGAGAGAAGAGATAAAGAGATTAAGAGAGGGGGAGAAAGATAGAAGAGGAAATAATTGCAAGAGATAAAGATACTCAGAAGCAGGAAAGAAGAGCAAAAATAAAGGAAGGAAAATATAACGGGAAATACATAAAAATAATGACAGACAAGACACCCAGGTACATAACAGAAGGAAAAGGAATGAATGAAATAAGAATGATTGCAAGATTCAGAATGAGTAATGAAGAAAATGAAAATAAATATTGGATGAGTGATGAGGAGAGAGTATGGAGGTTGTGTGGGGATGAATGTGAAAATATAATACATATAAAAGAAGGATGCAGGGAAACAAGACATGAGGAAAAGGAATGAAAGTTACTACTAGGAGAGAAAGGGGAAGGAAAACAATGGATGAGGGAAGTGTTGGAGAGGAGGAAAGGGATGGAGGAGAGGAAAAGAAAAATACTGAAAGTTTAGAGAAGAGAGGGATGGAAAGTTGAAGAAGGAAACAGAAATTAGTTAAATTATAATTTAATGAAATATTATGTTGTTTTTATTTATTTTTTGAGATTGTAAAAGGACAAACCGAATCTTGTGTTATAGAAAAATTTTTTAAGACAAAATAAATATTGAATTGAATACTAACGTTTATATAGTATTTTATGACGCTTGGAATATTTTAATTAAATAGGATCCACAGAATCGACCCCTGTATAATAAAACAGCTAAACATTAATTTAGGCGAATTGACTTTCAGTTAAAACTAGGATAAACTTGAAAACTGCACAAACCTTACTAGGAGAAGAATCGATCAGATATGATCGTATACCGAGCACGCGTAGAAAAGAAAGATTTAATTGCGGTCCAGCATGCAACAAACGGAGATGTTCTAATTCAAAAATTAATAGAGATAAACGGTGATTGCCGGAAAAAATCATAGGAAGACGTGCTTCAAAGGCAAGAGTAGATTGAAAAAGTCTACCATCCACTGTAATGGTACCATCTCAGTGTATAACATTATTTAGTAGGTTGTTAACATTTATTAAAGATGCAGCATTTAAAAACAAGACCAGAGCGCCACCCTATGAATTGTAGATATTAATCTTAAGCAGTAGGGACTTAAGGTACAAAAGAATAAACTGTTAACAAAAGAGATATATAATTTACAAAGCTTTCCTTGCGCGACATGTATACATACACACAAAATATACATATAATCGTAGATAATAACATGGTTAACAAATAAGACATCTAAATAATACAGATCGTATCACAGATAAATAGATTAGTATCTGGCAGAAATAGCGTTCCCCAAGAAAGTATATTGCGACAATGGCCTGGAAAACAGATTTATTTATAGTTCGAACGCAAATTTAATATTAAATATTCCCTCATTATGTCTAAATAACCACTTGATATGTGTACGGGATTACTAGCACAAGTCAACACTAGGTTCGCAAAACTTATAGTTTTAATAATGATATTCTAGCGCAAACAAACGCGTAATCAATTTGTCGGGTGATCCCTCCCGCACAAAAATTATTACAAATGGCAATAAATACTAATTAATCCCGGATGTTAACGATCGGTTTTAAACATATATGCAATTATAATTATGGAAGTTCTCAGTAACAAACGCATACGAAAAAATAGCTTGAAACTAGGTCAACTTTTCTGTGGAGTCGGGTTATGTGTTGTTGTGGGTTTGTCACATCCTCCAGATATATTCCAAATTGTTGGACGTCAACGAGTAAGAAACAAGAAGAAACGAAGAGTAAGACTGGTTGATATCCCAAAAGTGATAAACTGGTATAAAGGTTGAACGTCGCCTGCTTATCAATAATTAGTAGCGGCTCCAGTGTAGGCAATTTCAGCCTTTTGAGTTCTAACATACAAGGGTATCGCCAGTACCAGTAAATTTTGTTAAGTGGATACTTCTCCATGGTACAGTTATTCAGTTCTTCTTTTAGGAGATATAGGTAAAATATACAATAAACCAACTTATTTAATTTTGAATTTTAGCAACGTTTCCGGAAACTATTTTTTATTAGAAAAAGTGTTCCCTTCTTCAGGTCATCGTGAGTTTTTGTTTTATTCTAATTTTTAAAATTGCTTGATGCAAACCATTTAATTAAGTTAATATTTTTTTTGGGTGACTTTATTAATATATTTGATACATTATAACTATAAACAAATATGTTTGTACGGTTCCAAGTGACAATTTTCAATTCATGATAGCCTAAAGAAGGGAAAATTTTTTCTAATAAAAAATAACTTCCAGAAAACGTTGCTAAAATTGAAAATTAAGTAAGTTGGTTTAATTCTATATTCTGCATATATCTCCTAAAAGGAGAACTGAATAACTGCACCAGTGATAAGTAAAGTAAATTTTGTTCAGGTTGTAAGAGAAAAAAGATCAACAAAGTGAGGCTCGCTTTGATAAATAAATTATTTTTAAACTTACGGCATTCGACACGGTGCAAAGACCAAACAAAAGAAATGCAGCATTAAGTCACGCCAAAACTCGTCACTCCTTAACAGGATTCCTACAGGTAATTGAACAATTCGAAGATGGATTAAATCGTATTTCAAAAATGAGTTAGACATTCGAGAAAAGGTCCAATTAGAGCCACAAAACTAGTTCTCGAACTAAGATATTTTTGGTATTATTAATGACTTTTGCAATTCAAAATACCAACGCTGAAATTAAAGCGTGATTGTAGGGACCTAATTGAGACTTACAGGATAATGCAAAATCACTATAACTATCCGCTACGTGATATGTTTCTGTTTAGTGAAAATGTTCGTTTACGAGAAAACATCTACAAACCCGTTTATCAGCGCCTCCATAGTCAGTGTAGCAAAAACTTTTTTGTTCTTTGTGTGTGTAACTCTTTAAATGCCCTCACAAATGAAACAGTTAACTGTGAATCATTAAATGAATTTAAAAATCAAATAGACGTAGAATTGGTATAAGCTAAGTAGTACAAATTGCTTTCCCTCCTAAAATTCATAAATTTGTATTAAATTTTGAGATAAACTAGTTATTATACTTTGTTGGTATTAGAGCATTAAATACAATGGCATTCTCAAAACATGCTAGTCGAAGAGAGATCGTGGGTGTATTCGGTAATATTTAAGGTTTTTACACTGCAAAGTAATAAAAAGGGCGCCACCTAACGGAACGCGTAGTAAATACTATGAACTCAAGACACAGAAACAAACCATTAAACTGTAGAGATATAATTTTTGTAGGACGACTCAACTAGTTATAGGCGCCAAACACATACAAAATACACAACAATTGCGTGTAGGAAGCTACACGATACTTGTTATTTTAGTAATAATTAAATAGGATAATTTGGATATAAACAAATAATTTCAAAAAGCTCACACACAAATAAGTGTAGCGTTTACTGATGTTAAATATAAACACTCACATTACGTATCTAAAAACTAAACTAAACTAAAGACGCAATCACATATAATAATATTCGAAAGATCTTTCAAATCACATCGATCAAATACAAAGAGCAGAAATTATGTAAGTAAATTCATATCAGAATACAGATACACCCGTGTTTTAAACAAAATTGTAACGTAAAGCATGCACAATTTCAACTTATCTGATTGTTGAGAAGTCGGTTTGAGAAACAGGAACAACATGTCCTCAACTAGATTGATAGATAAGTCCAGGTGATAACCTCTAGGTCCACGGTTTATCTTCAATGAACACCTTGAATGACTAAGTAGTAGCCGGTTCAAAAATAGCAACGGTCTTTCAAGGTATAGTGTTCATATTATTTCCCAGTTAAGCAACCTAATTAGATAAATTTCCTCGTATTTATTCATTCCAATCGACCATACCCAAGGCAATTTTGTTGTAGAAAATGTCAAAATTGATAGGGTGCTTACGAAATCTCAGAACGATGAAAAACCAGTCCTGATGTATAATCTGACTAACCATTAACACATCATCGAGAACGCGATCGGAATCAGTACGAACAGCTTTGGGAAAACGGACTCGTTCTTTAAAACATTCTGATGCGGCAAGTAGTATGTTTGCTTTGTAGGAAATTGGTATAATGTCATGTCGACAATGAAAAATATTTGTTCAATAGCTGTGTATTAATTTTTTTTATTCTGCATCGATTTGCAATCTACACTACAAAGACAAACACGTAGATTTTGCATAATCGTAAGCATTTTTTGTTTTAAAATCTCTCGCTACCATTAATTTTAAGGAAATTGTAAATTGCGTAGAAACTGTAACACTTAGGCATAGGACACCCTTATATCATAGAAAATAGAAATAGACTTTGCTCCGCAATGCTCCATTGATTCAAGCAAAGAGGTACATTTTCCAAAAAACTAAACAAATCGTCGGTCTTTGGATATTTTGTACATTATTTCTGAAAGTCCCTAACAGCACATAGTACTGTCGAACTTGGACATCACTATATGAATAAAGAATAAATCACGTTAATTTGGTAGAGAAACGATTGTAGCTCTAAGAAATCTTCTACTAGAATCTAACAAAATTCGCAAACCAATGGATGACTCTTTGTTGCACCCTTCGAGTGTTTATATGGATTCGATATAATAAAATGCAAGTAACTTTTTACTTTCACAGAGTCTTCCAAGCGTTTAGATAAAGGTGTTCCAGAAAACAATTAATTGAAATTGAGACACGGCAACATCTATCGAGTGAGTTAATTACATTCACATTTTGAGCACATGTTGTCAACATGTTGGGAACCACTAAAATTAATAAATGTTTGTAATTTAATCTAGTGGTTTTAATTTTGATTTCAAGTTAGGTTGGCTAGTTTAACTACCGTCACCCTTTATGAAACTAAATTGTATAAATTTGATTTACTTATTGTTTTTGTATTACTACTTTTTCCAATTTGTACGTTTTAACTGTAAGCTTAAAAACGTATTTCGTTACCCTAATGAGAAAAACTCGTAACTTCAAGAAAAAAATTGTATAGGAGATACAAACAATGTTATCAAAAATCAAGCTAGTACATTGTACCGAGCAATCATAAAGTTTTAAAATAAGGTGTGGCTATGACTTTGTCATTAACAAATTTTTCATGTCTTTGATAGTAAGATGCGTATTGTTGGTTGCATATACGATACACAAATATATCTTTCCCAAATCTCGGCAAACAAGCAACAGTGCTGTATGCCGCCCACTCGCCGTTATTAAAGTAAGATTCAATAACAAATCTTTTATTTTCTGTCGAAAACACCATTTTTTCATAAAAATGTGATGAACATTGACAATCAATTGATGTTTATTAGCTGAAGTTATCAAAGACATGAAATCTAAAAATTTTATGATCGCTCGGTATGTTAATTGCGTGGTCATAGCGCCCGACATAGATGAAGACGAAAGTGAGTCCCAAAATAAAACTCAACCAAACAAAAAATGGGAATTTTGCAACAGTGGAATGAGGTCGGTAGTCAAGTGTAACAACTGTGGAATTGTTCATTCAAAGTGTTTCGATTTGATGTCAAAAATTATAAACGTAAGTAAAACTAACTGGGCATGCAAATCCTGTTCTGCTGTTGACCGAATAGAAAATACAACTACTACTGATAACATGAATACTCAGAATACAAACCACCTTAATGAAATAAACTTAGGTACTGTATAATCTAAACGAGGAATTAACGACAGTTAATCAATTACTTAAATTAAGGTTATCCGCCGTTGATTAGGAATGGCGGCAAATAACTAGAACTGAAACGAGCTCTTCTACTACAAATAATATAAACACACCAAAACCCCAACAGAAGACATTAACGTCGTCGTACAGCCAAGTTTTGTCGAAACAGAAACAAGAAACATCTGTACTTGTATTGCAAGCAAAAAACCCTAATAGTGACATAAATCTAATTAAAACTAAGCTAAAAATCCTGTTGAACTTGGACCTACTGTAAGAAACATAAAAACTAATTCTAAAGGAAAAATCATTGTAAACTGTGATGAAAGTAAATCATTAGACTATTTGAAAAATAAATTTGAAAATGAAATTGGAGGCGCCTTCGAAGTAAAAATCTCAAAAAAATTCATGCCAAGAATCAAAATATTAAATACTGAATATACAGATTTAAATGACGATAAAATACGTGAAAACATTTTACTTCAAAATACAAACATTGAAGGCATTCACTTTAAAATTATCAAAAAGATATCATACAATAATAATGTACATTTGGTCATTGAACTTAGCGCAAATTTATTTACTAAAATTATAGAAAACGGGTATAATTACGTAGGATGGCGAAAACGTGCAGTTACAGAACATTTTACAATTAAGCGGTGTTTTAATTGTTCTTTATACGGTCACTTGTCAAAAGAATCCCCATCAAATCAGCACTGCTGCCCTCATTGTGCTGAAGATCATTTAATGAAAGATTGCAGGAAATCAAAATCTGAATTTAACTGTATTAACTGTAACAATTACGAGGATGTATTGATATCTAGTTAGCTTAGACCAGTTCCTTGCATAAACAAAATATTGCGTTACCATAGCAACGAACAATAACTTATTAGAAGTGTCAGTGTAAAGTTTGACGTCAAAAAAGTAAACGCAATAAATTAATTGAAAAAAGATGTCCACCGAAATTGTGAAAATCGAAAAATTGGAGTATCGAGCCATCATCAAGTACCTGTATTTAAAAGGGTTAAGAGGTAAGCAGATTTACGAAGATATGCTTAATACCCTTGGTGATCAATGTCCTTCGTATGCGACCGTCAAAATTGGAATGCAAGCTTCAAAAGAGGTAAATTTTCCATTGAAGATGATGACCGATCGGGAAGGCCAGTTTCTGTGTCAGTCCCCGAAAATATCAATGCAGTTCATGACATGATTTTATCAGACCGTCGAATTGGGCTAAAACGGATATCTGAAGCACTGAATATTTCATACGAACGCGTTTATCATATGGTTCACGTCAACTTGGACATGAGAAAATTGCTGCAAAATGGATCCCCAAATGTTTGAATGTTGACCAAAAGCGTGCAAGGGTAGAAGCATCGCGTTCGATCTGTGCTCGATTTGAAAACGATGTAGACTTCTTAAACCGAATTGTTACTATGGATGAGACTTGGGTACATTTCTACGATCCAGAAACAAAGCAACAATCGATGGAATGGCGACACTCTGGTTCTCCAAGACCTAAGAAGTTTTGTGTCCAAACATCTGCTGGAAAAGTTCTTGCTTCAGTTTTTGGGATTGCCATGGAGTAATCATGATGGATTTTTGGATAAGGGTAGAACAATAACTGGAGATTACTATTCGACATTACTGACCACTCTACGGAAAAATATTAAATAGAAAAGTCACGGAAAGCTATCCAAAGGTGTTTTGTTTTTGCAGGACAACGCCCCTGCACACAAATCTCATGTTGCCATGCAAATTCGTGATTTAGGGTTTGAATTACTAGAACACCCCCCTTATTCACCCGATTTGGCTTCGTCCGACTATCACCTCTTTCCTCAACTGAAAAAAAGTTTAAAAGGTCGTACATTTTCTTCCAACAAGGAGGTAATAGAAGCTGTGGAGGTCTGGTTTGCAGAGCAAGAAGAAACATTTTTTTTTGAAAGATCTAGAGACGTTGCAGGTTTGCTGAAATAAATGTATCCAATGTAGAGGAGAATATGTTGTGTAATAAAATATTTTGACATTGAAATTTTGTTTGGTTCTATAGTAGGGTAAGAATTTTTCAATATATCCTCGTATATGCGAAAATTTAAAATTGAAATTCAAACAAATCACTCAGCTAAAGATTCACAATGTCCAATGTGCTTAGAACAGATCAAACGATAAAACGAAATGAAGGACGATCCATAAAAATTAAAAATTTTGAACTAGCCTTGTTACATGGAGGAACAGCTATATTTACTAAACCTTCTTTAAAAGCAAAACAACTATCTGAAATTGCGAACCTTAGTATAGATAAAGTATTAGAATGTGCTGCGGTATCTTTATCATTAAAGAATATCGTGTACTAGGTAATATGTATATACAGATCACCTGACAGCAATATTAATCTGTTCATGGACGCGTTCGAAGCTTGCCTTTCTTGGATTTGTAAGAAGAGTAAATATTACAGGTTCATCATTTGTGGAGACTTAAACATACATTGTTTGTGTCCTAATGAAGTCACAAGAAGATTAGTTGACCTTGTAAGTGCACTTAACTTAAGTTCTGTGTTTTATAATAAAATAACTAGACTAAGTAAAATTGGTGGTGGTGCTATTGACTACATCTTTACGAATTTTAATAACCATTTAGTAGACTCTAAGATTATTCATAACAGACCATTCGGCGCAAAAAATTGTATTTGTGGAAAGTGGAGAAAATCAAACGAAAAATGATAAACAGATCGTAACACTAAGAATAGTATCCGACAATTTGAAAATTACTTAATTCATGAACATCAACTGATATAAATGTAAAGTTTAGCCCATTTATTAATGCGTTGCAATATATAATAGTTTTAAATTAGTTAGTGTTAAGAATAATAAATCCAAACACTGGCTAACTAAAGGGCTTCGAATCTTCTCCATTCATACAAAAGAATTATATACAAAGATGATAAACGGACTAATTACCATCGACTATTACAGAAGCTACAAAAAAATTTACAGAACAACACTACGGTTAGCTAAGAAAAATATTTTGATAATCAAATAGTAAATGCTCACAATAAAAATAAGGCGGTGTGAAATTGAATTAAATTTTCGGTGTATCCAACAACAAACCTAGTTCCAAAGGTCAGACTGAAATACTAATTAATAATACTTTGATAACTGATCAGGCTTCCATTACAAATAAATTTAATAGCTTTTTTGTTAATGTTAGTCAATCTATAGATACTACATCAGGTTCTAGACTTCAATTCTCTGAAATCAACGAAAACCATTACACAATATTTTTACCCACTTGAAGTTACCCACACTTTTAGCCACACAAATTATTTTGTATATATGGACGAATAAATGCATTTTAATTGAATTTAAACCAAAATTACTATATCGGTATATAATCTAAATATCATTGCGATACGTTATGAGAAGAAAAAGCTACTCTGGGCGTCGTAATTGAGAACTTCGCTTGCGGGACGTGTGGGCACCTTTTTGATAGCAATTTTGACATCGTTTATCAAATTTTTTTTGGGTGCAAATTTTTTTATACATGGAATGAACAATTATAAACAACATATTAAAAAACTAAAATGCTGTTATTTTTTAAAAAAAGTTACAAAACCGAGAAGTTATACCCGAGCGACGTAATCGCGAGCATCTCTTTGATGGTAAATTTGACATCTTTTGTCACATTTTTTGCGTGTAATTTTTTGTACATAGAATGAACAATTACAAACAACATATTAAAAACTAAAATGCTGTTACTTTTTAAAAAAGTTACAAAACCGAGAAGTTATACCCGAGCGACGTAATCGCGAGCATCTCTTTGATGGTAAATTTGACATCTTTTGTCACATTTTTTTTGCGTGTAAATTTTTTTGTACATAGAATGAACAATTACAAACAACATATTAAAAAACTAAAATGCTGTTATTTTTAAAAAAAAGTTACAAAACCGAGAAGTTATACCCGAGCGACGTAATCGCGAGCATCTCTTTGATGGTAAATTTGACATCTTTTGTCACATTTTTATGCGTGTAAATTTTTTTGTACATAGAATGAACAATTACAAACAACATATTAAAAAACTAAAATGCTGTTATTTTTTTAAAAAAAGTTACAAAACCGAGAAGTTATACCCGAGCGACGTAATCGCGAGCATCTCTTTGATGGCAAATTTGACATCGTTTGTCATATTTTTTTGCGTGTAAATTTTTTTATACATAGAATGAACAATTATAAACAACATATTAAAACATTAAGAAGCTGTTATTTAAAAAAAAAAGTTACAAGAACGGAAGTTTATACCCGAGCGACTAATACCAAATTTTTTAGGATACATTTCGATAAGATTATTTAAATTTTATTAAAGCATTTTACGGCTTTCACCTTTTTCTCTATCTATGTGGTGCCGTTTCAGTGAAATAAACATGTTGCTTACTAAGTAGCCATCGCAATAATAGTAAGCGAATATCGCTTTGAATTCTGAAGTGAAATTTCATTCACCACTTTTTTATTTTTTTTAACATTTTTAGATTAAAACAAGAGTTTCGTGCAGAACTCTACATCGTTCTTATACTAGCAAACGTGCAAAAAAATATTGATAGTGTGCTGCGATATAAAACATTTTGCATGAAAAATAAAATAAATATCTAACAGCGTCGCAATTTAATAATTTTGATGGAAAAAAAACTGATATGCTGTAGAAAAAAAGCAATATTTAAGAAGTAATTTTCAACTCGAAGGTATTTGTAAAATCGAATTATAAATTAAAGTAACGGCCAACGATTGTTAAATATGTATGTTACTGGTAAGCCGTTATACGTTATACGAACGTTTTAGAGAAAAATAGTTCTAACCAAAGTAATAGACAATAAAATATGGGTGATAACAATTCAGTAATATGTTTTATTTGTTAGGAAATATATAGTTCTACATGCGTTAACTTAGCTAACAGCGACACAAAATAGTGTTAAAATATTAGTGTCACGTGATTGTCATTGCCATCAAAGAGATGCTCGCGATTACGTCGCTCTGGTCTTGTAATTTTTTTTTTAAATAACAGCATTTTAGTTTTTTAATATGTTGATTGCAATTGTTTATTCCATGTATAAAAAAATTTGCACGCAAGAAAATGTGACTAACGATGTCAAATTTGCCATCAAAGAGAAGCTCGCGATTGCGTCGCTCGGGTATAACTTCCCGGTCTTGTAAATTTAAAAAAAAAAATAACAGTATTTTAGTTTTTTAATATGTTGTTTATAATTGTTCATTCCATGTATAAAAAATTTGCACGCAAAAAAAATGTGACAAACGATGTCAAAGTTGCCATTAAAGAGATGCTCGTGATTACATCACTCGGGTATAACTTCCCGGTCTTGTAATTTTTTTTTTTAAATATCAGCCGATTAGTTTTTTAATATGTTGCTTATAATTGTTCATTCCATGTATAAAAAAATTTGCACTCAAAAAAAAATGTGACAAACGATGTCAAATTTGCCATCAAAGAGATGCTCGCGATTACGTCGCTCGGGTATAACTTCTCGGTCTTGTAACTTTTTTTAAAAAAATAACAGCATTTTAGTTTTTTAATATGTTGTTTATAATTGTTCATTCCACATATAAACAAATTTGGACCTAAAAAAAATTTGACAAACGATGTCAAAATTGCTATCAAAAAGGTGCCCACACCGTCCCGCAAGCGAAGTTCTCAATTACGACGCCCAGAGTAGCTTTTTCTTCTCATAACGTATCGCAATGATATTTAGATTATATACCGATATAGTAATTTTGGTTTAAAATCAATTAGAATGCATTTTTTCGTCCATATATACAAAATAATGTGTGGCTAAAAGTGTGGGTAACTTCATGTGGGTATATTTTTAACTCCAATTACTGAGAAAGAATTGATCGACTCCATCCGCGGTCTAAAAAAATTGAATTCAGTGGGCTCAGATAATTTTCCTATTTTTCTATTACAGCAATTCTCTCACCTCCTTGTAAGACCCCTTTGTCATATATTTAATAAATGTTTCATTAAGGACACATTTCCTGTCGGTATTTGCAAAACTACTCGACGAAATCATAGCAGTACGAATAATCTCGTTTGCTAAAAAACATAATATATTTTTAAAAGAACAACATGGTTATCGGGAACAATATTCAACAATAACCGCCACAGCATATATATTAAAGTTCATATATAAAAACGTAGATTTAGGTAATAAAACAATGGCGGCCTTCATTGACATGTCTAAAGCATTTGATCTGGTTGATCATAATATTTTTATAGAAAAAATTAAATATCTTGGTTTTCGTGGTAAATGTAATAATCCATTAAGATCGTATTTCCATAATAGAAAACAATTTGTTGAATATAACGGATATAGGTCTTCTGAACTGCTACTAAAAACAGGTATTCCGCAAGGTAGTGTTCTTGGGCCATTATTATTTTTACTATACATAAATGACATAAGCAATTATCTTACTTCTTTTTACTGTTTATTTGCCGATGACATAACAATTATCTCCACTGGTCAAGCAGAGGAGGAAATATGTGCCAACTTAAAGGTCAATCTGGAATCAGTATCGTCTTACTTAACAACTAATAGACTGGTACTAAATTCAAGTAAAACCCAAACAATGCAATTTACATCAACAAAATCTAGTATTAAATCTAGTCAACTAATAAAGATAAATGGCAAAACTGTTACTCAAGTTTCTTGCTTTAAACTATTAGGAATATGTCTCGATTCTTGCTTGTCGATTACAAATCATATGGACTATGTTTGTACTCGATGTGTACCTATTTGTTTCTCTCAGAAAAGATTATCCTATATCCGCAGTTTTACAGTGGTCAGGTCGTACTATCATGCTAGTTTCGAATCAATAATACGATACGGTATCACCTATTGGGGATCCACACCATCAGCTCATAGAGTGTTTATACTTCAAAAGCGCGATGTACGTTGTATGTTGAAAATGAAATCTAGTAACTCCTGTAGATTGGCATTCAAGCAACACCGCATATTAACATTACCAAGTATTTTTATTTTAGAAACTTTAAAATACGTCAAACAAAATATTCAACTTTTGACACCTCAAAATAAATATCATGATTACACAATGCGTCACGGATCAAATTTGCAATATACAGCACATCGATTAGAGCTTTTCAAAACAAATCCTCGCTATATGGGAGCATTACTATACCGGGTGATTCAGCTAATCCGTTCATTAGAAGTTTATGGACTTCCCGTTAAAATATTTGTTTAAAAATTTGGAATAGGAGATTGCTCAAAAAGTTCTATTTAATTAAAATATTTCAGCTCTTCTAGCACTTCCGGTTACGTCGGAAGTGGCTACCAACTTTCTTATTTTAAATGGAATGATATATTTTTTTGTATATTTGGATTCTACGCTAAAATCTGAGTTACTTTCATGTAGCACAACCTATATGAAAAACCAATAGTTTTTGAGATATTCTCATTTTTTTGAGAAAAATTGGTTTTGTAGTATTGTTTTCAAACGCTTGTCAATGAAAATTATAGTAACAAAATTTGGGCTATACTTAGGAGGACTGTTAAGTTTATAAATGATGTGTAATTTGACATCTCATTATTTACAGGGTGTTCAAAATGTTTGGCTAAATCTGACTAACTTCAACTGCCCAAAAGTCAATTTTTTAAATAGAACATCCTGTGTTTTGTTGCTCTATGTGATGGAGAATTAAGTGGTCTTTCAATCTTCATAAGAGTTCCCTGTACCTATCTGTTACCATTTTCCTGCTATCGATGTATTTACAATCGACACACAATATTTCTATATTTTATTAAATAATTTCTGACTGGTGGCCTGTGGAAATTAAAACAATGTGCCCTATTTATCAAACTTGTAAACGTCGACGAGACACATTATACACAATATGGAAATCCACCAAGAATAATCGAATGAAGACATACTAAATTTATTTTTTATTCATGGAGAATGTTACAAGATTATTGAAAGAACTTGCCGTTTGCTTAACGAGAGATATCTACATTTATGCCCTCTAAATAAAATTACATTGCAAAAAATAGAAGCAAATTAATTTAATTATTAATTTAGCAACTGTTCGATATGCCGTCTGTGGTTTTCTAAGCACAATAAAACTCTTCTGTTAACTTCAGCTATTGTGGATTTTTGAACCATTTGCACATCTACTTCAGCGAAGGCAGTTCAAACCCGATGTAATAAGTCATCTCTGGTATGGACTGGCCTTGAATAGACTTTAGACTTGACATACCCCCATAAAAACCACCAGGGGTGTTAGGTCAGGTGATCTGGGAGGCCATAGAGATGGACCATTGCGTCCAAACCAACGATCTTCGAACATATGGGATAATTCTTGATAAACCTCATGGGTTAAATGGGCTGGAGCACTATCCATTTGGTACCAACATGAATTTATAAGATTTAGGGGTAAATTTTCCAAAAAATTTGAAACCACTCCTCTAAGGATTTCTAAATATTTGCGAGAATTTAAATTTTCATCATACACTTCAAAACAAACACGATTATCCATAATTAAACAAAAACATTAAAACTAAATGTGTCTTGAAAGTTAATAATAATAATAATAATAATAATGCCTTTATTAAGTTATGTAACAAAAATTCAAATGTACATTAAAGAAATAATACAGAAATAATAATAAGATATACAAAATAAAATTTAAATTAAAAATAATATAAAAATAAGAAAATTCATTGTTACTAACCCAATAGGCGAAGTTCAGATGCTAAAGAGAGACAATTCTATTTAGCTCTGCTCTACCACTTAACCCATTTAATTGTAATATATATACATATCTCTTTTTGTCATACAATATGTACAGTTTAATTTTTCTAAGAGATTCCGATCCTAAGTGATGTGCTTTATATTATTTAACATTGTTGTGATAATAACATTTGGTATAGTGTTCTCTTAAATGTATATAAATTCATGGACTTTATATTAGTTGAAAGTGAGTTATATATTTTGGCTATGGTATAGGAATAAGAACGTTCAAATAGCGTTGTTTTATGTAATGGTGGAATGATAGTTACCTTCGCGCACCATCCAAGGATTTTGTTCTGTCCAATAATGCCAATTTTTCCTATTAATGATTCCTTCTCTACTAAATTTTGACTCATCGTAAAATATATGATTCCGTTTAAAATAAGAAAGTTGTGTAACCGGAAGTGCTAGAAGAGCTGAAATATTTTAATTAAATAGAACTTTTCGAGCAATCCCCTATTCCAAATTTTTAAATATTTCAACGGGAAGTCCATAAACTTCTAATGAACGGGTTAGCTGAATCATCCTATATAATTCATTAAGTTCACAAATTAAACGAATTAAAAGTCAGGACGTGTTTGCAAGAAAAATTCAGAATATCTTCTTAGAAAATGCATTCTATTCTGTTCACAAGTTTTTTGATTACACGTTTGAAATTAGTTAATTTTGTATTATTCTTTTGTATGATTGTATAAACATTTATTTGTTTTAGATTTTGTTTGTTAGTGATTTTTTATTGTATGAAACGTATCTAATGTAATCCTTTTTGTATGTGGCATGTCTAATATCACAATGTGATCAGTTTGGATAAATAAAATATTATTATTATTATTATTATTATTATTATTATTATTATTTATTATTATATTACTAGCAAACCCGGCGAACTCCGTTTCGCCACCAGATGGCTTCGTTTTATGTAACATGTCGTTTGGTGATTAAAAGATGAAGAAAAAATTTTTTTGTTTTATATTTGAAAAGGAAAAATTTTATTTCATTTCACAACAGTAATGAATTCATTTCGATTACAAAAATGAAGTGTTATTTAGTTGAACTCTCTAAGTAAATGAAAGTGAATCCAAAGTAAATACTGAATCGAAGCGTTATACGTGTCCGCAAATTATCCGTTTCATTGAAGTGCACTTTGGTAAACCAAATTTTTGTTTTTGGTCTGACGTTAACACAAACAAAGCGGATGGTTTCCCAACTCGTGAACACGCAACGTATAACTGCCCATGTGAAAAACAATGATTTTCTAAATTAATCCCGCAAACACTAAGCGATTGGCCTTGCGACTTGTTAATTGTCATTGCGACGCACCGGCGCCATCTACTTAAAATATTGGTTTGTAGTACATGCTATGTATCAGAGATGGCGCTGTATGTGAAATAAGATTTTCCCGCTTTTCTGTTGACATTTTTCCTGAATTTTCTTTGCTATAAACCTCACGGAGCCCGAGACCTTTCCAACGAATGCAAAACCGTGGAAATCGGTTCGTGTGTTCTGGAGTTATAGCGTCAGGAAGGAAAACTCCACTTATTTTTATATAGTAGAAGATATACAATGTCAATACTTTTTATTTACTAAGGACTTAACTATCTCTTAACTTTAAAAAATTATAGAGACTTTCTCATGAGGGTAAAGATTTACAAAAAAAAGAAACAATGCAAAAAGTAAAAGATACGCGTGTCACACATTATTACTTTCACAGTATGTTTTAAGTACATACAATGTTATATCCGGCAAGATCAAATTTGCATAAAAGTATTTATTACAAAACACAAGACCGTACTGTAAATTGCTTATTCAAAAAAAAAGCAACGCCAGTTTCACGAATACATTTACTTAACAAAATCTAATAACTTATATTCGTGTAATAGTAACATAATTTTAATTAAAATAGATTTATAATGTTTCTTTGTTGTCAAAAGAAATATAATTTTTTGATGTTGTAGGTATACTAACGTAACATGCAAACTTTTATGTACCTACACTAATGCTTAATTACTTTTAACATTTTTATACCAATAAAATATAGATATTTGATACAACAACTTAAAATAATGTTTCAGTCTTGACTTTTATTATTTTTAGTGAATTTATAAGTGCAATAAAAATTCAAGTAGATTTTCCGCCTCATAAATACATAACATTAAATGAATTTGACTTACTTTATTTTTATCCGGTTACGTTTCTTTTTTATTTTTGTTTATTTATACAATGTAGATTATGTTAACGTTATATATTTCACTTACCATACGAATAAATAAATAAATATTTTTAAAACTATTGATATAATGTATTATGCTTTAACGGTAGTTTTTTTTTATTGTGTATATAAATATCGATCGTTTTATAGCATAAATATAATGTAATCGTTGTTTAATATACATAATTCATATTTTAAAAAAATTCAATTTTATTTTATTTTCAATTACTTCAAGGTGAATGCGTGCATAACGTTATGTATCCCACTATTAAAAAACACTTTTTCAAATTGGTTTTTTTCTCGTTTTCATCATAATGCTTAAGTTTTATTCGACGGATGGTATGTTTCGTGTTTGATGTTAACAGATAACGAAGTTTTCTCAAATTGCATTCGCAGCACAAATGCAATTCATATTCAATATTGAAATTGAACAAAATTGATGCATTTACTACTTCAGCACGTAGAATTCCATCTTCGAGTACGTGTAACGAGTAATTTTTGAAATAGCGACTGAGTGGTAATTTTGATATATTGCTTCGCATTTTTGTAAACGAATGCATATAAAACTTACGAATATCTGTCTCGTACATAAAAGTTTTGAAATGTTTCTTGTGGTATTAACATATAAAACAAAAATCAATTTATAAAATGATCATGCAAAAAAATTAAGACATATGTACACTCATGAAATTTAAAACTTGGACACCACAATTTCTGTAAACAAAAATTTGCACATTGTGAAGCGGGCTTAAGAGTATCAATTACAATTCCAACAGCAGGTAGTCTCAGCAGGGGTTATCTTATAGAAGGACTGTAGAATGAATCATTACACTAAGCACGTTTTAGAAAATAGGTAATTTACGTTGCTTACTTAATTTTTTCTTTAAAGAATATATTTGAAGGTATCGCTAATTAAACACCATAGCTCGATTAATTATCGAATCAAAATTTTGTTTAGGAAATGTTTACAAAATAAAATTAGAAATAATTTTGATTTAAAAAACGTCTACAAGCAATAACTTTTAAATTAAATCAAAAACTAAACATGGTTATTTGGGTTTTTAAATAAATCTAACCTACTAATTATTGTAAGTTATTAAAAAAATCATTAAACTCTCTATTCATAATATTTAGTCCTTACAAAATGTATATTTTATGACGTTTCATTTTTTCTGTAGTTAATATAAAAAGTGAAAATAAAAACTAAGGCAATTCTTATTGTCAACGTATATATTTAGTTTTTGACAAGAATTTATTACATAATTATAATTAAGATACCAAGTTATAGTTTAAAATTAAATGAAAACTTTTTTAAATAAAGGTATTACTATATAAATAAATATAAGAAATCAATAATGGGTGTGACCTCCATTATTATTGATACATTCTTGGAGGCGTCTGCTCATTGACGCTATCAAGGTATCAATATAATTAATATTAATCGTTTCCCATGCGGTATCAATGGCTGCAATTAGTGCATTACGGTTTACTGGTATAAAATTTGGCCCTTGTTGTCTTCGGATAACAGCAAGTATTCGAGCCCAAACATTTTCGATAATGTTAAAATCTGGGCTTTTTGCTGGCCAGGGTAACAGCTCCAAGTTATTTGCTTGTATCCAGTTGCGCACAACCTGCGAAGTATAGGGTCATCATATCCCGATAGTTAATTATCGAATGTTCCAAGAAAATATGTGTAAATAGTAAATGGAATCTACTAACGTAACGTTAAGTCGTTAATTATAGTTACATAACTCTCCTTTCATAAGATATAGTTCATATTAATATGCTTATTGTAAAGCTTCGTACACACCTGAACAACAAACCGAGGAACAAACAGAACAACGAACCGAACGGCAATCGGAACATTAATTTGGACGGTGCTACGTACGAATTTTAGAACAGATTCGCAAGTCCTGATTGTTCCACGAACGGTTTGCGGCGTTCCCGCAACTTGTCGGTTTTTCTCCGACATCAAAGAAAATGCGCGCGAATGCGTTTGCAGGTTTGGACGAATCTAAACAAAACGGCGAACAAACTTATGCGGGAGAATTAAATTATTTATTTTTGTCCTCCCTTTTGTGGGTTTGTTGTGTTTTAGGTAATATTATGGAGTTGACAGAAGAAAAATGTTTTAAATTAATCAGTGTTTAAGAATGCAAGAAAAAAATGATGTCCCTATTAGCATCATTTGGGCGGGAAATTCCAAAATAAAAAAAAGCGAAGTAAATTATAATTTTTACTCTTCTTTGTGCGTAAAAATTTGGTTGGCACTATCTTCTTGTTTTCCGCAATTTTCTCTTCTCAATAATAAATATATATGAACTGAAAACTACTGAAAATAATTATGGAACAGCACAAACGTTCCGTTTGTTGTTCGGATTGTGGAAATCATAAAAGATCGTTTGTCGTTCTGTTTGACTTTCGGTTCGTTGTTATGTTTGTTGCTCGGTTTGTTGTTCAGGTGTGTACGAAGCTTTACAACTTAAGCAACAATTTTTGGCGAATAAAGATTAGTTTGTGATGTAATATTAGAAACACAAATTTATATCATATCAAATTTATGACAACTTAAAACCAAGAACGTGTATGTTATTGCTAAGAAATTATTAAGGAAAAAGCGCAATTGCAGTGTAAATATTTATAATTAGATATTTTCGAAAGTTTATAAGTCCTCTATTGTAATCTTAATACTTAAAAGAAAATCCTGTCCATTAGCATTATAAGGAAATGGCTTTTACTTTATGAATAAGTTTCAATAACAATAGAATATCCTTGCTTGTTTAATTTACTTCCTTTGAGTCATATTGCTCTAAGGGTTGTTACATTGGTCATTAGAAGTATGTAATAAATAAACAATTACCTACTGTTTATTTAGTTTTAGTTTATTTTAGTTAAAAATTGCAAGTGTTGTGAAAATGCCACCTCATCTCGGTGCTGATTTGAAAGCGCGGATTGTTTCGGAATTAGCGGCGGGCCGTAACGTGCGTGAAATTTCACGTATGTTAGATATACCAAAAAGAACCGTAGGGCATTACCGAGTAAAATGGAATCTTGAACACACTTTGGAAAGAGCCATCGGAAGTGGTAGACCTAAAGTATCTACACGTGCTCAAGATCTCGAGTTGTTTCATTACGTAACAGAACAACCATTTGCTACATACTCCAGGGCTATAGCAGATACACATTTTCCCGGATGCCGTATAACTGCAAAAAAAGATTAAAGGAGATGGGAATAAAGAAGTATAATGCTGCTGCGAAAGAAGTTCTCAGTGACGAAAATATGAGACGTCGTCTGGAATTTGCAAGGCGATATGTGAACGAACCTTTGGAATTTTGGAATCGAGTGATTTTTAGCGACGAAAAACGTTCAATAGCCGCAACGATGGACCACTAAAAGTTTTTAGAATGGAAGGAACTCGTTACGAAAATAATCACATATGTCCTAAAAACGAAGTGGTTATTTTTCTGTGAATGTGTGGGGTTGGGTTAGCGCGCGGGGTCCAGGAGTTTGTTGGGCTATCGATGGACGTCTTGATTCTGCTGCGTATTTAGATATTTTGGAAACTATTATGAAACCTTCAGTCGAAGTGTTTTATCCAGACGAAGATTATATTTTCCAACAACTAAGTATTTTTATTTCACTATACTTTCTCCAAAAAATAGTTCAGCAAAAGCCCAGATTTTAAGATTATCGAAAATGTTTGGGCTCGAATACTTGCTGTTATCCGAAGACAACAAGGGCCAAATTTTATACCAGTAAACCGTAATGCACTAATTGCAGCCATTGATACCGCATGGGAAACGATTAATATTAATTATATTGATACCTTGATAGCGTCAATGAGCAGACGCCTCCAAGAATGTATCAATAATAATGGAGGTCACACCCATTATTGATTTCTTATATTTATTTATATAGTAATACCTTTATTTAAAAAAAAGTTTTCATTTAATTTTAAACTATATCTTAATTATAATTATGTAATAAATTCTTGTCAAAAACTAAATATATACGTTGACAATAAGAATTGCCTTAGTTTTTATTTTCACTTTTTATATTAACTACAGAAAAAAATGAAAAGGACTAAATATTATGAATAGAGAGTTTAATGATTTTTTTTAATAACTTACAATAATTAGTAGGTTAGATTTATTTAAAAATAAGTAATAATCAGTCAACCCAAATAACCATGTTTAGTTTTTGATTTAATTTAAAAGTTATTGCTTGTAGACGTTTTTAAATCAAAATTATTTCTAATTTTATTTTGTAAACATTTCCTAAACAAAATTTTGATTCGATAATTAATCGAGCTATGGTGTTTAATTAGCGATACCTTCAAATATATTCTTTAAAGAAAAAAATTAAGTAAGCAACGTAAATTACCTATTTTCTGAAACGTGCTTAGTGTAATGATTCATTCTACAGTTATTCTATTAGATAACCCCTGCTGAGACTACCTGCTGTTGGAATTGTAATTGATAATCTTAAGCCCGCTTCACAATGTGCAAAATTTTGTTTACAGAAATTGTGGTGTCCAAGTTTTAAATTTCATGAGTGTACCTATTGTGACGTATTTTTCATATCAAAACATCACAATTAATTTTTGATTACCGTAAAGTAGTATAACTTTGCTCCTACACATCAGATAATTATGCTCCAATCGAAGAAAAAGATTCATTCTCGACTATATCAAATTGATATGAATAACTGTTAATTTCTGCACAAAATCTATGAAAATAACGTATTAAGGTAAATAAGTAAATGTTCCAATTACTGACATTGTCCCAATTACTAACCCAAATAACAATGCTTCGACATCGTTAAAGAATTCGTCACGTTTGTGATGTATCTCTACATACATACACAGAATCTACGCAGAATTCGTAACTGACGCTGTAGTAGCCAAATCATACTTTTTTAATATTAAAAGTCGTCACGAACTCGATACAGAGATTCGCGAAGTTGTCGTCAAGAATTTGGGTGTCGTAGGCATCACAAATATAAATGACAAAATCTTCACGAATTTACGTCACTTAATCTTGACGATTTTACGTTACAAAATCGACACAACGTCTTGACGTCACGAAAACCAAACTCGATTCTACTTAGAAATGATTAAGTTGACCTTTTCATTGTAAAATAATAAGGCCGATTCTTATTACCTTATGATATACGGGTTGGTTTATACTACTCAATTCTTATTATAATACTTCGATTATTAACAAATGGTTTTTCACTATTCACCTTTTTAGAAAGATCTCCATTTCTACCTTCAAACTATTGTAGAAGTTATTAAATGGTCTACAATCACTTTCATCAGCGTTAATTATATCCAATCCTGCATTTTGTAAGGGAAGTACTGATTTTTGATTGTCTAAAGTCTAAACGATTAAACAAATAATTAATATAAATGTGTATTTTAACAATGCTACAATAATATTGCTATAACTATACTAATATATGATATAAAACTAAACTAAAATAGATATTTCTGTATCTCAGAGCCAAACTAGGTCAAATCCAACAATGTGATTTAGGAAAGGTTGTGGATGGCACTTTATTAGAGCAGAAATTCGACACAAAATGACAACCAGAAAACAACCTCTGCAATTTCGTCAAAGCTTAAAATAATAGTGACGGTATTTGTACTCACGAATTGTTACTTGGGGACCCTTTCTGTGTCCCTCTTTTCATTTTGCTTTATAGTAAGATCATCTGTTAGGACATTATAATTTCGTCATCGTTGAGTGGTGGTTCCGTTAAGGTATGCACCCAACGTACTCTGGCCAGGGGGTGATTTGTTTTGGCTGATCCCGCAAGAGAGTTGTTACGGTTTTATTTCATACACCGAATAAACGTGTGTCGTGAGCAATATGTCATCACGCAATATAAATCTAAGAAAAATATGTCGCGATTAATACGTTACGACAAAAATCATATTTAAATATCGATTTTATATTTCCAAAACGAAACCGCACATCTTGTAACTAT
This sequence comes from Abscondita cerata, assembly GCA_030710515.1. Taxonomy (NCBI): domain Eukaryota; kingdom Metazoa; phylum Arthropoda; class Insecta; order Coleoptera; family Lampyridae; genus Abscondita; species Abscondita cerata. Next base: position 75,553 of record JALBCR010002757.1, read on the forward strand.
TTTCCTTCGTGCTGGAAACGGGTAGAGTTTAGAAGTTCCTTAATTAAAACTACGCAAATAACAGTTGGTTAAGTTGTATTCGTCTAAACCTACCGTAAGTACTCGATTTTTGTCTTTGTGCAATTTTTAAATACCACGTGGAATCCTTTCAGAGTTTACGTTTCCTACTCTCTGCGTCTTTTGTTTCGTCTCAAGATAACTTCCTGGGTTGTTTGAGTAACCGATTGAAACATTCCCTTGTCTACAAAGTACCGCACCACCAGTAGCTGCGCCAGACAGCTGGAGGCAATCTGTGAGTACTACGTTTACCCATCAATGGGATGTATATGCATTGTGGGCTAAACGAAGGAGCCTAACACCTTCCAGTTCTCTTCGAACACCTTCTCCAAGAAGAATCCTATAGTACAATTCAGAATCTGTCGATATCGTCGCCAACCAAAAATCCTACTCTAGGGACTTCGTTCACATAAAAAATACAGCTAAGTTTTAATATTTGTTATCGTTTTATTGCTTGTGAGTGTGAAGCTCGTGTACATACGACATAAAACGGCGTTAACTTTTAGTTTTAAATAAAACCATATTCGGTGGTACACACAACAACCGAGAGATTTTAATCGGCTCAATACTTGTGCGCTTCAATTTTAACGGTTGTCACGAAGTCAATGGGCCTTTTGGGTTTGCGGGAGGTACTTACCCCGTTAGATAAGTTACTTTTAAGCGTCAGTATCGTTGCATGTTCGACCAGATAAATTTCCGTGTGTAAATGGTATATGTGCACCAAGTGTTCCTATCAGTTGGTACTCAATTAAAACGTTAACACTACGAATTGTGTTCTTGAAGCTTACCTGTATATTCGGTGCGTTATTTGTATATATTACTTATTATTAAGTGAGACTATACTGCTTAAGGATACGTAACAATATCCGACAGCCTTTCTCCTTCTCACTCTTCTGTTACTATAGAAATTTTAAACTGCCTGTCTTCCATTTATCGTTATTTGTTATTGTCAATTGTTCGATCTGGTGTATTGATCTCCTGATGGTCGGTTTTATTTGTCTCTTTTACCCAGCCGCTGGCGCCTTGTTAGGACAGCGGTTTAATTCTTCGACCTCCCTAAGGACCCCCTACTCTACGACGACGCCGGGAAACTGCGGTTCTACCTAAACAATTTATTTCTACAAACCCACTGCAATACACCAATCTGTACTTTTTTCTTTCCTTTTAGTGTCATCTATTGACTTTGTATATTTTTAAACTGAAACCGTTACAGAGTACCCTCGTGTTTATCTACGGGTCGGAAAACAAACGTCCCGCAAAAGGGATCGTATTCAACGATGAATTATTCCGTTCGCTTTGATTGCGACAGAGCAACAGGTCTCAAAGAACTGAAATAACGATAAGAAACAAAACGAAACACAAAAATAAAATTTGGGTTAAAAACGGCTAAATAAAAATGAAAGTCAGAAATAATTATAAATTCAGAATACGGCGGATATTGAAAATAGTCGGCGGTAAAGAAGGTTTTCTATGACAACGGAGAAGAAAAGTTTTCTAAGACAAAGAAGAAAAAAAGTTGCCCGTTCCTTTTGTATGCAGCCTATTTATACCCGCATTGAGATGACCTTTTTTTGGGAATGCGGGGCCGTTGACGTCACTATCTTTTCGTATTGGACAGGTAAGATTGTTCTTGACCTGGGATTTCATGGTTCGAGCGTATTTTCCTGTATAAAATTTTGAAGTTTGCTTCATGATACTTATTAATAAAATTTTTATTATTTCTGACGGTACTCTACAATCATATTTTTGTTTGATTGCCTAATTACAGACACTGGGTTCAGTAATAAGGACACAACATTTATAAATTTTGTTATTATACGTTAAATAGATACTGTATATTTGTAATTCCAATTACTAATCCCTATTTGGAAATTAAATTATTATATTTCAAATACTTTTATGAGAGGTCTAAAATCTGTACGTTTCGATGACCAAAATTGGGCCATTCGGGATTAATGGACACTAAATGCATGAAATATAGTAAAGAATGCACTAAGAGAAACCTTGGAAGCAATAAAAACTAAAATGCCAGTCAAACGAGCTTGTAAGACATATGGGATTCCGTAAAACGACCCTTTGTACAAACATCGAGGTATGGTTTTTCAGTAACAAAAAACCAGTTATTGGATATAGTCCGGGTGCCCACCGACAGATACTATCATTTGTAAATAACCAGCTGTAAGTTCTTAAGTGGCTAAATTACGTGTAGTCCGACAAGATGTTTCTATCATTTTTCTCGAAACTGGAGCGTTTCTTTATAATTTCGTCTGGAAGACAGATTAAATTTTCATGCGTCAGACTGAAAAATCGGAAAATATTTTTTGTCGGAAAATTCGATATTTGAATTTCGCATGATTTAATTAACCTATCCTGAAAAAATATCAATACATTTTTTGCCCTGTTTGAGTTGGTGGACACCCTCAACGACCCAAAATTTTTGTCGGACAAATTTTTTTTGGGCGTTTCACTAATTTTTCTTGCGATTACTATTTTTAAAAGTGGGTTATCAACAAATTTTAAAAATTATAAGGGAAGACGTCCTCCAGGCGAGATTATGAGAAAACGCCCCAGATTCAAGAAAAACGATAGGAACATTTTGCCGGACTACACGTAATCAAACCACTCAAAAAAAAACAGCTCGTTATTTATAAGTGATACTTTGTATCAGTGGGCACTCAGACTAATATTGTATACATGCGTATGAAACAACTCAAACGGCAAACTGTATTTACTATGAATCGTCCAGCCCGTCATTGTATGAAGCGTTTATGCGACGCCATCCTGAATTGGCGTGTCGAGTATCCCAACACTTAACCTACAGCATGGCATCTGTATCCAAGAAAGCTATTAAAGGATGGTTTTCTGAAATTAATCGCTACTTTTTAGATAAAGACCTTCATAACATAGAATCTAACAGAGTCCTAAGAAAAATAAAGTTATAATTAACAAGGGTTTAAGGGTGTATATAATGTCATTAATAACAATGAAAAGGAATGCATTACAACGTTGATCATAGTAATGCCGCTGGTGATATATGTCCACCAATGATTCGATTATAAAAGAGTACCAACAACATGGGCCATAGGGCGTTTGATTCAGGATGAATGACAGGAGAAAGTTTTTTTGAGTTCATAACAAATAGTAGTAACAAACAAAATTGAGTTTCCAATCATTTTATTTGTAGATGGGCACTCTAACCATCTTACCATGTGGCTTAGTAATTTTTGTGTTGAACCCAAGATCTCTTCTTCCAAACGCCACACACATTTTACAACCGCTTGATGTGGCATTATTCCATCCACTCAAAGCAATGTGAAAAAAAAAACAAATTTCACACCTAGAGGAACATTTTGCTCCTCTCCTCCAACAAACTCTGAACGCGGTTAATACTAAATAAATTTTAATCAACGGTTTCCGGGTATGTAGTTTACATCCTTTTTTAATAAACACGCAATAGGTTTCAACAAAATATTAAATAAAGTTACTGAAGATAATACTTCACAACCAACTAGCGATTTTAATGGAGATATGATTGTTTGAGTACTGGAAAAAAATTAAAACATTTAGTTTAGAGAAAGAAAATGCAAATAAAGTTAACACAATTAGAAACAATTGAGTTAAAAGATATCAAAGAGGGTTTTTATACATATAATAGACGCTTAGGGTATTTTGACATTAGACAACGATGACATAGAACTGCAGGATGTAAGTGCAATAACAAGAGCAAATTATTTAACATGTGATGAAATTTTAGAAGTATAGAAGGCAATTAATAAGAAAAAGCAGCAGGTAGATGTAGAAAATAACAAAGAAATGGCATGGAAGAAAATACTGACATCTTCAACAACATAAATATTGGTACATATGTCATAGTTAATTATGAAAACAAAATGTATCCTAGAGAAATATTAGACAAGAATGATGAAAGTAAAGTAAGATTAAAAGTGTTGACAAGAAGTGGTCCTTTTAAATGGAAATTGCCGAGTCCTAAAGATATTTTATGGTATAACGAGGAGCACGTGGTAGAAATTATAAACAAACTCATACCAAAAAACGGTTTATGTACTAGGTGTCTAAATAAGCGAGGTAAGCGGCTCTATCTCGGAAACCGTTAAGCGAATTGGTCTCGATAGATAGTTATATACAGTGTGTCGGTAAAGTATGGAACAAATTCATTTTTAGCTAAACAGACCAGTTTAGGAAATAATCCTGAAACTCGTCGATTTTTGATTTTAATTTACCGTATTTTAAAATAATAATCTAATATACAGGGTGAATTACTTTCGAGTAATGACATCACCGTCATTTTTTTTAAATGGAACACCCCCATTTTGTTTCAATTTTCGGATTACTCTAGTTGAGTTGATTCCAAAAATGTATCACATGTTGATTCCAATTGGTACATGGTGGACAAAAATACAATAGTTTTATAAAGTCACGTATTTCATCATATTCTGTCTGCTATAAAATAAGTATTTTTGATAATATTGTTAATTTAAATAATAAAGAATGTTATGAGTTACTTTATGAGCACAAAACTATTCTGTTTTTGTCCACCCTGTACCAATTGGAATCAACATGTGATACATTTTTGGAATCAGCTCAGCTAGAGTAATCCGAAAACTGAAACAAAATTTCCATTTAAAAAAAATGACGGTGACGTCATTACTCGAAAGTAATTCAAAACCTGTATATTAGATTATTATTTTAAAATACGGTAAATTAAAATCAAAAATCGACGTGTTTCAGGATTATTTCCTAAAATGGTCTGTTTAACTAAAATGAATTTGTTCCATACTTTACGGACTCACTGTAGATAGTTTTCAATTAATATCTCTGGCAAGAGAAAACATAGAAACGTGCGGTTTACATTGTTTAATTTAATTTTTAATTCTTTATTTAATAGCGTTATAATATACACATCGTTGTATTTAGATTTTTGAGAAAAATCGCAAAATATATATATATTTTTTTAATGTGCCATCTAGCAAGCGTGGTAAGAACGACAAGTAGATTCCTCCTAACGCATCTCATAAAACAAGAAAAATCTTCTTAATTAAAACTAAGTTTGGCTGTTTATCTTAAGGCGTTTCCAAGATATTACATTTTTTATTTAAATTTAAATCGATATTTATTTTACCTCCACCACTTTATTTGAAGTGTTTTTTGATTTAACGTGACCAATACACCCTCTAAGAGCCATTTTAAAAACTTTTCCAGCATTTTCTCCTGGCCAGTTTTATTATAAAATTTTTTACCCCGAGTCAATTCGCTTAACAGTTTCCAAGATACAGTCGCTTGCCTCACTTATTTGGATACCCGGTACAAGGTGCCAGTTTTTGAGTGTTAATCAAGAAAAATTATTGCTGCATCCTGTTCCAGAGATACATCACCGTTACTATTGCCTACGACCTCGAAGTCAACGCCGGAAGCGATTTACGTTGTAACAGTGTTGAAGCAACATCCCAGAGAAAGTAACAACAGGTTAGTAAGAGCAACAGTACAATTAAAACAAAGCGAAGAACAAAGAAAACTAGTCAAAAAAGGTAATCAACATATAGATATCCTCAAAAATGAAGCTGAGAAATACAGGCGAAACTTATGGTGTAGTAAAATAAGAGAACCAGACACACTAGATACTGTAAATACTAAAATAAAATGTGCAATATTAAACGCAGGAAATAAAATAGCAAAATATTCAAGTGACGGCAGAAATACTTCTAAAATAAACAAAACGACCAAAATCTTAACAAATAAGAGTCTTGAGTTAGAAAAGAATGACAGTGGAGTATGCTGAATTGAATAAAACCATAAGGAAGTATATCAGACAAGATTTAACAAAATATAATGATGATATGATAAAAAAGACTATTAATGAAAACAAAAGGATAAGGGTATTGAGAAGACAATTGCACAAAGATACTAAAGTGATGAACCAAATACGGACAGAAGACGGCACTATAATATATGACAGACAAGAAATATTAAACACAGCCGAAATATTCTACGAACAGCTCTACAAACCTAAAGTAACAAAACCAAATGAAATAAAGGGAAAAACCGATAAAACCATACAAAATGTGTGATCTGAAGAAATTCCTGAAATTGAAGCTGAAGAAATCAAGAAAACAATTGCAGATATGAAAAATAATCGTGCGCCAAAGGAAGACGGTATAATACCAGAATTGATAAAATATGGAGACGAAGAATTACTAAGAAGTCTGAAGATCTTTATTAAATACATGTATAAACGAGAGAAAACTCCCTGAAGAATGAAACAACGCAATAATACTCCTAATATACAAGAAAGGAAATTACAGATCTATAAGCCTGTTGTGTCAAGTGTGCAAAATTTCGACTTTGTATAGGACATCCATTTTTCTCTATCTCTTAGATACCCTATACAAACGTCGAAATTTGCCCACCCTGTAGAAACTGCTATCAAAAATATTAACCAACAGATTAACAAACAAATTAGACTTTTACCAGCCCTCGGAACAAGAGGGTTTTAGAAAAAACTATAGTACCATAAATCATATACAAACAATTAGGAATGTAATTGAGAAAACACATGAACATAACCTAGATCTTCATATTGCGTTGGTAGACTTTAATAAAGTCTTTGGAAATATGGGCAATCATTAACTCGTTAGAGAACTGTAGGGTTGACTCTATATACACAGCGAAGCAACTAGCACTATAAAATTACACAAAAACATAAAACCGATAATGATGGAGAAAGGTGTAAGACAAGGTGATACGATCTCGACCAAATTGTTTACACTGGCAATGGAGGTTGTCTTTAAGAAGCTGAGATGGGAAAACCGCGGAATAAATATCGATAGACAAAGATTAACAAGTTTAAGAAACGCGGAGCTAACAATCCAAATAATTTAGAAGAAATGCTCATGGAACTAAAATAAAATCAGAGAAAATAGGCCTAACATTGAATACAGAAAAACAAAAATAATGAGACGAACCTAAAATGACGGGGAACAGTTTGACGGAATTACAATAAATAAAGAAAGAATAGAAGAGGTGGAAGAATATATATATACCTAAGTCAAAAAATGAGTATTAAAGAGCTACAAAAACTGGTCTAAAGGGGCGAGTTAGGGTGGCGTGTCCAGCATATGGAAAACTGAGTCACATTCCAAAAAACAAATACATTACGATAGTCATGAAGGTAAAGTTATTGGAACAATGTGTTTTCCCAGGGCTAACGTATGGCACAGAAACATGGGCATTTATAAAGAAAATTATACACAAATTTCAAGTGACACAACGGCATATGGAAAGAGCTATACTTAATATCACATTAAAAGATAAAAAATCCGTTGACTGGATCAGATGCAAAAACAAATGGAGATGGACAGGTCACATAGTTTGTATAGATACAGAAAGGTCGACAATAAGGACAACTGAGTGGAGGCCTATAGAAAGCAGGTTTCTTTCATAAAGTGAACATTTTATAGGTGAAAAATTGAAACTCTTAACGCGAGTCGGGTAATATTAGAAGATATTACGGTTGATTTATTATGTATTAATTCGTAGAATGTATTATGGTTTTCAATTAATGTTTTTTTTTGTGTAGTTAAGTATATCTCAATGAAAATTTAGCTATCACGTGATCAATAAGATTTCCGTTTAACAATGTTAATCACACGTTTACTCTATTTATCATTTATCCAGTAGTGTTCGAGCCTTTTTAAATTATGTTTGATTTTGTTTTTGTGCGATTTGGGATAACTTTTACAGATTGTGACCGTACTTTAAAAGTAAGTTCATCAAAAAGTATCCTCCAGATGAACTTCTGGTATACAAGGGCTAGAAGCTAAATTACGTCGTGACCTTGTTTAGCGCCCTCTTAAACTTGATAAATTTGTCGAATTTTATTGACGGTTTTGTATCCCATTACTCCAACGTTTTATTTCACGAAGGCAATTCATCTCACAAATCAACCCCTTTTCCCGCTGAGCTACTGTGCAACCCCTAGTTATGTTACGTTTTTTATTCGAAATCGTCGTTAACTTTTTTTGCATGTAACAGCTTTTATGCACTCCTTGCGGTTAAAGCACTCACCTGTGGCTAGTGTTTTTGAACTCCGTAAATCGTGCATAAAAGCCTTACTTTGTAACGATGCGTTATTATTTTTAAATAACCACCGTCATTAAATCAACTTGAATAATTTATATACAGGGTGTCCCAAACTGATTTGGTCATCCCATAACATGATAACGAATAAATACATTTGAATAAAACAAAAACTATCTTTTATATTTGCCAATGTACATTAATATTGGCTGCTAAAATTACCACTACTTTAACTACTCTTAAAGAGACAACACCCCCTTAAAATTTTAGTGACATAGAAAGAAGAACACCCAGTAATAATAAATTTATTTGAACAATTTTGGTATACTAGTGTATACGAATTAGATTAGTAAACGATCACAATTTGATAAAAATTAAACTGTTAACTTCTTCAAAAACTTAATAATGTGTTGCTCCACCACGATGTCTTGTGCACTCATTAACACGTCTGGGCATACTTCTAATGAGGTGATCGATTTCTTCTTGAGGTATCTCATCCCATGCTATCTGTAACTGATGCTGCAAAGCCGCTAGAGTTTGTGCAGGGTGAGGTAAATTGAGTAATCTTCTTCCCATAATATCCCAGACGTGCTCGATGGGCGAAAGATCAGGGAGATCTTGGTGGCCAAGGCAACAAAGCAATTTGATTGGCCTCAAAATGAGCCAAAGAAACCCTAGCAACATGAGGTCGTGCGTTGTCTTGTTGGAATGTGCTGTTGGGGATGGTCTGAACATAAGGTACAATATGGGGTCTACGACCTCCTGGATGTAGCGCGCAGCGGTCATGTTACCTCTAATGAAGACCAAAGGTGACCTACTTCCAATAGCAATAGCTCCCCATACCATAACTCCAACTGTGTGGTGCACATGCCTATTCACAGAAATTTGGGGATCTTGTCTTTCACCGCGCCGTCTTCTCACCCTTGCACGACCGTCATGCATACCTAAACAGAATCTGGATTCATCACTAAAGACAATTGAATTCCATTCTTGGTCCCAATTTGCCCGTTCTCTACACCACGCTAGACGATAACGTCGATGCTCTGGAGTCAGTGGTAGCACAAAAGGGGCGGTATGAAAAGAGCCCAAAGCTTCTTATCCGTCTATAAACGGTTCGCATCCCAATCGGTCTTCCATGTTCTTCAAACCACTGGTCCGCAATCGCCCGTGTAGAAGAGAAGCGGTCCCGTAAAGCCAATAGTCTAAGACGGCGATCTTCGCGTTCTGTGGTTCTTCGACGACGTCCTGTACCTCTCGCTCTTTGTGTACGGCCCTCTTGGTTCCATGCCCGAACACAGTCTGCCACAGTGTTCAAACTCCGTTGCGTTCTAGCAGCTATATCTCTCATAGACAAACCAGCCTCACGCAATCTCACAATTCTACCCCTATCAAACTCGCTTAATTGCCGAAAATTATGGCGTCTTCGCACTGGAGGCATTGTGATTGAATTAAAGAAGCTCTTTGAAATGCAATTTAAATCGCTTAAATGACAACTGTACTTACAAATGCTTAATTCATTGTTTTGGGGCTACTTAATCGTAAGTGTTTTTGAATGAGGTTAACAAAACAACTGCTAGGGAAATATGGCTGAAACACTGATCGTATTTTATCTTAATATAAACAAATATATTCCCAAAAAAAAATTTGCAAAATATTCATTATTACTGGGTGTTCTTCTTTCTATGTCACTTAGTATAGCATTTCCTATATTTTTTTATACATTTTGATGCATGTTATGTCTACGACTATGAAAATTTTTACGGAATCAAAATCAGTCACTAATTAGGGAAGAAAAAGACTTTTATTTATACATGTATTTATGCGTTTCAGTCAAGTTGGTCATTAATTTAATTAATTAATTTAAGATCTAGAGTTTTATTGCACAAATATTTTGGGCGTAAACGTATGTGTGTTTTATTTAAAAGGATCTTATTTTTATCAAGAAGTTTTGACGGGTCAGAGATATTTACATTTTTTTAAAATGTAGTACCCAATTTTTTTGAACATTCTCCTTGAAAAGAAAGAAAAGTTATGTATGAGCAATAAGATAAAGTTCATAATACATATACTGTTACTGTAAATTACGCATCAGATGACTTACACATACTATAAATAAATGTATAAATAAAAAAGTCTTTTTCTTCTCTAGACCGATTTTTATTCTGGAAAAAATGTTATAGTCAAGGACATAACATGCATGAAAATGTACAAAAAATATAGGGAGTGCTATTTAAAATTTTAAGGGAAGGGATTGTCTCTTTAATAGCCAATATTAACGTACAATGGCAGCTATAAAGGATAGTTTTTGTTTTCTTCAAATATATTTATTCGTTATAGGATGGTCAAATCAGTTTGGGACACCCAGTATATAAAAATGAATGTGTGTTTGTTTGTTTGTCCTCGAACTCCTCCTAAACCGTTAGTTCGATTGGAATGAAATGTTACACACTAATTCAGGTCAATCTAGAATAGGTCACGTACGTTTGATTTTTGCGATTGCTCTAGAACTTATACTTTCGGAGATATGATTCTTTTAAAATCAGTGATGCTTTTTCGCTTCTCTTCGGGAGAAACTGGGTTAAAATTAGGTAACTGCTAACAATTTTTTTATTTGGCGTAACGAAGCGCGTAGGGACAGCTAGTAATATTAATAAATAATAATTGAATATAAGACCGATTTTGTTGTGTATTTAACTGTTATCAATTTCATATATTATTAATTGTAAACCCAAAGCGAAAGATAGCTTGTACGAAATCCGATAGCGCCCTGCTTAAATTTTCGTGCGCGCGCAGTTCCTTCTCGTAAGCTAGTTGCCCCACTTAAGTTATACCTTATATAAGCGTGAGCTGTTCCGCCTAGTCCTGCCGCTAATACTGAGTAAGTCAGCTTCTCTAATTTAACCGCCAAAGATACCGCTTTGGCTATTCTCTCCCCGACCCGCACGTTGCAGAGATACTGTTTTATGTTCCCTTGACTTTCTCCCCTCCGTGTGTTGTATTTGGGGTGACACAGCCTTAAGTACACCTCTCAAACCGTTAAACAGGTTGGCATAGTGAATTTTCGGGTGATTGCCACTACCTCATCCCTATATAAACTGGCACTCTGCTTACATTGCCAAAACCCTCACCCATATAACCGTCAAATCCGCTGACTGCTTTTGGGTTGCATGGTTTGTGCTTTACTTTAATATATGCTTCTTCTCTGTGAAACTAATAACAACCTGTTTCGTGCTAAATAAAGAAGTTTTGAGTTTTATTGTATTTGCTTTATTTCTCCGAACTGCTTCCCTTTAGACGATCAGAATACTGGAATTTTTAACCTCCACTGTAGCTGTCCGACGAACAAACGGAGAGTAAACTTTGTTATCAAATATGGCGCCCGAGATCCGTTTGCATTTGTTATTTACAGAAACTAACCAAATTGGGAAGCAAGCGTCACGACTTCACACACTTGTATCATAAATACCTGTTTTTTACTTATAATTTCGATTAATTTTAAACTAATAAGAAACAAAATTAACAACTTTCAATGTAAGTAAAATCTGCATAAACAGTTACATTTTTAAAATAGTTGTAATTGCTTTGTCATTTAAATTTGTTCGTTCATTTACGAAGCGGTAGAATTTAATCTGTTCGCAAAGAAACTCAGCAATTTCTTCGTTCGACTCAATTTTCAAATTTAAAGTATAATTGTTATTTGGAATTAAAAAGAACTAACAGTTATAATGTGGTTATCAGTTTTGCTATTACGAAAAGCCGATAAGTAATTACTTTACAGCAAATTGAATCTTTATGAACTATTGTATTTGACATGTACTGATTTGCATAGAAATTAATCAGTAAGTTTAAATTAAAAGCTTTTTCATAATTGTATTACAAATTGATTTGGTGCAACAGTGTGGAAAAACAAAATATTTGTTTATAATAAACAAAGTCTTGAGGATGTAAAATATAGTTTAGTACGGATTTTGTGCACAAACTGCGAAGTTTGAACAAGAATCGCGGGTGAATGCAATAGGCGCAAGGAGTGTATAAAAGCTTATTGTTATACAATATTTTGTCTACAATAGAACTAATTGCAAACATATTCTACAACAGACGGAGAGGACTGTGAGGTCTTGTCTGGCATCGTTGTCATCAAAAACCATTTAATGAAAATCCCATTTAGAGTCCTGCTGACTTTCTATTGGCTAATAATTTAGTCGATTTCTTAACTGGTATAATAATATACACAAATAACATATTAGAACGATTCTGTATCGGCCAATAAGTATTTGTCGATGGTTCAGCATAATAAACATGCAACAACGTATCTTAGTCTTCTAAACTAATTATGCAAATGACGGTTACTTTAGTTTAAAACTGGTAGGGCAACGGTATAAATTCGACCGTTAAGAATGCTTATTTTAAAAAATGTAGATATAGATTTATTTACATTTTGTTTAGCTTATGTTAGAAATAAAATTAAACGGTTTAAAATCAGGGAATATTTGTAAACGTTTTAAAAAGAATAAAAAGACTGAACTGCAATGCCATCATATTTTTGAATTAATAACTTCAAAGGCACCGCTCGAGAGTAATAGTGCTGGGTGTTTGTTATGCTGTGGTTCAGTTCGCTCGTATTGGTTGGTTACATACAACATTTTGTGTGCAACTGCTTTAGTTTAGTGTTAAGCAAAGTATTATGGAATTATACATAACAAATACAATTTCAAAATATTAGTTATAATAAAAATTCCAGTCAAATCAATTTAGTAGAAAAGCAAACAAAACATCCGTTAAAAAATAAATTCTATGCATGTTAATTTAAAATGGGCATGCTTTAATTAAAACTTGTATGCTAAAGCTTTTTACGAGATGTCAAAGAATAACTATAATTTTGGTGCGTTACTAAAAGTTTGCCGTTTATCTTTTACGAGGTTGTAAAAAGTTTTCTTTAAAAGTAGTTTCTCGGAAAATTTTATGGCAAAATTAACAGTGTACTTAAACATTTAAACTACATTAAATAATACAAAATGTTATGGTTATAGAAAGGAGTTACGTTCAAATTGCGAGAAGCCGTAATATAAAGAGAATGAAACACAACTATACAAAGAATCTACTATAACTGTAAACACCCTCAGCAATTTGTAAACATTCAAATTTAAAATTTGAAACAATTTGAAAAGACACCCACCCAATACTATCAATGTATGAATGTGTGCAACGGTATTTTGCTCGAAAAATAAAACAAACATCTAAAAGTGTTTAGAAAGTGCGTAGCATAAAAAACAGAAACCATAATCATACGTAACTGTTTTAAAAACGTATAAACCTTAAGAAAAGTTCAGGTACCTGCTTGCTCAAGGCCGCCATTTCCAGACTGGAATTCAAACTTTTCTACCATTACTTTTTATAATTAATATTCTTGGATATATTGTCATATGATAGTAATTGTTTATTAGAACAAAAATAGTTTAAACAATAGTTGTGTATAATTAAATTACAAACAAAGAGATCTAGTGTTCCTGATCAATTGAACAAATAGCTTTCGCCTTTAAGCCAATATTGTCAAATGGAAATTACGAGACAACACAAGCTTTACCACATATACATTTTTTAGACTTAGTATGTTATAATGTTATAAAACATATATCGAGAAAACCGCTTCCAGAAGGATTTTTCTCAAACTTAGCATATAGAAAATGTAAGAAGAAAGGAGAAAAAAAGCAATATGGTATGAAGAACTGATAAAACAAAGAAACAAAAAATACCATTGTGTTGAAGAAAGTAAAGAAATAAATGATAAAGCATAGACAAGAATAAATGAGGAGGATTTGCAAGAGAATAGATAGAAAAAATAACAGAAGAAAAAAAGTACAATAACAAAGGGGTCAAAGCCCGCAATCACAAAAAGGATAACACGAGCAAGAAACAGCAAGCACAATACAAGGGCAATCCGCATCTACTGGAAAAAATATATTTATTGATCGTATCGGTAGATACAAATGCTTAAAATTCTTAAAAATACTCTTTTCCAGCATCAATACACTTTCCAAAATGTATCTGTCATGTCTGGAAGACACCCTCAAGCTGCGTCATTGAAATATCTCTTAGGAATGTTCATGCTTCTGGTTTTAACTGTGAGAGACCACCGAGGTGTTTCTCCGGGCTGGGAAATTGGAAGTGATAAAAACCGTGTCGCTGGGGGATTGTCAAGGTAAAGCTTGACCGTGTTTTCGAAATCAAATTGGTCTGGCCGTACCTGGGAGTCCAGAACGGGATTCCTCCCGCCCTTCTTGAACGCCTGTGACCTTAAAATACAATCGTCCTGGAAGGTTTTTTGGAGCATGTGAAAGCATTCTTAGCCTTACACTAAACTTGATTGTGAATCTCTGTTCACTTCACGTGGAGACTTGTTTTCCACTCACACTGCTGGGAGCAAAATGACAACCGGTTGCATTAGATGGGCAGACCCCACTACATTTCCAGATGGGTTTTACTGTTTCTTTAATGTTTCGGCAATTAAAACAAAGCAAGCATATCTTGGGTGCTAGATTTAATCTCGGATCGTTGATCTCGGTTGTCGGATAGCTTCAGTGGAGGTTGAAAATCCAGAAATTCAATCGTTTAAAAGGAAGCAACTGGGAGAAAGAACAAAAAAGCACAAAGTACTAAAACGAAATGATAACTAAATATAATTACTACTACCAGTCCATACGGAATAAAGTAAATCAAGCCATATCCCATGACGCAGTCGCTGTAGGTACTTATTGGACACACCTGACCCAAAACTGAATGATGTGCTCAAAGTGCTAAAATACCTTACCACTAAGGTGACAATACGTCAATCTGGACCGGTGTTAAGCGACGTACTCAAGATGCGAAGATGCGCACCTTCAATACAATGAGCTCGGTCGTCTTAGCCCCCCCACAAAAGAATTCAATTTTTACGTTAGCACACAAAAAAAAAGCTAGCACAGGCTAGCACAACTTTGCACAATGCTAGTACATCTTTACTGGCGGAGTTATTGAGGTTTGAATCTGGAAGGGCTAAGGCGACCTCAGCTCTCCAACAAAAAAATATCGAATTTTTTATGTTCGCACACGAAAGAGAATAGCTAACACAAGCTAGCACAACTTTGCTTAACGTTCGCACACCTTTAATAACGGAGTTATTGAGGGTTGAATCTAGAAACCCAGCCCCCCACAAGAAAATTATAAACTTTTGACGTCTGAACATTAAAGAGCTGAACTAGCACAGTATAGCACAACTAAAAATAATGTTACCACACCTCTCATAACAGGGTTATTGAAGTTTTAATTTGGAGGGGCTAAGGCGACCTCCGTTGTTGAAGGTGTACTAGCGTTGAGCAAAGTTTTTTGTTGGAGAGCTGAGGTCGCCTTAGCCCCTCCAGATTCAAACCTCAATAACGTTGATATTAAAGGTGTGCTAACATTATTTTTAGTTGTGCTAGCCTGTGCCAACTCAGCCCTTTAATTTTAAACGTCTGAAGTTCCAAATTTTTTGTAGGAAGGCTGGCTTCTTATACTCAACCCTTAATAACTCCGGTATTAAAAATGTGCTAGCTTTGAGCAAAGTTGTGCTAGCTATTCTCTTTAGTGTACAAGCATAAAAAATTCGATATTTGTTTGTGGGGGACAGAGGTTGTCTTAGCCCCCCCTCAGATCCAAATCTTAATAACTTAATATTATTATTAAAGGTGTGCTAACCTTGCGCAAAGTTGTGCTAGCTTGTGCTAGATGCTCTCTTTTGTGTGCAAACGTTAAAAAAACAATTTTTTTGTGGAGGGGGGGAGCTAAGGCGACCGAGCTAATACAATGTAAGAAACGGTATCAGTGCGGAAGCTCAGAAATGGTTTCTTCGGAGAAAGCAGAAAATTCTCACACCTTCGGGGGTTATACTTTGTTAAATAATTACGTATATTTATATATTTTTTTCAACGTCTTAAGTTTAGTTATTTAAATTTTTTTTTTCAATAATGTTAAATTTTTTACACTTTTTCGTCGCAGAGCAGTTTCTATACGCTCTTAGACGTTTATTCATATTTAAGAGATATTTTATAA
This sequence comes from Abscondita cerata, assembly GCA_030710515.1. Classification (NCBI taxonomy): domain Eukaryota; kingdom Metazoa; phylum Arthropoda; class Insecta; order Coleoptera; family Lampyridae; genus Abscondita; species Abscondita cerata. The sequence continues at coordinate 91,771 of JALBCR010002757.1, forward strand.
ATTTTATTGCTCTGTCTATTAACGAATTAATTACACTTTTGTGTATATATATATATACAATGACTATTAACATTTATGTACCAATTTGGTTGACTATATATGTTTTGTTTTTAAATTCTTAATGAGCAATCATTATTATGCCATCAACATAAAAAAATAAATGTGTGATTTCTTGTTCTATTTTTTTTTGTTGTACAAGTTCTGTAATTCGGTTGGATTAAAAGTGGACCATTGCTACACCATACATTCAAAATTTAAATTAATTTGGTCGGCGCTGGAATCGCAAAGTTTGATCCGCTGCAATACCATTTAAAAATAATATTTCGCTACGTACCATATACAGGATATTTTCTGATTTTTAAAATAGCATAAAAATAGAATTGATTTGAAATTCAAACTATAATCGAGAGTCACCGTTTTCAAAGTAATCTGACTAATGACAACATGTTTTACTTTTCGCAACTAGTAACCAAAAATTTTACGTTTCGTAAGTAGTTACTACATGTAAGATTTCGAGACCAACATTGATTATGAAAAATGTTACTTTATGTCTCAAAATTTAAAATAAAAATTTTACACCTTGTTACGTTCTAAATATCTATACATATTCTATAATTTTTATATTTTTATAAATTGAAACTAAAAATCATACTACGTTGCATTAAGTATCATAGTCTTTTTTATATGGCTTAGTAACATTAACAAAGTAGATACATTTTATTGAGTTGAGGTATTAACGGGAAGGGTGCTAAAACTAAAAACGACGTTAATGAAATAATAAATGGTGCAGATCAATAGTGATAGCTAGCAACAAATGACGATGAAAATAGAATTTAATAGCTCCATTAGTACAAAATTAGTCCAATAAATGCACGTTAAAGTTTTAACGCAAAACCGGTGGAAATCTTTTAAAGATTCATACATTATGTGGGTTGTAATACAAAATTACATGTTCGGTACATATCAATGTGTCATTCAATATCTGGTTTCGTATTAAATTGTTATTATGGATATTTAATCAGTTCAATACACCATTTGCGTCTTGTTTTAAGTTAAAAAGTGTTTTTCTTCTTTTAATAACACCCATTACAGTCGATTACAGTTGAAATTCAAAATTTTTGTGCTACAATTTTCAAATTTCAGAAAAAATCGTTTCTGTAACACGTAAAAAAATTGGATGATATTGTATACCTAAAGCAATTATCTCTTCATTACAAAAAAATCACGCGTTTTGTCACTGGTTACATAAATAGCTATTAGTTCACAAAACTCGTTTCTGTTTCTGTACGAAATGGAAAAACAGCGTGATTAAGTTTTATTAAATCTTCTAACATACAACATAATTTTACAGTGATGATACCGGAGTATCACCACAATTTAAAATTACTTTAAATCTGAATATTATTGAGATGTATGCGAGATTTATACGATATCCTCTAAAATTGCAGAAACAGCAACCTGTACATCTTAATTTTAACTTTAATAAGATCTTATTGTACTATGTACATGGTGTCATATTTTCGATGTAATTGGGGGTTTCAGGTATTTCGCGAATTGATAGGAAACCGTGGTCGGGACCCTTGGACCGATTTTTGAGACAAATTCAATGGTCTAAACAGCACTTCGATATACCGACTAGTTTGGGAGATACAGAGTGTTTTGCGTTTTATGACGTTTTCTTTAAAGCTTCATAACTTTTTTGTTTGTAAATATTTTTTATTTTAACCAAAACATTTTTTGTGCATTTCTTTATATGCAATTCAATGGCGTACTCGAATTTATTCTAACTTAATTCGTTTACGAGTTACAGACCAATCATGCATTTTTTTAAATGGAAACCATAGTTGGCTATGACTTCATTGATTAGAGTTTTTTTTTAGCTTTCTGAAAATATGTAGTTTCATATATTTATCTTGGCAAATAAGAAAATTTTTGGAAAATACCTCTTGATCAAAGTCACCTATGAACTTTTGTTTACTGTGCGCATTTGTTCCTAGTTTTTTGACACTTCACGCAGTTGTTTCTTATAAATAAATGGCCAAAAAGTTATTAATTTCAGCAATTAATTATTATTTTAAGCAAAGTTTTGAAATATTAAATCTATACACATCTATGTATGTTTCCGACCATTTATTTATAAGAAACAACTGCGTGAAGTGCCTCTATCAATTCGCAAAATACCTGAAACCCCCCAATTACATCAAAAATAGGACACACTGTCCATGTGGGGAGTATATATATTGATTATTTATAAACAAATTTCAATTTTGAAAAAAAGTGTTTTGTAGATTCTGGAGCACTACATCCATACTTAAAAAATATAAGAAGTTATTACATAAAACTTCAAGGTTGACACTAATGGGTAAAACATATATAATATTATAAAAGGTTTTAAAATGATGCAAATTAGTTTTTGTCCCACCTGAATACCTCTTTTTTGTTAGTCTGAATAAATTAGTCTGGGACACCCAGTCATATGAAATAAAAAATCAATGAAAGTTTAAGTAAATACGACTTTTACGAAAAGAACGGAATTTATCTCGAAAGTAAATACAATTTTTTCTACAAATTAATAATAATATAATAATTTAAAAAAAGGTCGAGATATTTGATTGTTTGAGATTAATAAATATAACTAAAAATAAATAAGTTACGTCGGTACTACAGATTTTCTTAAGTTTCTATACAAAAGGTAAAATAGAAAGTAACTTTTATTACCAAAAATGAATATGACATTTTCACAGTATGACAAAGTTCTGAAGATATTGTATTTCTTCAATTGTAAAAGTTTTGAAAGAACTAAAATATTGGAACACATTGGAACGTATAGACATAATTGGTAGAAAATATCTGCATTTCTAACACTAAATTTAATTAAAAAAATGACGCAATGATTATAGCAAAATAAAAAAATTATCGGAATCAATTGAACGCCTTTAATTGACCCCCTAAAGAGTAACAAGTGATAAAATATGACACTGCAGTCCAAAAAGTAAGAAAATGAAAATAATAAACTCAGTCTTGAGAGCCAAAGAAACCAAAAAAGGTTGATCGATTACATGCCTGGTGACAACACAAGTGGATATTCTGTGTAACTTCTTTATTGCTGAAATTTTGAGAATCTATACTACACAAAACCATTATATTTCCAATATTAACAAACGTTTGATCGAAAATTACTATAACTTTTAATATTTAAATGGAACACTATGCACATTGTTACCTACATCATGTAAGCTTCGTTAGAATTTTTCCTTTTTCAAATATTTGACAGTTTTTATTATTATTAAACGGAAATATTGTTTGTTACGTGACTTTCGTTGGCTTCACCTTGAGAGAAAATTCTGCTGTATCATTGTATTTTCATTATGATGTTCAAAGTTTTCTTCGTCTAAAAGTTTTATTGGCAGATCGTGCAACAGCTGTATAAGGATGGCCCTTGCACTTTATCGGACACTTTGCGTTAAGCTCTCGCATAATTCACTTGTTTGTATAACATTCACGTAATGTACCGGAAAAGTAAATAAATTTCGGGTTTTTAAGTTAGATGTGGGTGTTTTTTCCCGCTTCCCAGTTGATGATTATAGAAGTCTTCATACCGAAGTAAATAGTTTTCAAAGTTTTTGGAAATTTAAGTTTTTGCATAACGCGGTTTTATAAAGCTTCCCGTACTACAAAAATTATTTCCTACTCAGAGTAGGTTTTTGCAAAAAAGAATTTATCGTAACGACCTGACAATGTTGACGTTTGTCAGAAAGAATTATTTTGATTCGACTTGTCTTCGGCGGCATCGCATCGTCTTGCAAAGTACACCTCCGTTTCCATCGCCTCAACGACCTTGTAGCTAGTACAGTCCTAGTGCACCGGGAGCGAGACCTCGAGGTATTTGTGTACTTTACTTCAATAAATATGTGAACATTATCAAAATTAAGAAGCGCTTGGAAATTCTTTTTGTAAAATTTCAAATTGTCGCGGTGTGGTTTCGTATTTACGCGCATGTTTACATTATTTGTTTTAATGCAAATTATTAATATTAACGTTATTATTCATTAAGTGGATATTTTGTGGTGTAAATTTAATCTTTTAATGCAAGATGAGCAAGTCACAATTTATTACGTTTGATCTGATTTGTTTTAATTTGTGCAAATGTAATACAGATATCATAATCGTAATCAAAATTTACTTTTTAGACAAAACCTGACTTGTTGGTTTTTTAATTTATACGAAAATCCTAAAAACCACCAGTACGTATTCACGGCATTATTCCCTTTCCAAAATTTTATAGAAAATAATTGATTCCAAATAAATTTTTTAATTAAATTATTTTCTTCAGACAATTTATTTAAATTTTATCATTCCTAATCTTTTCATTTTCTTTGCCATTTTGTTTTTATTTCTTCATTATTCTTATATTAAATTTAATATGGATCATTTATTTGCATTTTATTCTTTCTTCCTTACTTCTAGTCTCATTTACTTTTCAAATTTTAAAATTAATCTTGCAGTCTTTATTTTTAGTAGATTCTAACTTTGATTTTCTTTGGTTTTTATTTATTTTATAATGTTTGTCTTGTTTTTATTTTTTTTTTTATTTTGATTTTCTTGACTTTTATACTTTTTTGGTCGCATTTAAATTCATATTTATTTCTTGCTTTCGCAGTATTAATCTTCTTTTAAAGTTTAGTTTCCAATTTTCTTGTTCTTTAATTACAACTTCTTCATGTTCCTCTTATTATTCTTATATCTCATCAGTACGCAACGTTTACGTTTCCTATGGTACTCCTTTTACTGCTTTCTTCATTTTTTTGCTTCTCGAAACTTCTTGTCTAGGATATCAATTCTATCCCTATATTTCTTTTCCATTTTGCTTTCCATATTGAATTTCAAAGTTCTCATACTTTTTTGGGGATATATTTTAACATGTTAAACCTTTTTGGTGATATTCTTCGTCCATTCTTTTATTTATTTTCTTCAAGTTTTCATCAACTTTTTCTCTTTTTTTCTTTCCTCATATCCATCACCGCATTTTCATTTGCTTATTTATATCGTCCTTCTTGTGTCATTTTCGGTGGTCATTTTTATTATTTTTCAAAAAAGATAGATGTAACTGTTATAAGTTAAAATAAAGTTACTTTTACTTAAATTAAATAAAATTTTCACTAAATCGTGTTTTTAAATGTAATCACTGTAGGATGTATGTATTTCCTAAAAGTACATTTCATAATTTTAATTATGTTCTTTCAAATAGGGTTTATAAAATAGTAAACATTAACTTTAATGAACGTTGAATTAGAACACAGTTATGTAAACTTATCTTAATAAAAGCCCATGTATATTAATGCAGTATAACGTAATACAACTTTTAAATGAAAATGTTTCGTTCTATGATATGTGTATACAAAAGTAATTACATTTTGGAAATATCAACTTATGATACAAAATTGCATAGATAAATATTAGTTAAATGCAAACATAAAAATTAACTTTCAATTAAAAAAAACCACAATACGATCAACTTCCTTTTTAACTCTAAACAATACATTGTTATAAAAATAAATAAAAATTACAGAAACAGAGTGATTTCTTTGTTAATATTAATTTGAAATTTGAATTAGGCATCAGTGTGTGCTTCTATCAAGGAAAATTTGACAAAATAATAATGATCACGTAATCTGCATCATTTGTCAATTTTTATTTTCTGTTCTAAAAAAATGAAAAAAGTTGTGTTATTTCTCAAAATACCCAAAAAAAATTCTGAGAAAAAGTTTATGTAAATATAATTTTTTGCCCATTTTTCAAAAACTAACCTACTTCTTAATTTAAAAAAAGAATGACGGCTAAGGCGTATCATGTAAGTGCTATTTGTCGGGCCAAATCTTGATCGAAGCACAAATGATGTCATTAATAACACAAATTAAAAAAAATAAGTTTATAAAAAAATAGAAAACACAGAATCTGTTTATTTACCAATGCTTTTACTCTAGCAACAAAAGAATCTTGGATTTTCTCATCACAATGTGGGCTGTGCTAGATCGTATGTTACGGTTTATTTGTAAACAAACTGAAAAATAAATATATAGCAGTGCTAGAAGGGCTGCCGGCAGCTTTTTTTAGTCGGAAGTGGTCGTGGGTTGATTGAGAATTGTTCGAAAGGAAGGCTTCTACACTGTACAAATAATTTATAAGGCGCCACCTAGGATTACGTATAAGAAATATCTAAAACCACTAGGAACTCGTAGACAGAGAAACAAACCGTACGTGGATAGAAATATGTATATTATTATAGCGACTAGAGTTCAATTAACACACAGAAAAACACATAGACACAACAATAGATAATATCATTTAGAATGAATAGCAACATATAGTTATCAAAAAATAATAATTCACGAGAGCGAGTTAAAGCACGAATACAAACTTGAGGCACAAACGCCCCAAATAGGTTAGCGTATTTGACGGTTGTAACACCGATTAATCCCTGCAAGCGATTCACGTGATAAATATTGTTTAAAAGGTATTTAACAACAATTACGGCAAGTACCGGACCTTGGCCGATTATTTAAATAGATTAAAAGCGCACAAAAATTGATCAAGTATTTTGAAAGATCTTTCTAGTTCAGAAAGTTATCTATGCACCGCCAAAAAGATACGTTGCTAAACTTATGACCACGGTACGTATACATAGGACGCGACAAAATTTATGAATGACATGCATAAAAGAATTAACTTAGCTGGTATAACTCGGAAGTCTTCGGTGTTCGACAGTTACTCGGCAGATGTGACAGCTCCCGTATCCAAATCTAATATTTGATTATCCAACGAAAAAAAAAGAAAAGCCAAAATGGAGTCCGTTAATAACAGTTGCTGGGCTGCTCACAAAGAACCAGATAAACGGCTTATCTTGGGTGGTCGTCTTGGCCCGACGAAGGCTTCAAAGTAGGTTGAAATTCCAACGGTGGTGATACCAGATCCACTTCGATGTTTTATAAATTTCGGATTATTATCCTTGCTATCATAACCATAATTAAATACCCATTGACTAATTAAAACGGAGTACGTCTGCAATGACCAGCAGAATAAACCAAATGGGAAAACCCACAAAAGAAAGAACAAAAAAAAGGTGCCTGCAATTAATAGAACCCGTAAGAGCAAATACTTTATTAAAACCATGGAAAGTAAAAAAAGGTACTTACACAGGAACCGTAATCAAAGACTTATTCCCTACTTTGAATGGGATGATTTTACTTCAATCGATATTACAAAACACATGTCTAATTGTTCAATTTTTAGATAGCATTTTCCATGTACACATTTTCGCGAAAATCAGTAAAAAGGAAATGAAGTGTAACTTTTGCAAATGCCGACAAATCATCGGAACTGGCAATTTCAAACAACTAAAATCCCTAGAAGACTTTTCAAATCAAACATTCGTATTCAAACGCATGAGTGTAAACACGGCTGCCTACACTGTAGGGAGATATTGATCTATAAATTAATTATTTGCAAAATAATACCGTCAAACGTAGAAATAGTTCTTGCAAAATACTCTTACATGCACTTGCTGTAATTACACAAGAGATTTGTATATTTGCACAAACCCCAAAAATTTTGTCTTTTTAGGGCTCATCAGAAGTAACAAAAATTCAGTGTTAGGATGTGTTATATGTTGCGTATAACAGCAAATGTTGCTTGTTTTCTGCACCCAAAAGAAAATAACTCAGTGATGGTGTTGTGAGGCGGGAACGGTTAATAATGAGTACTTTGCTCATCAAGTGATTTGATTATGGAATGTCGGGAAGTTTCGGTTACAGAATTCTCTACTGGGTGTCACAGATATTCACTAACAATCACAAAATGAGACAATTGACTTTCATGTTCAATAGTAGATGTGGCACTGAAGCGGAACAATTTCTTCATAAATTTGTGGGCTAAACTGGATGGGGTATGCTAACCCCAGAATAAAAGAATACTTACAACTATGACTGTACAGGGTTATTCACTATAAATTACCCACCCTTTATTATCGCTATTATTGCTCGTAGAAAAAAATTATACATGAAAGTTGTATAGTTCTAACTGAATTTTTTAAAATGCTTTCAATAGTTCAGTTACTCGCCGTTTACAGGGCAAAACAAAAATATGATGTATTTTTTTAAAGTAACACCCTGTATATTATTACATTTTTGGAGAAATCTTTCTTTTCTGATTTAAAAAATATAACATATGTTGTCTTTATCTTGAGCAGTTACCGAGTTATTAATCCTAGAATAACAGTTACTTAATACGGAATTGTTAACATTGTCAAAGTAAGCCATGTAAATGACAAATGTGTGTTTGACAATTGATATTTTATTAATTAAGTCACCAAAGTAGTTTATAGTGAAGTAGAAAAACTTTGCATATTTACCTGTTATATTCAAAATAACAAAATGTTGGTAATTTATAGTAAATAACCCTGTACATGTTACACTAACCGACCAAACCAAAAGCACTAAAACACACCTGGAACAACATAAAAGTATCGATTATAGCTTTGGAATCAAAAAGATGTATTCCTTATTGAGTTCGTGTAGATGTTTATACTTTTCGGAGAGCTCATAAAGGTTAGACGATCACTAAGAGCATATATTCAAAAAACGCTACAAAAACTGTAAAAATTTAGAATGTATTTTAGATGGTGGTAAAAGTAGCAGAGAAAGTTATTAGAAAAAACAAAGTTTGTACAATGTACTAAACTTAATAGTAACAATTTTCATAATGACATCAACGTATTTTTAGTTCAATTACTAAAATTTTCTTAGGGCAATTTTTGGGGTGAAAATGACAAAATTTCGTGTTTTTAGTGCAATAGTCCAATTTGAGGCAGTATCAATCGTTCAATTTTTGTAACTTGATTTTGAAATATATTGCAGTGATCGCAAGGTCGTTGTAACGTATAAATTTGTAACCAAGTGCATTGTATAGTATTAGGATAAACTTGTGTAGTGTATAGTATGAAGATAAATCAATATAAGGTGCTAAAACAAAGTGAAAGTGGGGTTATTGCGTTTTGGCAGCGGAGAATGCAGGGTGTCTAGTTAAAATAGTGCATCAAACAATGAATGCATTAATAGTTGTCTTTAACCTCTTAAAAAAAGTAAGTTTATACAAAATGTCTATTAAGCGAGCGTATTGAAGTCAGCTTGAGCATTATAGAAATTCAATGGAATAAAAATAAAACCAATAGAGAATAATAAATAAAGTGCATGATGATGTAATTAATAATAAATGAATCATTAAAGGAAACTAAATATGAAGAGTATGGAAAATAAGCGTCAATGTTATCAAAAAACAAAGAACTTTGTATAAGAGAAATCATCGTTCAAAGTCACGTAACTGTAAATAAGGTTAGTGTATTAAAAATGTAATAACAAAATTTTGAATACAAAAAGATTGTAGCGAAAATATTCTTTTTAAGTTGCTTTTAAACGTGCACAAGTTGCGTCATTTATAATTCAATTAAAATTAATCAATAAATTGAACTATTTTAGTTGTATTAAAACTACTTACCACTTGATAAAATTGTAAATAAAAAAAAATTAATAGAGAGTCTCATGTTTAATAGAAGCCAATTAAATTGATTTTTAGATACCAAATTGCAATCACCGTAATATGTTAGAATCCATATTTCTAAGTTGGTCCGTTCAAACTTTTTAACTTCTTAGTTATCATTTTTTTTAAATCTCTTCCAACTTCCTAATGAAAACACTTACTATCGTAAATAACGTCAATATATGGCGATGTCAAATAGGTGAAAATGATTGTGCGGCCATTTCCCTTCTACATAAAAAAACCATCCTAAATGAAAATGTCCCCTCTATCCCGATAAATTTACACCTGAAAATCTTTTCCTATTTAAGAAATCCTTCCGAGATTTTAAGAAATCCTTTGATTAAGGGCTTGAACTTTGTTGACTACTTAATACCGACTCCCAACTACTTTTAACGATTTCTGATTAACGACCAGTCTTCAGATTTAATTCTCAACGCGGAATCTCCCTAGTGCAGTTTCTATTTATTTAAAGTTTCATGCTTAAGTTTACAAATGTAATTCATCGTTATTGCCGTACCTTTTACCAGTCTAAAAAACCTCCATTATTAATAACTATATTTTTTACCAACAAAACGTTAATTATACGAGTTTTATAAAGAGATGATATCTAATATCATCTAAAGAATGCCCTGCAAAATTTCAATTGCAATCAAAATGCTTACAAGATAGTTATAAATGACAGTACAATATGCAATATAAGGTATCTCGTTGCTCTCGAGGAAATTGTCTTATACTATATCAATCTCAAATTCAAATCCTTGCTAAAAAAGTTTTTTTAAAATAAAATTTAATTAAAATGTACTTTGTTTAAATTTTAGATTGAATGGATTAACAACCAATAAATAGTAAACTTTTTTTCGTTCGAAGAATTGTGTGTAAAGAAAACGTTTTTGTGTCGAAGTCACTTACTTAATTAATCGACATTTGATTCATTAGTGATCCATTTGGTATAAAAACAAAATTAAATATTAACAATAAATAAAACAATTGGTTTTGAAAAACCGCCAAAAAAATGTCAAAACAAAACTCACCACAACTCGTACAATTGAAGAATTTCATCTTACCTGCAACAGAAAACAATTTTACTTAATTATAGTACTTATAAATCCTTCTTTCTTTACAATTATTTAGTCCGTCTTTGTTATGTTACTCTGAAAACCAAATTTTAATAATCAATTGTGTTGTTGAATAATTATTGTAAGCTGGAGGTATTAATGATGCGAAGTTTTCATGTTAAATATAGGTTCACGCTAGTAACCTAGTTTTAATGAATAAGGTTTAGAAAAGTTTTATTTAATTATATGGACATAAATTTAGAAGTTTTCCACTAATAAACGAAAAAAAAAAGAACAAAAACGTTGAATTTAAACAAAATTATCTTACAAATAAAAAATAAAGCACTAGAAACCTGAAAGATCAATGTTAAGTTAAAGATCCTGTACACTCATGAAATTTAAAACTTGGACACCACAATTTCTGCAAACAAAAGTTTGTACATTGTGAAGCGGGCTTAAGGGTATCATTTCCAATTCTAACAGCAGAAAGTCTCAGCAGTGGTTATCTTATAAAAGCACTGTAGAATGAATCATTACACTAAGCACGTTTTAGAAAATAGGTAATTTACGTTACTTACTTAATATTTTTCTTTAAAGAATATATTTGAAAGTATCGCTAATTAATATAATTAATATTAATCGTTTCCCATGCGGTATCAATGGCTGCAATTAGTGCATTACGGTTTACTGGTATAAAATTTGGCCCTTGTTGTCTTCGGATAACAGCAAGTATTCGAGCCCAAACATTTTCGATAATGTTAAAATCTGGGCTTTTGCTGGCCAGGGTAACAGCTCCAAGTTATTTCTCGTATCCAATTGCGCACAACCCGCGAAGTATGAATAAGGGCGTTGTCCTTTAACAACAAAAATACATTATGAAAATGTTAATTCAACAGATCCCAAACTATTTTTGGAGAAAGTATAGTGAAATAAGAATACTTACTTGTTGGAAAATATAATCTTCGTCTGGATAAAACACTTCGACTGAAGGTTTCATAATAGTTTCCAAAATATCTAAATACGCAGCAGAATCAAGACGTCCATCGATAGCCCAACAAACTCCTGGACCCGCGCGCTAACCCAACCCCACACATTCACAGAAAAATAACCACTTCGTTTTTTAGGACATATGTGATTATTTTCGTAACGAGTTCCTTCCATTCTAAAAAACTTTTAGTGGTCCATCGTTGCGGCTATTGAACGTTTTTTCGTCGCTAAAAATCACTCGATTCCAAAATTCCAAAGGTTCGTTCACATATCGCCTTGCAAATTCCAGACGACGTCTCATATTTTCGTCACTGAGAACTTCTTTCGCAGCAGCATTATACTTCTTTATTCCCATCTCCTTTAATCTTTTTGTGCAGTTATACGGCATCCGAGAAAATGTGTATCTGCTATAGCCCTGGAGTATGTAGCAAATGGTTGTTCTGTTACGTAATGAAACAACTCGAGATCTTGAGCACGTGTAGATACTTTAGGTCTACCACTTCCGATGGCTCTTTCCAAAGTGTGTTCAAGATTCCATTTTACTCGGTAATGCCCTACGGTGCTTTTTGGTATATCTAACATACGTGAAATTTCACGCACGCTACGGCTCGCCGCTAATTCCGAAACAATCCGCGCTTTCAAATCAGCACCGAGATGAGGTGGCATTTTCACAACACTTGAAATTTTAAACTAAAATGGAATTTACATTTCTTACTTTATTTATTGGTTCACACTACCACTTCTCAAACAGTAGGTAATTGTTTATTTATTACATACTTCTAATGACCAATGTAACAACCCTTAGAGCAATATGACTCAAAGGAAGTAAATTAAACAAGCAAGGATATTCTATTGTTATTGAAACTTATTCATAAAGTAAAAGCCATTTCCTTATAATGCTAATGGACAGGATTTTCTTTTAAGTATTAAGATTACAATAGAGGACTTATAAACTTTCGAAAATATCTAATTATAAATATTTACACTGCAATTGCGCTTTTTCCTTAATAATTTCTTAGCAATAACATACACGTTCTTGGTTTTAAGTTGTCATAAATTTGATATGATATAAATTTGTGTTTCTAATATTACATCACAAACTAATCTTTATTCGCCAAAAATTGTTGCTTAAGTTGTAAAGCTTCGTACACACCTGAACAACAAACCGAGCAACAAACATAACAACGAACCGAAAGTCAAACAGAACGACAAACGATCTTTTATGATTTCCACAATCCGAACAACAAACGGAACGTTTGTGCTGTTCCATAATTATTTTCAGTAGTTTTCAGTTCATATATATTTATTATTGAGAAGAGAAAATTGCGGAAAACAAGAAGATAGTGCCAACCAAATTTTTACGCACAAAGAAGAGTAAAAATTATAATTTACTTCGCTTTTTTTATTTTGGAAATTTCCCGCCCAAATGATGCTAATAGGGACATCATTTTTTCTTGCATTCTTAAACACTGATTAATTTAAAACATTTTTCTTCTGTCAACTCCATAATATTACCTAAAACACAACAAACCCACAAAAGGGAGGACAAAAATAAATAATTTAATTCTCCCGCATAAGTTTGTTCGCCGTTTTGTTTAGATTCGTCCAAACCTGCAAACGCATTCGCGCGCATTTTCTTTGATGTCGGAGAAAAACCGACAAGTTGCGGGAACGCCGCAAACCGTTCGTGGAACAATCAGGATTTGATGTTCCGATTGCCGTTCGGTTCGTTGTTCTGTTTGTTCCTCGGTTTGTTGTTCAGGTGTGTACGAAGCTTTACAATAAGCATATTAATATGAACTATATCTTATGAAAGGAGAGTTATGTAACTATAATTAACGACTTAACGTTACGTTAGTAGATTCCATTTACTATTTACACATATTTTCTTGGAACATTCGATAATTAACTATCGGGATATGATGACCCTATACTTCGCAGGTTGTGCGCAACTGGATACAAGCAAATAACTTGGAGCTGTTACCCTGGCCAGCAAAAAGCCCAGATTTTAACATTATCGAAAATGTTTGGGCTCGAATACTTGCTGTTATCCGAAGACAACAAGGGCCAAATTTTATACCAGTAAACCGTAATGCACTAATTGCAGCCATTGATACCGCATGGGAAACGATTAATATTAATTATATTGATACCTTGATAGCGTCAATGAGCAGACGCCTCCAAGAATGTATCAATAATAATGGAGGTCACACCCATTATTGATTTCTTATATTTATTTATATAGTAATACCTTTATTTAAAAAAAAAGTTTTCATTTAATTTTAAACTATAACTTGGTATCTTAATTATAATTATGTAATAAATTCTTGTCAAAAAACTAAATATATACGTTGACAATAAGAATTGCCTTAGTTTTTATTTTCACTTTTTATATTAACTACAGAAAAAATGAAACGTCATAAAATATACATTTTGTAAGGACTAAATATTATGAATAGAGAGTTTAATGATTTTTTTTAATAACTTACAATAATTAGTAGGTTAGATTTATTTAAAAATAAGTAATAATCAGTCAACCCAAATAACCATGTTTAGTTTTTGATTTAATTTAAAAGTTATTGCTTGTAGACGTTTTTTAAATCAAAATTATTTCTAATTTTGATTCGATAATTAATCGAGCTATGGTGTTTAATTAGCGATCCCTTCAAATATATTCTTTAAAGAAAAAATTAAGTAAGCAACGTAAATTACCTATTTTCTAAAACGTGCTTAGTGTAATGATTCATTCTACAGTCCTCCTATAAGATAACCCCTGCTGAAACTACCTGCTGTTAGAATTGTAAATGATACCCTTAAGCCCGCTTCACAATGTGCAAACTTTTGTTTACAGAAATTGTGGTGTCCAAGTTTTAAATTTCATGAGTGTACATGGAATTCTTTATAGTAATCATTTAATTTCACAAAAAAACTTTTTTTATTCATATCTCGATAGATTCAGATTAGTTTTAGAATCCAGGTATAAATTAATGTAATGGTTGTCAACCAGTACAGACTATTTTGGGGGCTGCATTGTTATGATTCATATCTCGTAGATGTGATTTTAACTTTTAAATTTAAATATAGCTAGGTATTAAAAATATACGTTTGTGTATAAAATTAATTAAAAAAATTGATTACAACCCCTAATTTAAATAAGAAACAAACATTTATTTTTAAAAGTACCGACAATTGAGCTAAAAATAAAGTGCGCGTGTAAATTAGAAGTCATTTGTTTTGAGAAAATAAAAAACGTACGTTTATGCAAAAACTAATTTTCACACTGTTAGTTGTTAACTAAAACACGAATGCAAATAAGTGCCGGATATATCATGAGCACAAATAATTTACAAGCGCATATAATTGGTGATACAATTTATGCATTCATTTAAATCTAACATTCCCTATCGTCATTCCCAAAAATATATTTATACACATTCGTATTACAACATTAATTAAACAAATAAATTTTGATCCCGTAGCTGGTGTGTAACATAGTTTATAATAAAACTTTTTTGGTGGTTTTTATAATAAAGTACTCGAACGGTCGTATGCTTAAAAGCAAAGTGTAAATAATACACTAAAATAAGTCATACTATTATACCTTACCTGGAGTTTTTATACGGCAAGGTATACTTTAAGGAACTCGTAAAGATGCCCTAAGTATCTTATTCAAGTTTATACTGCAAAATAGAAGTGGCGTAAAAATCGCGGAAAATTAATGCAACTTTCGTTTTGCGCGGTGCTTTCTTCTTTAAAAGTATTGTTTAAAACGTATATATATATATATAGTGAAATTTTATGCATAAGACGAAGGGTAAGGTTACAACGGTGGTATTTTGTAAGATACTCTGCATTATTTATTACACACGAATACACAACTTAATCTATTTTAGTATTTATCAACTATAGTTACAGCCCAGTCAAATTAGCATTCAACCTCGAAAAAATTCCGATACGGCTGAATTTTTGCATACGACTAAATATTACTATTATACAGGGTAATCTGCTTAAAACGTGCATTAAAAGATTATTAACTTGCAGATAAATCAGAAACTTGAAATTTGGTACGCGGCCTTACCGATCATTTTTGTTCTATCTAAAATATTTTCAGACCTTTAGCTATACAGGGTGTGACAAAAGTTGCTATCAACTTTCTCATTTTAAATACAAACTTGTAATTTCTTTTACACTGGTCGATGGGCCGTACTATTTTGAGTTTATATAACCTAAATTATGTTATCTTATTCTTCACCGTTTTTAACATATTGCAGTGGAAAAGTTACTCTTTGAATAAAAAAACAAAAATTATGTTTAAACAAGAAATAAACGAATAAAAATTTGGAATGAGAGTTTACATTTAAATAAGAAAGAACATGAAATTTAATTTGTTGTTAAGAGTTTTCTATAAAGTCAATCTATATTTCATAAACCATAATTAATTAATATTAATCAAAGAATTTAATTTGTACATAAAATATTAATTTCTGTTTAATTAAAGAAACAAAAATAATAAGTAAGTTTGTATGGAGATAATATGATGAATGCTTGCAAAAAAGTGTATCAAAAATAGTTTCCGTGATAAAAGTAACTGTGTGTAAAAAATATAACAAAACAGTTTGAGTTAAAGAGTGAAACTAGACAATTTTCAGGTGGAAGTAGAAGTGAGAAAAAACATTTAAAAAATCCAACGTGCGAAGTGAGGAAAGTGAAAGAAGGGAATTTAAGTCCTAACCCGAAGGAAGGAATTCGTACTTAGAGAATCAAAGAAGCCACACGCATAGAGTTTGAAATGCAACTCAAAACCGTCAACGGTTAAATAAAGTAAGATATTCCTTCGACAATAACAAGTAAAAAGTGTTAGAACAATTAATTACTCAACCAGTACAACAAAATTAATTGGTGCACCCAACAATTAGAAGACAATGAAGATTGGCACGCATATGTTGAATTTCTCATCAATACAAGGTCGGTTATAAGAACTTATTTCTTTTGTTATTTTTGAATTGAACTCTTTATGCATGGGTTGTATGACCAACAAAATCAATTTGTAAAAACCATTGTAAAAGTCTTTGTATAAAATTAATTAAATTCCAACTAATTCTTTTATTTTGGAAACGGACTCATAAACCTGGGATTATAATTAAATAAACAAAATGTCTCATAACTAAAACATATTTTTTTACATGCGAAGTTGGTAATCCACCGGAATATGTATTTTTTTCAAAAAATGGTATTTGTAATTTGTATCTCGCAAATCAGTTAAAATTTATGGAGCAGTTGGCTGAAATTCAAGGCTTACTCCTGATGTCCTACTGGTAGTTTCATTTTTTTTTTGTTCCATTTTCTACCATTTACAAATATCACAATAAAAACCTAAATAATTTGGAAATGAATGGGTAGGTCGGTTAAAGTTTCCCAAAACTTTAGCATTATCTGGTAATATGTTGAAACAGAACACTTTATTAAAAAATCTGCCGGTTTCAACTTCACACCTTAATTGAGTGTTGGAACTATGGAATATTCTGATCGATCACTTTTGTATTGATTTTAATTACTCCAATTTAATATTAAGTTTGCATGTTTAACAAAATGCAATAATCAACGTTTACTATACAGTATCATTTGCTGAATCTTAATGCTTGATTTCTGATGGTTAAAATCTAAATGCCTCTTTCGGGTCAAGACGCGCGGTCCCCTCTTCTCACGTTCATACCTTAAACGTTATCTTTTAAATGTTTTTCTCACTTCCCTTCAATACGTAAGAGTTATCTGTCTTTTAACTTTTAACCTTCAAACACTAAAATTATTTCCTTTCACTTTAACCTTAATAAATTCACGCACGTTCCTTTACACCTAAAGTTATTTATCTTTTCACGAAAATTAATTTTGAAAACATTTAATTTTTAGAGAATGTTCATTGTTATTCTTTTCATTATTGCTACAATTAACTTACTTTCCAAACAATTTTACTTCTTTAATTAAACGGAAAATATTCTATTATGCACAACTAAATTATTCTGTTAATTTTATTTGTTAGTATGGTTAATTAATTAATTATTGTTAATAAAAATATAGATTGGCTTTTAGAAATTAAAAAACTCTAAACAAACCTAATTTTATTTCTCATTTAAATGTAAACTTTTAATATAAATCTTTGCTTAATCAATTTTAATTTTAAAATGAATTTTTATTTATTAAAAAATTACTCTTCACTGCAGTATATTTTGTATAAAATCAGTACTGAGATGAGTCAAGACTTTGAAGGACATTACGTTGAAAGCAAAATCACTTTCAGTTGAAAAGTTGAAACCTGCGGATTTTTTTTATAAAATGTGGTGTTTTAACAT
Source organism: Abscondita cerata (assembly GCA_030710515.1). NCBI lineage: Eukaryota > Metazoa > Arthropoda > Insecta > Coleoptera > Lampyridae > Abscondita > Abscondita cerata. Next base: position 109,751 of record JALBCR010002757.1, read on the forward strand.
ATTACGACCGATTACAAGATAATGTTAAAATTTAAGAAAAACCCAACCCACCCATCTATTCCCAAATTGTTGAAGCTACAAATTAGCAAACCTATATTTTTTTCAACAGCCCCGTAGTTTGCGAAATATTTGCAAAAAATTGATTTTTCTCCTCTTTAACAAAACATAAAAAATTTAGCAGGGGTCGGATTGTTAGGGACTTTTGACACAATGTATATAATGGCCATATCTAGCCATATACAAAGATGCAGCCGTATAGGAATTTTTAAGAGGTTCCCTCATATTTACGTCTAATTTGACTAAGCTACCAGTAGGATTTTACGGCGTGACAGTTTTGTTTAAGCTCATTAGCTAAATTTGTATAGTATTTTTTAGCCGATGATCATCATCAAAAAGTAATAAAAAAAACAAAAGTATTTCTACTGATTTTAAGTACGCCTGGCTGTTTAACCATTTTGACAGTCAGTCAGTTAATTTGTTTAACTGACGTATAGATGGCGCTATTAATATCATCAACAAAAAATTAAATTCGCCCTTATTCTGTACATTATCGTGTCAAGTATGGTGGAAAGTAAATTTTTTAAAATCAATTTATCGAATTTTATACTTAGTTTATTTTTAAAACGTTCCCAAACAACAAATAAATCAGCCACTACTTTAACGCATAGTAGTCGTACTTTACTCCATTGTGTGTAAAAATCAAGTTTCAAGACAATTAATTAATGTCAAAGCGTAATTAAAATTTTGACTAACATTACTTGAAATATACTACATGTGTTATATAGTAATGTTAAATTAATTAAGAAATTTATAAAATTGCTTGTCGTTGTTAAATTTGGTTATATTTGAAACAGAACTACCATTCTTAACTCAACTCAGTAAAAATTCCGATGACTCATCAAAAATAAAAGAGAATGGACTATAGATAATTCAATTACTCATTATGTTCAAATTAGCATTATTATTTAAAACTAGATAAACGTACAAAAAAAATAAACTTTGTTTTAATTAAGTAAGAACAAAAATTGGATTTGAAAATGTATATTTACAACAAAACGCTTTAGAAACTGTTTACATTAATAATAAAAACGCTGCATCCAATTTTCAAAAATGTTACACGTATGTCTAGCAATAACTATAAAAATTTAAAATATTTAGTTTATAGTACAAAAAATATATATGTTTTAATTCTCCATAATTATATTCATGGTTTTTTCCTATAAATCTACTTTCGCAAAAACTGTAATTTTTAAATTTGTAATACTTCTTCTATTAATTTTCAAATTAAAACATTGTATAAATATCATTTTTAAATCTCTTTGTAGTCAGAATAATACTATGGGACGTACCTTGAATATTTACTTTTACAATTTAAAGCTTTTGTTAAGAAACATAATAAAAATCTAGGAAATAATATGACAGAATTTGGAACAGTAGCTTCGAAGATATACAATATGTCCCCCTAAGTTGGAATCATATGAAAAACTTTTTTATTATTCATTTTAGGAAAAAAAGTTATTCTTTATAAAAAGTTCTGCATGTTCTAAAATCTAAAATAGAGTCATCAAATATCAAATTTTTTTAGTCGTATACGAGGTTTGTCAAAAAATATGAATTTTACTCAAGAGTAAAGTACCTTTAAATTTAACAATATTGGAAAATGTTATTAAAAAAGTTGAGCAGAATTAAAAACTACGTTTAAATATGCAATTGCAACTATTTACATTGATAACATCATTATATTTATTGAACATTTTGGATAAATAAAAGTTCAACACCCTGTAGAAATAAAATGACTCACAGCATCGTAAAAGTGTATTATAATATTTTAGTCAAATTATCATAAATAATAATAAATAATCACAAGAGATAAATGTTCATTCAAAATAGAAATATTATTAAAAACAAAATAACCTTAATTTTTAATGTAAATGGATGTAATTGCATATTTGAACGTAGTTTTTATTTCTGATCAATTTTTTTGATAACATTTTCCGATATTGTAAAGATTTAAAGGTACTTTACTCTTGAGTAAAATTCATATTTTTGACAAACCTCGTATACGACTGAAAAAATTGATATTTGATGACTGTATTTTAGATTTTAGAACATGCAGAACTTTTTATGAAGAATAACTTTTTTTCTAAAATTAATAATAAAAAGTTTTTCATATGATTCCAACTTAGGGACATATTGTGTATACTTGCTTAATTGGTCAGTACCATAAAATATATAATATTTAAAAATTTAATCTTTAAACTTGGTCAATCATTTAAAAGTCGTTTTATTCATATTTACTAAAATATTTTTGTTTATTTAATTATTTGGAGAAAAAATCAATTTCATAAAATACTGGATTTTTTGCTCGTGAATGGGGTATTTTATATGACACGCGAAGAGAGGGCAGGCGCAAAGCTCTGAAGCACTACAAATTACTTCAAATCATAAAATTTAACATTCAAACATGAGAAAAATTACAAATAATAACAATAGAAAGTTAAAATTTTTCTTTATTTAATTATTGTTTTAAACAATGTCAAAAAGAGTTACAGGCGCTTGCTGAGATTATTTATTTATGAGTCCCACTGAGAGATTGACGTAGGCTTTAAGTATGTGTTAAAATTAACGCAGTCTTTTTCTGGTACTATTTGAATACTATACACTATATTTTGTTAGATAGACAAAAATATAACAAATTCATGTAATAATAATGAGCTCTTGAAGCGTATTTTAATAGAAAATCAGTGAAATAAGTTATTATTTATTTATTTGAAATGGAGGAATGAAGGTCTTGGTGAACGAGTGGATAAAAGCTAAAAAACAAAAATGAAAAACAATTAAAGAAAATTACGGTAATTGGAATCAAACCCGGGTTTTGTGAGAAAAGCACTACCCTACAGTGATTTAACCAATTTGCCTTCATAAAAAGAACTATTCCGGTTAATAAATAAAAATTCATAAAAAATGAGTGATTTTACTGATATTTTATTAAAATATATTTTAAATATTTTTCTATTATTTTGTTCTGTTTTATCTGGCTAACAAAATATGAGGCTCTACTGTGCTCGTGTTGTGCCAGGAAAAGGATATGAATTAATTTTGAATTTACCATAGTAAAAGCCTATGTCAAATTTTCATTAGACTCACGGTATAGTATAACTTTAATGTAAAAAAAATATTCCATATTTGTGCATATTAATAATTAAAAGAGTTCATTTTTCAAAATATTTGTATCAAACGAGAGCTTACGAAAAGTTCATGTGTTTACACCATTCCTCTGTAACGTTTTGAAGTTGTTTACACTTTAAAGCATACGTCACGCAGAATGACTTCATCGACCTTGGAAATTATAATTTTTTCGTTTATTCGGGTGTTTATTAATTTTTCCAAACTCTTCATACATTTTGTTATAATTCACGACTATTGAAAATGTCTATAAATTGTTATACAGTCAATTCTTACACTAATTTAATTGTTTGTTTACGTGCACAATTTTACAAAAAAAACATGTTTTGGTCCTCTGGTCTGTGACAGGTCGTTTCAAATCAAGGGCTAAAGATTTTCTAATCGCATAAAGAGTTAAACTACATAAAAATGAACAATCTTTATTTCATTAAGACAAAATCTATTCAAACAATTAAGACCGTGTCATCAAAAACAAAATTTTGAAGGAAATTAATATCTAAAGCTGAAGTTTGTGTTCGAAAATGTAATGCATCGCCATCTTAATATTCAATCATAACAATATAAATTAATCAGATAAGAGTGAAAAGTTTGTGGAGTTGGAAATTTCGAATAGAAATGATTTGTAATAATCCACAAAAAGATATTTTTGGTTAATTGTTTGTTAATTACTTCAATGGTTAAACTGTAAACGCCGTTGATTAAAAAATGCTTCGGTATTTTAGAATTCGAATCTTTTCTGAAAGTACAACGATCAGTATAGTTACCTACTAAAAATTCAATATGAATAAATCAAATAAATAAGCATTAACAAGCAAATTTTGTAAGTTTTAATATACTGCTCAATGTTTGGTCCAGGTGATATTTATTATTAAGGCACTCTATTATCTACATGATCTTTACATCGGAGGTCAAAAATTTAAAACTTTTATGTAGAAAACCATTGAAACAATTACTTCCTTTCTTTAGGAGAGTTCATTGGTTACAACCTACAAGTATTTACAATTTACATTTTAGAATAACTTACCAAAATTCATCTGCTACGTTTTAAATTTTATTGAAAATAATAAGTTTTTACGTGCGCACATCTACAATATGTAAATTAAACTTTAGTCTTTTATTTACAACATGCCGTACATTTGACATTTATGTTAAGTTCTATGATTAAGTTCCTACAAGGAAACGAAATTTATTGTGCGTTTGATTAATCGATCAATCGGAATAAGTAAAACAAATGAACTATATCTCATATTGTATAAATGTTATGAAATAATAAAATAAATTTCTTATTGATTTCCTGGCTCCCTCTCCCATTATAAAAGTATTCTCGCTTTTACAACTTTTCATAAGTAAAATTAATGGATAATATTTTTATTTATGATCTCTCGTAATCTCTACGCATTCCTTGTATTGTCAATGTGAAATCACTATGCAATATCATTTGCACTTTAATTGATTTTATGCAATGTTACGTAATTATGTGTAACCTCTTGTAATATTTTGTAATTATTTGTAATCAACGCGGTATTTTCTTGCAGTCCTTGATTACCTTAATGGAATCTTTGTGAAATTTCGTTGTAATCATCATGTACTCATGCAATTAAATTAATGTGCCCGCTATAAAATTTCAAGAAATAAAGGTCGTGAGTTCGAGCCCCACGTTGGGCGCTAAAATAATGCAATTAATTAATGTTTTAAAAGTTAATTTACGTTGAAGTAGTTACAATAACTGAAATGCATCAATGTTTTTAAAAAAAAACGCTACTTTGATTAGCATCAAAAATATTCCTGTAATTAATTTTAATGTGCCCGCTATCAAAATTATTCTCAGGGTCATAGTAATAGAAATTATTAATACCGATTTTAATTTGAAAGAATGTGTGAATTTATTTTCTTTAAGAAATCTATACTCAATTACTTTGTTTATCTTGCATAAATGTATATAAATGTACTGATTAAGGTTGACGAGTTTAATAACTTACCATATGCATACAATTTTATTAACTTTCGTAGAAAATTACGACTGAATAGTTTCACAGTTCCTTTTGGTTATTCAAACGCTTTGTATTTTTTTAACATGTTATTTCCATGTCATCAACTGGTTTAATATGAATTAATTTTGTTATCAGAAACTTTATTAATACAGAGCAAAACAAAATCCAAACCAAGCAATATCTTAAGATTTTTAAATAAATCACGTTATATGTCTTTTTAGGAATTGTCAGTACAATTAATTAGCTTTTAAACAATATAGTATATGTAGGGTATAAGTTAAGGGAAACGGTAAATATTTTAAGAAAAACGAAATCTCTTTTACGAGCAAAAATTAAGGTTTTTACATAAAATTTTTGGTACATTTTGGATGAAAGTTATAGGGGAGACTTCTGATTCTCATTATGTAATATTAGTCTGAAGATCATTCTTATAGACAGGGTGGTGAAATCTTCTGCATTGGAAGATAATATCGTTGAGAAAAAATATAACTTTCAAAATTTTTCACGTTTAGTGCAGTTATTGATCACACATTTTAAAAATATTTTTGATTATACAGTGTGTTTCAAAAAAAAGTCGTGGTAGCATAAACTTACGTTATTTTCTTCAAGGTTCGAAAACATTTCATCAAATGTTTTCAAAAAAAATAACATGTCAATGTATTATACAGGGTATTTTAGAAGGTATAGATAAGTATCAGTAAAAATGATACTTATTTTAACGGTCTGTTACAAAGTAACTTCAAATAATTTACCATATATTTTTATAAACATGTTATTTTTATGTCATTAGCTATGTTTAATGTTAATTACTTTTATGTTAATTTTTTTCAGTTACTTCATAACCGAACGTTAAACTATATCTTCTAAAATAACCTGTACAATACATTCACATGCTATATATTTTTAAAGCTCTTGATGAGATCCTTTCGAACCTTAAAGAAAATATAGTGTGTTGTATTTAAAAAAATGTATATGTCTACGCTGCCTCGATTTTTTGGAACACTCTGTGCAACCAAAAATATTTTTAAAATGGGTTCAAAAACTGTACTAAATGCTACCAATTTTGAATTTTTTTTCCCAACAATGTTATTCTCCAATATCAGAAGTTTGCGCCACTCTGTATATAGGAGTGATCTTTAGAATACTATTATATAGTGAGAACCCAAAGTCTGTGAGCCCTCTATAAATTTAACCCAAAATGTACAAGAAATTTTATGGAAAAATTTAAAATACTATAATTTTTGAACGTAAAATACAATATTTTTTATAAAATATTTACTGTTTCCTTAACTTATACCCTACCTATACACTTTTAAATTCTACAGCTAAGGTAACTATAAGTTGTTATTATTCTCAATATTTCCAAAAAAAACTGAATATATCATTAACAGTTGATTTTTGTGGTAGGAAACATAATAACAACTTATAGTTATCTTGAGTTTAAAATTCAAAAATGTCATAAAAAAACACCAAGTTCTATTTAAAAAAAACATAACATTACACCCTGTATATGGACGATCTGTATATCTCAAAATAATTTTAAAACGTAGTCTTTATGACTTTCTATAAATCAAATGAAACAGGCTTTCAAAATGTTTAATACTATTCCATATATCGACCGACGCAAATAAACTGCTCCACCCTGTATACTATATTCTTTAAAAGCTAATTAATTGTACCAACAATCCCTGAAAAAACATTTATTTATTTATTCACGTTTGCGTTACTCGGTATAGTTACTCGGCACTAGACTCTTCTTTTAAAATTTTTGACTACTTATGAAATTACTTTATAATTGTATTTTATTTAAACACTCTTTTTACCGACTTCAGAAACTCTTAATTTATGGTCACCCTGTTTATCACCCTATTTTTTCGAAAAAAAAGCAAAACAATATCAAAACAAAGAAATTTCTAGAAAACTAAATATTAAAATTGTAAAAAGTTGGACTAGTTGATTAGTTTTAGAGATATTCTTAAAGGAAAACTCTAATTTCTTATAACGTGATGTCATACATTTTTATAACCTACTATTTTTATCATTATTCGATGTCCGTTCACTTTTCGGGTTATTTTAACCCTTTTTTATGATTCCCTGACCCTGAAAATGTCTAAAATTGTTATCCGTAAATTCTTGTACTAATCAAATTGTTTGTAGACGTACACATTTTTCTACAAAAGGGTGTTTCTTTCACCCAAACACTTTCTTTTGTTAATAATAATAAAGAAATGACACAAGAAATCTAACAAAAATGGTATACAAACTTCAAAAGTTGGTACATACTGAGCTACTAAATTTAATCATCGCAGTATTATCTATCATGTAATCTCTAAAACTTTGGTGTAATCTCATGTAATCGGTGAGACAAGCTCACTCTTAGTGGTTACCCCGGCGGATTTTTCTTTTTTCCCTGCAACTAGTTGATTGATTGTGATCACATTCACATATATGAATTATCAGACACAATTGATCGATTAAAGTTCAAAAATAGTATTTATATTAAAACAATTTAAACGCAACCTTAATGAACGATTTAAATACAGTTTTCTGAATACGTATTTTATCATGATAGTTTAGCTTCAGTTTTTTTTTAATATTTGCATATTAAGTAAACAAATAATTTTAAAAAAATAAGTAATTTCCACATAATCTTTCTGTAGTATTTCTGTGGCATAATACAGTATGTTTTTATAAATCTATTTAATGTATTTCTTTTCAATTTCTTTGTTTTGCTATTAGCTACAGTTATTTTACAAGCTTCCATTAATATAAACATGAATTTATATTCTCAAAAAAAAAAATGTGTCAACAACATTTGATTTAGCAAAATTATCAATGCTTTTTTTATAACTACAAAAGGATTTATACGATTTATAAATCTAAGGAAAACAAAAATAAAGTTTCAGAAACATGCCAAAACCATTAACTAATCCTTTATAAGTAGTTCTATATAATAACAAATAAAAACAACTCCTAAAGAAGTGAAAAAGAAAGAATCAAAATCGTTTTTACTCGAAAAAAAACCACCTTATTGTTTCACGGCTTGTTTTAAGCAATTTCGAAGCGTAATATAAATATTGCTTTATTCGTAAATCTACTTCCAAAAGTGCTTTTCGATTTTGTCGTTGATATATATACGCGAAATTTTAAACATTCTTTCTGTTCGCTTCGTTTTGTTTCCCTTGCTTCTATTAAATTTTATCTATATTTGAAAGCATCTTCAACATATCAAAAATATATGAGTTAATGGTAGATGGATACACTAAGTACGCCTCATTACCTTCAGCTTTTCAGCTGTCGTTTCTTGTTTCTTATCCTTCCTGTCATATCGTGACAGGAAAATATAGACTACGTGTACTTCTTATATCTTTCTTGATGTATTACCTATGAAAGAAACTTGTTTTATACTCATGGTATATTGATCACTCATATATTGACGACGAATTGAACATCATTGTCGTAAATGTAGCAAAAGTGATTGTTTATTTAGAATATATAAGAGAGCCTGTTTTTTTTTAAATATTTTCCTGAGTGTTATGTATGAATAAAGTAATAATTTAATACTCTAGCTAAAGAATTATTATAATTAAAGAAATTATTATATGCATTTTGCATATTTCAAGTGTGTTTTGCAGTCGCCTTCATGTTTTTGAAAGTACTGCAAAAAACCTTTTTTTTTAACAGAAGCAGCAACAATTTTTTAAAGAAAAACCTTTTCTAAATTGAAACAGAAGGAATAGGTCTCTGCACGTATCTGCTTTTGTCTTAAGGATTGGCGTACTTGATTGATTTTAAAGTTTATTGTGACTCGATTTGGCAAAACCACTGATTATCAGTGGATACAAAAGGGTTTGTGTGGTGTGCCGTTGTTAACAATTCGAAACACAGTTTTATTCTATTATAGTTATGACTACCGTTGTACGCATGCAACCGAGTGAGAGATTCATGGTCACGAACACAAGCATACTAATTCCATTCATCTTAAACAAAGGAAATATAAGTACATAATCATAAACGTAACTCCTTTCAAATAGATTAGATTGATAACATAAATTTTGCCCCAAGTTGGGCGCCATAAATATTTGCTATGCTCCAAATTACATGGCAGAAATATTTACGATGAATTTTTATCTAACTTACACTTACAATTCTTCATCTGGTAAGTAATCGTTATTTTCCTAATTCTTTTTTTTTTCTTTTGCTTATTGTCCAAACTACAGCTGAAGTCTTTGACCACGTAAATGACAGCTTTTCTTTAATACGGCACGTTAAAATAAAATTTTACGCGTAATGCTGGAATTTAATTCGCGATATCGGTTTCCTATTCCTTTTTTCATCCATAGTCTTTCAAATTAACACGCTTTTCGTGTTAATTCTTGTTGATTTGCAAACGTCATCTATTGTGAGAATTGGATGACTTCAAAACAATTTTGCTTAATTGATAAGGTTGCTTTCTCTCAATACTTGGTTGTCTCGAAAATATTGCGCCGCTTTAAAATAACCATAAATAACGTTTATCTTTGATGACTATTTTCCCCACACTCTTGTGTCTTCATTTTTCATTACAGATGCACTAACCTTATTTGCAAAATAATACAAATTTGCTAATATACAACATAATTTATCAGGGACAGCAGTCGGAGTTTACCGTGTATCTTGTTATTGTGGCTAAGTATACATAGAATCTATAGGAGCAAGGTTTGAAGTACATCGAGCAAACTGTAGTCTGAGACACACCGAAAAGTAAGCTGTAACCGAGCATGCGCTTAGTAATAAAGATTACAGGAAATGTCCAAGTTAGTAACAGCGACTAACGGTTATTATAACAGATTAATTAGGGATGCATTGAGATCTAGAAACATCCAGAAAACTTCAACAAAAAGAAGAAACTCTGAAGCTCAACTAGATCTGTAATCTAATCCTAAAGAACACTCGAGCAGTACTTTACAAAAAGAGGTTCTGACTTGAATCTAGATCAGACTAATTCGCAAACAAGCCGCGAAAGCCTCAACAAATTTGTCAAATAGAACTAAATTGTATTCTTTGCTTTATTTATGTAATTTGAGATGCCTAGATCATAACAACAATCTAAGCTAAAATTGACAATTTTAATAATAAATAAATATAAGCGCTACAGGCCATAAAGCCTAGGTGTTTGTTAGAAATTTCCCTCAAATTCTTTCTGAGTTTTGTTTCTACATTCTTTTACAATTTCAGCCACGTTTTCCCGGCAGCCCCCACGTTGAAAATTTTAAATGACATTATGGGTGGACAAGTACTTCATATGCCCTCAGTAGCCGTAAAACAAATCAGAAAATACTGCAACTTTGTCTTCAGAAGATGTCCCCCTCCAAACAAAAAACAACCGGTTTTTTTTGAAACTGTAAGATAGTTTCAAAAAAGGTCTGTTCGTTTTCGGTGAGCCACCATGTATATGAGTTCTCATATTTTTCTGTTATCTCTTCGTCCGTCCTTCTTTTCTAGATTTCAACGTCTTTAAGTATTTTGCTCTCAAATCTTAGCAAATTCTACTTCTTTTTTATTCATCACCCAATTTAATCTTATTGGCCATGTGATCCCTAATTTACAATTTTCTTTAACAAAAAGAAAATAATGTTTATAGCTTTGGATTTCTTAATTCAAACCAACTCTGTCAATAAAAATTGACCTTGGCCGTCACAACATAAGTTGTATCATAAAATAACAAATAATTGAATTGTATTTATGCAAATACAAATAAAAGTAAAGAGGGTCCAACACTGAAGTTAAACGCAAAACAAATACACAGAATTCACTTTACAATGTCTATAAAATATACTTTAAGTTTTAAGCTTTGTTTAATTTGTTTACTTAATTAAATCGAGTGCATAAATACCTGATATGCCAAGTTAACGGTAACGCCGAGCCGCAGAAATCGAGAACCAGAAGAAGATCGCACAGGAATACACAGAAGCAGCCTCAAAGTCAAAAGTCGGCAAGCGGAAATTATAATGATTCTTTTCCTTACAAGATGCCTAAAAAGGCGTGTCGCTACAGAAATTTTTGTATTAAATGCCACACCGGCGGTCGTCACGATAGAGGCATAAACTATTCAGGTAGATTTATGTTAGAGTGAAGTGGAAAATTCTCTGAAATCGTTTTAGCGAACTATGGCTGTAAATACTAAGCCCCCAGTTACTTTGAAAACATTATACTATTTTAGAATGAAGATTATTTAAACTGCATCTAGCGAACCAGAGTAATTACTCTTTATATCACTTTAAACTCGAAAAATTTTAATCGTTCTTAAAACGGAAAACGGTGTTATGTATAAAGCATACCGCTACCAAAACTCTTTGGTTACAAAAAAATTTTGAAATGTGTTGTAGGTAATACAATAAATCGGCATAATAACACAATTTAACAATCCAAAAGGAAAATTTTATGCGAAAGCGAATATATTTAGGCGAATCAATAACAAAAATACCAAGAAAGGTTACAAATTTCTTATCGCATTGTTTTCAGCTTTCTTTAGTTGCCTTTATTCTGTTTTTGTTGTATGCCCTCTTCCTTTTCCAACACACAGACTTTGCCTTCTTTCTCTTTTCCTTATATGTATCTGTTTATACCTCGTTTCCTTTTTTACTTAACCTGTTTTCTCTAGTTATTCTTCTTTCTTTTACTATACGTTTACACTCTTCATCGTACCAACTCTTGTTCTTCCCAAGATTCTTAGCTGTCAACGTTTTCTTAGTTGCATTCTTGACTACAGTTTCTATCTGCACCCACTTTTCTCCCCCTTTTGTTTAAAAAGGTCATTTATTTATGTCTTGTTGGTACCTAGTGTCTCCGTTTTTCCTCGTCTTGTAGCTTTGTTACATTATGATTTCCTTGATTCCTGTTTTCATGTTTCATTGTGTTCATTTTGAAGTCTACATTCATTGTCGCTCTTATTAGATAATGGTCTGAATCGCCCTGAGCTACTTTGTAACTACGTATGTTTTTTAACACTTTTGACATGTTGGGTCTCGATTAATAAATGATCCAATTCTACATTTGAAACACTTATGGATTTCCTTTTGTTTGAACTGCGATGTTCTTATTACTATATTATTATTTGTCGCAAAATACGGTTCGTAACGTTTTTCACATAAGGTAGGGATGCAGTAAAAATCAAATTTCAACAGAAAAGAAGAGCAGAGAAGTGTTACTAACATGACTAAAATAGTGTAGCAGATCCAGAAGAAACGTCAGTCGGAGACTTAAAACGAGTTCTAGGACCACTTCACTAAAAATGTCGAAACATTTGAAGAAGAGGAAGAAGTTCCTACAGACCACGGCTCAATAGTCCGGAAAATCATAGTACAAATATAAACACCAGCCGTCTACATTTTCAAAGAAGTGCTCTACGGGGAGGAGACCTATAAGAAGATACGACGGCTGCAGATGCTATACAAGAAAAAGGCAATATTGATTTACACTATTGCCCTTCTACAGAAATGCTGAGACAAAAAGGTTATTCCAAAGTTTGTACGTCAAAAACGGCAATTTAAAACACCGGCTGCTCATCATATTTACAACCGCATAGAATCAGCGTTACTACGTAACTGCAAAGAACAATAAATCAATTGTCAATGCACTTATTAGTCATCAAAGTACTTAAAACTACGGATTGGAATAGCAAAGATAGCATCACACACCAAAGCATGATGTCAACCATTAATGAAACAAAAGTGCGTCAATAAAAGAAATATGACAACCAGGCGTAACGTGTTGAACCAAAACCTATGCTAGACAGTAAACGCATTGTGGTAAACCTATATAATCACCAACTGAGTGCAGCAAGATAACAATATTAGCAAAAGGTGGCAATTGTCTATTATGCCAAGTACAGTACTAGTGGAGGACATCATAGCCAAAGAGAAATAAAAAGTGTTAACGAAATCAAAGCATCAATGTACGCGCTTGCTAAACAATTTTGTTAAAAAATTACAAACATTAAAACTAGACCACGAGAACCGATTAGTGAGTTTTGATGTAGTTTCACTATTCACCATGGTGCCTATAGAAGAGACGATTAAACACATCAAGGATATATTTACGATAGGTACTTTACTTTCCCCAGTGAGCCTAAATCACTTCCACAACAACTAAACCATCTGGATATGGCATAACAAACAAGTAGTTACTTATTCCTGCACTAATTCAAAAATTTGGCACCACATTCCTACATCCGTATAAAACACTACAAACGAAATTGTCGTTTGTATCAATAGAATAAATCTGCAGTTGCCGAGAATGTCCTTCTTCCAGGAAATCAAACTATACAATTTGACAAAACGGAAGTGCTGTTAACAACAACCCTCTACTATGTTCGGTTCAAAGTTGAAGCTATAGAAATTTACAAAAACCGGTCAAAGCTAGAAAATAAATCGTGTGTATAGATTGTCCACTCGGAATTTGCGACAACTAGCGTACAAAAAACAAAACACCTCACAAATTTTCCCAAGTCAAAAAACCTGTAGTAAAGATTGGGTGAGCGACTTTAGAATAAGCCATCGCAAGATTTTTCTGAGGGGTCCTGAAACAACCTCAGCTGCTAGAGCACGAGCCTTCAACAAACCTGTTGTGACAAAGTTATTTAATCTGTTGCCACAGATTTATACAAACAATAATAATATGTTTATTGTCATGAACTATATTCAAATTTCCCTCACCAAATTTTCAACGTAGACGAGACTTCGATTTCCAATCTTCTTGGTCAAAATTCAAGAATATTGGCAAAAAAGGTGCAAGAGCAACATAAGCAACAGCGGTAGTTTGTGCATCAGTTGCAGGAAGTTTTGTCTCACCGATGCTTATTTTCAATAGAAAACAAATCAAGACCGGATTAACAGATGGAGCTCATCAATGCACCATGATGCATTTATTTAATCGGTGGTTACTTAATCAAATTGAAGCAAAGTCACTAGCTCGATTAATTTCGGAGAGCGTCGTGATTCGAGAGAAAAGAAAGATAATTAAGTCTTTTATTAAACTTTGACATTTAATATCCAATTTATATTGATTATATATATTATCCAAAATTATATTGAGCGCCACTTAATTTTTTATTAGAAATACGGAGACATGACCAAATGATTTAAATACAAAAAATAAGAAAAGTACAATTAGAATTAATATGTAACAGATATAACAAATACAATTTCGTTATATTTAAGATAAATAACGAACGACATTAAGAGATAACAAATTAGATTTATGAGTATTTTAGGTACATATATACAATACACGCCGACGTTTGATCTGTAATCGTCAGTTTAAATGCAAAATTAAACTTGATGTTCTTTTGATTTACTTACACATTGTTTGTTGCTGAAGGTCAAACACGAAAATGTACGACATGGAACAAATAAAACTTGGCTTTCTGTTTTCTTCGATAGGTATTCCTTCGATTAGGAGACAATACAACCAATCCAATTGGTGCAGGTATGGATGTGTCAGGCAATACGTCGCTGACTTCGACTAATAACGGCTTTTTCAATGGAAAATTCACACACATCATCCCCTTCAATGTAGTAGGAATACTCCACATTTATCATTTACCCCAATATGGTGTCCAACCGACTGAAGGAATTATACTTTCCAGTTAAGAGGACAAAAGGAAAAGTCTAAGACTTGAATATGAATGTAATCCTAACGACGAATACGTAAAACACAAAACTGCTTACGGTTTAAACGGCAATTTCCAATATCAAATCCCGGACTTTGCCTAACAAACGTTTGAATTTCGTGAGAAAAGAGAATTCCATTAATGCCAATTTTAAAATCGATAAAACAAAGAAAAAGTAACTTACAAAAAAATTTAGAGGATACACACGCGGTTCAGACCACTTCCAAGAGAACAACGTCTACAATGAAAAACCTTTATCTCGCCAAAAACCGATACAAAATTTACCGATCAAAAAAGTGCATTGAAACGCCACCTATGCGTGCATAAGCGTAAACCAATAGAAATTCCGATTTTACAGATGCGAATAACAAAATTTATGTTAAAACCATTTTTGCGTGTAATGAAAGTGGTTGAATGAGTACAAAAATTTTTTTTGCTCATTTCATATATTTTATGAAGCCAAATATTGATGAGCCCGCATGCCTTATATGAGATAGACATTAACACACCCAAAAAATCTTGATCTTATTTTAAGTGCCAGAGAAAACTTTATAATCGTATTGCGATTACCTACCCGTAGCATGCACAAACTGTAGCCTTTGGACGTTTATACTATGGCGCTGTGGGTTCACTTAGTATTTATTACGACCATGCATTAGAATAATGGTTGAACCATCTCTTGAATGCTCTTAAAGAAGATATACAGAAAAAAAAGAGAAAAAAAAAACAACTAAAATGAAACATAAAAACGAAAAAAAAAACACTCAAACTGGAGAAAACAAAAGTACAGAAGAATTAAACCTTTCTAAAACTTCGGATTCAAAAGACGAGAGTAATGCAACCTGTCTCTACTGTTATCAGGAATTCGTTACATCAGTTGACTGAGGGATTCAATGCACAAAAAAGGCTCAGAAAATGTGCGCGGGAGTAAGTAAAAACGAAGATCAATTCATTTGTAAAAATTCCCAGAGTTAAGAGGAAGGTTGAGTTGTTTGTAACCCCTAACATGGATAAAATGATCTGTTACAATAAAAATTCACGTTTACTAGCTTTTACTTTTCTAATGTTAAAATTTTCCTGCATACGTGTTACTTTGCTTATTACGACCCTGTCTGCTTTCACTGTGAGTTTAATAGGACAAGGTCAAAGTCTAAATCAAATAGCGCTCGTTTTACGTTCTTCCATTTGTGTTGGACTAGAACGAGAATAGTGGTGTTTTGTAAAAAAAAAGAACTGCGAAAGGAAATTTTAAGCACAAGTGATGGATTAATCCGAAATTATTATAACCATCCGCTTGTTGTAAAACGTAAATTACACCGGATATGTAATGAGAAATAAACTAGAATGTTGTTTAGGATGAACGTTTGCAAGTGAGCTTACTGACTTATATTTCACCGAGTGGCGAGTAGTAACTGCATCGGGTTTCTATAATTATTACAATTTCTTTGTCCGTTCGTATTTTCTGGGATTACTTTTCTTGATGTCTGCTGAGATTTGATTACGTCCAGACATTGTGGGTTATGAGGTGCCGAGTAGAGTTCTGTCACGCATGATAGCAGGGACCAGCGACTTTAAGGTGTCTCGCCTTAACACCGCAAAGGGCTTTCCTTTAATACGGTGCCGCCGACCTAAATTGCCATCAGTGCTTTGCTTTGCAACTATTTCAATTTTAGCGTTTGTATACGAACAATCCAATTACCAGTACCGAACCTTTTCTTAACTATAACTGAGAACTATTGATGTCGAACGCTCCAAAAGGACGCCTTAATACACGTATGTGATCCTCGTTAAGTAACTTATCTCCAGTTTAATGTTTAATGTCGAAGAACTTTGTGTCGCTAGATCAATTACTTGTACTCGACGGTTTCTTATCCAGTTTGTTCGTATTACTATCAAAGTAACCTTAACTGTTTTGATGAAATACGTTTTAAGTCAAGGTGACGCTTATAATTAATTTACTCATTGTGTTACGGTTTTCTTTTTGAATGTAGGACGTATGTCAAAAGCCGTCTTAAAACGTGTGTCGCGGGTAATATGTTACGACGAAAGTCCAATTTGGCGCGCATTTTGCTAATTTTTTATTAGTGGAAAATAAAATCCGACTAAATTTTCTAGAGGAAGATTTGGCGTACTTTTTGAAGATCAATCAACCCTCGAAAACCAACGACCCGTCACTGATTGACATCATCCAACCGTAGCGGAATATAGGTATATAACGAGGAACAGAAGACAACAACATCAGTCTTTAGAGTAACTTCTGAAGAAGCTAACAGCATGGTTAGCGAAACGTCAAGCAAAGAAGGAAGGAAGGACAAACACGGCTCAACCCGGAAGATAATAATCTTACTGACAACAGCCGCTAAAGCTTACATTCGTACTTTTTGAAGTTGAAATTTCCACAAAAATTATTAATGCGTGATTCAAGATTTTCAATTCAAATTGGTGTTTAAGTTTAAATCCGGCTAAATTCACCGTGAGTACATTTTGCTTTCTTTTCTTTCCTGCTTGTATTAATTCTAATTGCTACGTATGCTTTTAGCACGTTGCGTTGACCTTATGTTCTCGTATACTTGGACAACTCTTAAGGGTGCTGGAGTGGCTGATTAAGAACCTTCCCTATCAATTAAAGACAACACCACAGTTTTGCATTAATTAAGCTGCAGACAACCGGTGGATACTACATCTACAGGAGTTGGTTATGATTCATTACTTTATCGAGGGAGTCAATCGCATTCTGTTCTTCTCCGCACACTTCCCCTAAGAGGAATCCTGGGACTATCTTACTTTCAGAACTGTGCATATAATATAGAACGGCTTGATTTCTAATATTTAAATAAATTTTTATTTGGTGTACACTATACAACAGAACGTTTGTTTTACTCAGCTCAATACGGGCTCGGGCGCTTTACTTAGAGTGGTTGACGCAAAAACTAAAAGCCTTTTGAATTTGCGGGAGGTACTCACCCCTTTAATCCTAGTTTAAGTTTAGTTTAAATTACCGTGTGTAAGTGATATGTGTACGCAGAGCGTTCTTAGTAGCCAATCCTCAATTGGAATGATAACTTTAACTCGGGTGTAACTAAAGTTTACCTGAAATCCGACACATTAAGTGCGAGCCTAATTTATTGTTAAGCGAGACTGCTGCTAACGCACGTAACTATATGCGACAGTCTCTCTATTTCTGTCACATTGTCCTAGTATTTTAAGATTTGTTGGTTGTATTGAATTATCTTTTTGTCTCTCTGGTTTGTGTTCGATTTAGCGTATTAGACTTTAAGTAAAACCTGTTGAGCTCCTGTTGGTCGGTTTTATTTCTTTCTTTTACCCAGTAAGTGGCGCCTTTTTAGATAGCAGTAAAGTTTATTAGAATTCCCACTCTACGACAAAGCCGGACGCTGTTGCTCTATACTCTATCCTCCACAAACTGAGTGTGCCACATCGAGCCGAATTTTCTTTAGTTGTTTTTTTTTAGGTTGTTTCTCTAGAACCGTCGCTTCTTTTTGTTATTTGTAAACAACAATCGTTACAATTGTCACATTTGAATCCACACGCTCTGTGTGCGTAGCTAGCGGGATAAGTTCGACGCTTAAGGAGGATAAGGACCCGTCTCACTCAATAGCAACGGCTATCGAGTTTTATCTATTACCTGTTTACTGTGTCGCTAATTAATTTATATATGTGAATATCACCGAGATAGCCCGATATTCTGTATTGCTACTGATATATTTTTTTTTGTATGACGTATTATGTGTGTAACCGATTAAACCACTCTTAAACCGATGCAACTATTTTAATTGCCCATTAACCAAAGTTACTGTAACATATCCCTTTGCTCTTTTTTATTATCTTTTATTTTTAAGTTTGGTTAAAGGAAATTACTCTTTTAGAGGCTTATCATAATAAAATAAAAATTAAAAAAAAAGCCATTTCCAATTTTTTAGTTGTCTTCTTAGTGGGGTACTCTCTCTCCTACTTTTGAAAAATTTATATTTATTTATATGTATATATTTATTTTTGACGGACAAATTTTTTTCGAATAAACTTGTAAATTGTTTGGGTTTAGAATATTTTGTTATTAATAAATTCTAAGGAAACTTTATCGCGAATATGCCCATAATGTTATACAAATTTTAGGTGTAGGCATTGTATAAATAAATTCAGCAAAATCGATGCAACTTTTTCAAAAATATCAAATAGATGTTTTTGTGTTTCTTTAATCAACTATATACTTTTTTGGTATTTTAAAGAATTTACAATAAAAAAGTAAATTACAAACACAGCGTCATTTGTTTTACAAAATGTTTGCCCTACATTGCTCAAAAAACCATTTCCAATTTTACAATTCAAAGTAATTAGAATTCACCGTGTTTTGTCGATTTGTTCTTCACGGTCCGTTAAAGTTCCCCTACGTTAAAAGCTTAAGTGCTGTCGAAAACAATATCTAAATACTTATGTAAGCGCATACAAAGCAAGTGAAGTGTATCAAGAAAGGGTGTACACGTATTGTAACAATAGATTAGTGAAGGAAAGAAAAATTAAAGCAACTGATGTTTATATTAAACGGCATATTAAACTAGAATGTTTAATGTAGTGTATGCGTGTTACATTATAGAACCCCTTTAGGTGCAGAACAACTGAAATATGATATCTGCTAAATAATATTTTATAAATTTAAGATGATAAGTAAAAGTTAGTTACTTAAAGGGTATTATAAAAGTTTAAACAATTTTTGATTAAAAAGTTTTTTATTGTTTTTGAAATGTACAACCTTTAAAAATAGTAAAAAACATAATTTGTTTATATTTGTAGTTTCTCTTATAAAATATTTTTACTGTTCAGAACGAAACAAATTACGGTCATCAACAATAAAACAAAATTTTTAATTAATTTTTTTTCTTCAGTTTTTGTGTAACCTACGTTTATTTGGTTTGTATTATTACTGCAGCGGTGATAATATAAATTAAAAAAAATGTTTCGAATATAATTCCCGGTTTTATTAACTTTAGTAGAATAAAACAAATTGCGAATAAATGATGTATAAAACTGTACCATTTGTTTAAAGCAGGAAAAGTAGCCGAAATTAATTGTAACATTAAGCAACTCTTATGCAGTGTTTTTCTTTTGATTTCCGCTTTTGTCATTTGAATTTGTACTAGTATAAGAAAAAAATTGGTCAAATAAAAAAAAAGATTTATTTTTGATTAAATGTTGAGTTTCTGTACGTTATATATAATTTATTACCTATTTTTTTTAATTTTTAACAGAATCGTCCCAGTAAACCTATAGTTACGGTAAAATTAAAAAATATTTTTGAAAAACCAAAAAAGTAAAAAATAAGTTTTACTTTGGAAAATGAAATAAAAACCCTCTAGAGAAACCCCTACAAAATTCAATTGAATTTTTTTTATTTAATTATTTCAATATACAGGGTGTAACAAATATGAAGGTCATAAATTAAACCACATATTCTGGGGCTAAAAATAACTCGATTGATCCTAACTTACCTCAGTACAAATGTGCATGCAAAAAAGTTACAGGGTCTCAAAGTTATAATTCTTGAAAAGTTTTTTGGTAATCTTTCCCTTAATAAAAGCACGATTTTAAGAAAAATTCTTATTCTTCAGTTTCCTAGCATGAGAAATCTAAATCTTATCACAGTTTTGATGTACATTGTAGAGGGCGCCACCAGCAGCACTTCGGGTACACTCATGAAATTTAAAACTTGGACACCACAATTTCTGTAAACAATAGTTTGCACATTGTGAAGCGGGCTTAAGGGTATCATTTACAATTCTAACAGCAGGTAGTCTCAGCAGGGGTTATCTTATAGAAGGACTGTAGAATGAATCATTACACTAAGCACGTTTTAGAAAATAGGTAATTTACGTTGCTTACTTAATTTTTTCTTTAAAGAATATATTTGAAGGTATCGCTAATTAAACACCATAGCTCGATTAATTATCGAATCAAAATTTTGTTTAGGAAATGTTTACAAAATAAAATTAGAAATAATTTTGATTTAAAAAACGTCTACAAGCAATAACTTTTAAATTAAATCAAAAACTAAACATGGTTATTTGGGTTGACTGATTATTACTTATTTTTAAATAAATCTAACCTACTAATTATTGTAAGTTATTAAAAAAATCATTAAACTCTCTATTCATAATATTTAGTCCTTACAAAATGTATATTTTATGACGTTTCATTTTTTTCTGTAGTTAATATAAAAAGTGAAAATAAAAACTAAGGCAATTCTTATTGTCAACGTATATATTTAGTTTTTGACAAGAATTTATTACATAATTATAATTAAGATACCAAGTTATAGTTTAAAATTAAATGAAAACTTTTTTTTAAATAAAGGTATTACTATATAAATAAATATAAGAAATCAATAATGGGTGTGACCTCCATTATTATTGATACATTCTTGGAGGCGTCTGCTCATTGACGCTATCAAGGTATCAATATAATTAATATTAATCGTTTCCCATGCGGTATCAATGGCTGCAATTAGTGCATTACGGTTTACTGGTATAAAATTTGGCCCTTGTTGTCTTCGGATAACAGCAAGTATTCGAGCCCAAACATTTTCGATAATGTTAAAATCTGGGCTTTTGCTGGCCAGGGTAACAGCTCCAAGTTATTTTCGTATCCAATTGCGCACAACCCGCGAAGTATGAATAGGGGCGTTGTCCTTTAACAACAAAAATACATTATGAAAATGTTAATTCAACAGATCCCGAACTATTTTTTGAGAAAGTATAGTGAAATAAGAATACTTACTTGTTGGAAAATATAATCTTCGTCTGGATAAAACACTTCGACTGAAGGTTTCATAATAGTTTCCAAAATATCTAAATACGCAGCAGAATCAAGACGTCCATCGATAGCCCAACAAACTTCCGGACCCCGCGCGCTAATCACAGTAAAATAACCACTTCGTTTTTAGGACATATGTGATTATTTTCGTAACGAGTTCCTTCCATTCTAAAAACTTTTAGTGGTCCATCGTTGCGGCTATTGAACGTTTTTCGTCGCTAAAAATCACTGATTCCAAAATTCCAAAGGTTCGTTCACATATCGCCTTGCAAATTCCAGACGACGTCTCATATTTTCGTCACTGAGAACTTCTTTCGCAGCAGCATTATACTTCTTTATTCCCATCTCCTTTAATCTTTTTGTGCAGTTATACGGCATCCGGGAAAATGTGTATCTGCTATAGCCCTGGAGTATGTAGCAAATGGTTGTTCTGTTACGTAATGAAACAACTCGAGATCTTGAGCACGTGTAGATACTTTAGGTCTACCACTTCCGATGGCTCTTTCCAAAGTGTGTTCAAGATTCCATTTTACTCGGTAATGCCCTACGGTGCTTTTTGGTATATCTAACATACGTGAAATTTCACGCACGCTACGGCCCGCCGCTAATTCCGAAACAATCCGCGCTTTCAAATCAGCACCGAGATGAGGTGGCATTTTCACAACACTTGAAATTTTAAACTAAAATGGAATTTACATTTCTTACTTTATTTATTGGTTCACACTACCCCTTCTCAAACAGTAGGTAATTGTTTATTTATTACATACTTCTAATGACCAATGTAACAACCCTTAGAGCAATATGACTCAAAGGAAGTAAATTAAACAAGCAAGGATATTCTATTGTTATTGAAACTTATTCATAAAGTAAAAGCCATTTCCTTATAATGCTAATGGACAGGATTTTCTTTTAAGTATTAAGATTACAATAGAGGACTTATAAACTTTCGAAAATATCTAATTATAAATATTTACACTGCAATTGCGCTTTTCCTTAATAATTTCTTAGCAATAACATACACGTTCTTGGTTTTAAGTTGTCATAAATTTGATATGATATAAATTTGTGTTTCTAATATTACATCACAAACTAATCTTTATTCGCCAAAAATTGTTGCTTAAGTTGTAAAGCTTCGTACACACCTGAACAACAAACCGAGCAACAAACATAACAACGAACCGAAAGTCAAACAGAACGACAAACGATCTTTTATGATTTCCACAATCCGAACAACAAACGGAACGTTTGTGCTGTTCCCATAATTATTTTCAGTAGTTTTCAGTTCATATATATTTATTATTGAGAAGAGAAAATTGCGGAAAACAAGAAGATAGTGCCAACCAAATTTTTACGCACAAAGAAGAGTAAAAATTATAATTTACTTCGCTTTTTTTATTTTGAAATTTCCCGCCCAAATGATGCTAATAGGGACATCATTTTTTCTTGCATTCTTAAACACTGATTAATTTAAAACATTTTTCTTCTGTCAACTCCATAATATTACCTAAAACACAACAAACCCACAAAAGGGAGGACAAAAATAAATAATTTAATTCTCCCGCATAAGTTTGTTCGCCGTTTTGTTTAGATTCGTCCAAACCTGCAAACGCATTCGCGCGCATTTTCTTTGATGTCGGAGAAAAACCGACAAGTTGCGGGAACGCCGCAAACCGTTCGTGGAACAATCAGGACTTGCGAATCTGTTCTAAAATTCGTACGTAGCACCGTCCAAATTAATGTTCCGATTGCCGTTCGGTTCGTTGTTCTGTTTGTTCCTCGGTTTGTTGTTCAGGTGTGTACGAAGCTTTACAATAAGCATATTAATATGAACTATATCTTATGAAAGGAGAGTTATGTAACTATAATTAACGACTTAACGTTACGTTAGTAGATTCCATTTACTATTTACACATATTTTCTTGGAACATTCGATAATTAACTATCGGGATATGATGACCCTATACTTCGCAGGTTGTGCGCAACTGGATACAAGCAAATAACTTGGAGCTGTTACCCTGGCCAGCAAAAGCCCAGATTTTAACATTATCGAAAATGTTTGGGCTCGAATACTTGCTGTTATCCGAAGACAACAAGGGCCAAATTTTATACCAGTAAACCGTAATGCACTAATTGCAGCCATTGATACCGCATGGGAAACGATTAATATTAATTATATTGATACCTTGATAGCGTCAATGAGCAGACGCCTCCAAGAATGTATCAATAATAATGGAGGTCACACCCATTATTGATTTCTTATATTTATTTATATAGTAATACCTTTATTTAAAAAAAACGTTTTCATTTAATTTTAAACTATAACTTGGTATCTTAATTATAATTATGTAATAAATTCTTGTCAAAAACTAAATATATACGTTGACAATAAGAATTGCCTTAGTTTTTATTTTCACTTTTTATATTAACTACAGAAAAAATGAAACGTCATAAAATATACATTTTGTAAGGACTAAATATTATGAATAGAGAGTTTAATGATTTTTTTAATAACTTACAATAATTAGTAGGTTAGATTTATTTAAAAATAAGTAATAATCAGTCAACCCAAATAACCATGTTTAGTTTTTGATTTAATTTAAAAGTTATTGCTTGTAGACGTTTTTAAATCAAAATTATTTCTAATTTTATTTTGTAAACATTTCCTAAACAAAATTTTGATTCGATAATTAATCGAGCTATGGTGTTTAATTAGCGATACCTTCAAATATATTCTTTAAAGAAAAAATTAAGTAAGCAACGTAAATTACCTATTTTCTAAAACGTGCTTAGTGTAATGATTCATTCTACAGTCCTTCTATAAGATAACCCCTGCTGAGACTACCTGCTGTTAGAATTGTAAATGATACCCTTAAGCCCGCTTCACAATGTGCAAACTTTTGTTTACAGAAATTGTGGTGTCCAAGTTTTAAATTTCATGAGTGTACATTAAAATGTTCATAACTTTTTTGCCCCTCGGTATATTGGATTGTTGTTCAAAATTCATTTATACTTTATTATTTGTTATTCGGAATTTTTCATAATAGAAAAGAGGTCGTATCTCGATAACAACTGAAAATTCAATGTCAATTTTCTTGGAAACGGTTGGCCGAATCGACATCTTTCAGGTATACTTTTTTGAGCTCATTACGTCAAAGAATGAAAACCTTCAAACAACAATCCAATATACTGAGGGGCAAAAAAGTTATGAACATTTTAAGGTACGCGAAGTGCTGCTGGTAGCGCCCTCTACAATGTACATCAAAACGTACATCATATTTAGATTTCTCATGCTGAAAAACTATTAAATACTAAATTTCGTTAAAATCGTGTTTTTATTAAGGGAAATATTACCAAAAAACTTTTCCAAAATTATAAGTTTGACACCCTATAACTTTTTTTGCATGCACATTTGTACTGAGGTAAGTTAGGTTCAATCGAGTTATTTTTAGCCCCAGAATATGAGGTTTAATTTATAATCTCTATTTTCGTTACACCCTATATACAAGGTGGCCATAATCCGTACTTTCTTCTTTTTAGGTTTATTTCAAAAGTTACGAGGTAAATACATTCGAGTTAATTCCAATGATTTTTGACAACATTTTTTTTTTAATTGTTTTTATTTGTAAAGGGCATCTAGAAATATGTCCTACATAACCCCAATTTCTTTTTCAAATGGAACAGCATATTTTTGAAGCTATTTAAAAATTAAATTTTGGTTCTAATATTATACCAAATATACAGGTATTGTAATTTTTCTTCGTTATTTTAAATGGAATTTTTATTTCAGAATAAGTAATGTTCTTAAAAATTTACATTAATTACATAGCATACATAAAATGTGACTAAAAAGTAAAGGAGATATTTGAAAATAAGCGAACCTTACGTACTAAATTGCTAATGCCAATTATGATACGGTTTTATTTTCCAAATGTAGGACGTATGTCGAGAGCCGTCTTAAAACGTGTGTCGGGTGTAATGTGTTGCCACGAAAGTCGTATTTAGCGCACATTTTGCTAATTTTCTATTGATGGAAAATAAAATCCAACTTTTTTCCACAAAAATTATTTAATGTGGGATTAAAGATTTCCAATTCAAATTGGTGTTTAAGTTTAATCCGGCTAAATTCACCGTGAGTACATTTTGTATTCTTTTCTTTCCTGGTTGTATTAATTCTAATTGGTACGTATGCTTTTAGAACGTTGCGTTGACCTTATGTTCTCGTTGTGTATTATACTTAGATAACTCTTGAGGGTGTTGGAGTAGCTGATTAAGAACCTTCCCTATCAATTAAAGGCAACACCACGGTTTAGCATTAATTAAGCTGCAGACAACCGATGGATACTACGACTACATGGGTTGGTTATGGTTTATAACTTTATAAAAGGAGCCAATCTTCTTTTGTTCTTCGCCACACACCTCCCCTAAGAGGAATCCTGGGAATATCTAACTTCCCAAACCGTCGATACTGTCGCTAGCAGAACAACTTCATTCTCGGAACTACATCCTACCTATTACAGCTAAGTTTTAGTAGTTAAGCCATTTATTCAGTGAGAATACGTTAAGCTCAAGTACATATGACATAGAACGACTTGATCTCTATTATTTAAGTAATTTTTTTATTTGGTGTACACTCCACAACCGACGTTTGTTTTAATCAGCTCAATACAGGCTGGGGCGCTTTACTTAGAGCGGTTGACGCGGACACAAAGGGCCTTTTAGGTTTGCCAGAGGTACTTATCCCTTTAATCCTAGTTTAAGTTTAGTTTAAATCGCCGTGTGTAAGTGATATGTGGACGCAGAACCTTACTAGTAGCCAATCCTCAATTGGAGTGATAACTTTAACTCGGGTGTAACTAAAGCTTATCTGAAATCCGACACATTAATTGCAATCCTTATTTATTGTTAAGCAAGGCTGCTGCTAACGCACGTAACTATATGCGACAGTCTCTCTATTTTTGTCACGTTCTCCTAGTATTTTAACATTTGTTTGTTGTATTGAATTGCCTGTCTTTATCTCTGGTTTGTGTTCCATTTGGCGTATTAGATCGTAAGTAAAATCTGTTGATCTCCTGTTGGTCGGTTTTATTTCTTTCTTTTATCCAGTAGGTGGCGCCTTGTTAGACAGCAGTCTAATTTCTTATAGTTCTTCAGAGACCTCCGCGATTCTCGGACAAAACCGGACACTGCTGATCTAACTACTATAAATATTTTATCCTCCACGAACTTAGTGCGCTATATCGAGCCAAATTCTCTTTAGTTTTTTTTTAGGTTGTTCCGCTTGAGCCGTCGTTTCTTTTTGTGATTTTGTAAACAACAATCGTTACAATTTGAAAATAAATGTGACCTTCAATTCCAAGTATCCGCAATACTTTGTCAAATTTATAAATTTTTGCAGTGGATATAGAACTTTCTCAAAAACCTAAATCTCAAACAAAATTTAGAGGTTACCGTTTATTACGATAAATTTTTGAAAATTTAATTATACGACTTCAAAAAAATCTTTGTCACAATAAAATAAATAAAATAAAAGTTTGTATACAAAAACTTTCATTATTTCACACAATAATTCAGATTATTGACTAAAAAATAATACTATTGCATTTGAAAAAAACAAAGTGAGATTATATTGAGTATTTTTGAACACACTGTGCAACTAATAGATCGCTCGTCAGAAATCATGAGAATTATGTGGAATGCATTTAGTTCGTACCTCTCCAAATAAAGCTGTAAGAGAAGAATCAGTCATATGGCTCTTGGTCACCCTGCATTCAGTGTTTGTTTTGTAGTCTATACGAAATGTATCGTTATTAATTTAAAAAGAAACGACAATAATAATTTTTATCGATGAACAAACTAAAAAAATGTTTACAGTTCAAATTATCATTGATCCGTTTGAGCGATATTCATCTGACGATTTAATTTAATCAACATTTATTCAGTTTCATTATTTTATTTCAATAAATTTATAACGGTTGTAGTTTACAAAACATCAAAAGAAGCGACGGTTCTAGCGGTACAACCTAGAAAGAAAAATGAAGGAAATTTGGCTCGATGTAGCGCACTAAATTAGTAGAGGATAAAAATATTTATAGTCGGGGAGTTGCGTGGATTCCTGAATAGCTATAAGAATTCTGACTGCTTATCTAACAAGGCGCCACCTACTGGGTAAAAAAGAAATAAAACCGACCAACAGGAGATCAACAGGTTTTACTTAATATCTAATATGCTAAATTGAACACAAACCAGAAATAAAGAGAGAAACAATACAGTATAACAAACAAATCTTAATAGAAAAATAGTAGGATGATGTGACAGAAATAGAGGGACTGTCGCATATAGTTACGTGCGGTACCAGCAGCCTCGCTTACCATAAATCAGGCTTTTAGTTAAGATGTCGAATTTCAGGTAAGCTTTAGTTAAACGCTTAGGTTAAGAGTTCTCATTCAAATTAAATAGAAAAAGTAGCTGCTATTAAATCTCTGCGTGCACATATCATTTACACACGGCGAGTTACACAAAATCTAAACAACAAAAAAAAATGGTACCTCCCGCAAACCCAAAAGGCCTTTTATGTCCCCGACAACCGCTCTAAATTAAGCACCCCAGCCCTTATTGAGCTGATTTAAACAAACTTTCGGTTGACGAGAATAAACCGAATAAAAGGTACTTAAATATTAACTATCGAGCCGTTTATGTCATCTGTACTCGAGCTTCATACGCCTTATTATTTCCGGAATGAAAGTATTCTGCTAGCGACGATATCGACAGTTCGGGGAAGGTAGATAGACCCAAGCATTCCTCTACGTGTGGCGTGCGGAGAAAAACAGCACACGAGTGACTCCCTCGCTGAAAGTATGCAACATAGCCAACCTCTGTAGACGTGGTATTCACCGTTGGTCTGCGGCTTGATTACTGCGGAACCTTGGTGTTGTCGTTCATTAATAGGGAAGGTTCTTAGTTAGCTACTCCAGCACCATCAAGAGTTATTCCAGTATCGTACACAACGAGTATAAGATGCCGAACACAACGTGCTAATAGCATATGTAGCAATCAGAATTAAAACAAATAGGAAAGAAACCCAAATACTCACTGTGAATGTAGCCAGATTAAACGTAAAAGCCAATTTGTATTGGAAATTGTGAAGCCCACATTAAATCTTTGATGAGAATTTCACTTCAGAAAAAATGCTAAAACACCCACGTGTATTAAACGAGAAAGAAAAAATGTCCGCTGTACGTCTCAAAAATTCAATTGAATTAAATTTCCACTTGGCAACCAAACGAATTTTCGTTTAGGTGAGGTAAGTCTTTTTCAAAAGTTCTTAACTCACCATACAAAAGGAAATATTCTTTCTCTTTTCATTCCGTATGCCGTGTTAACGGTGGCGAGTTTTACACTTCTAATACGACAACTAGACCATTTTAATTACAGCACAGATTATTTTTCAATTTGTGCCCCTGAATTAATAGTTGTTTAGCCATCACATTGTAATTAAAGTTGGGGAGAATGTTAAAAAAAACAGCAATAAGGTAATATTTCGGAAACACATATTAGTAAAGCAGATACATTTTTCACTATTAAATATAAAAAAATAAAAAAGGAAAGATTCTAATGTGATTAAGTCATAAAATACATTTTAAATAAACAACTACGTGATTACAGTTTGAAAAAATAAAATAACGTTAATTAGATTTGGTGCTTAATTTGGATTCAAATTTTTATTAAATTTTAATTCAACTATTTGAATATTTGAAATATACGTAAACGTGTTCCATAGTTCATTAACAGGGAATAGATAGATATAAATGATTGTCTCATCAAGCTGGCAATTGAATGAATAAAATTAAAGATAAACGACGAACACCAATCAATTACAACCAGGGATAATAATTTCAACGAAACGATGAAATAACTGACATTAGCATAAATTAATTCACTATCAATTTAAGCGGCAAATTTGCATTTTTTAAATTTTCCAACGCTCACCTGATGAGTCAATCATTTATCGACGAGTGCAGAAGTTTCTGAATGACACTATTCTGTTCAGTTTTTGAAATCCGACATTTTGTTCCCACCTCTCGAATTAATGTGACTCAAATTATTTCAGTCAGTTATGACTTCGTGTAGGAGAAAATTTTCCTCCTCCCGCAAAAAGCAACGGAATAGCACGCAAGCGCACTCACATTTCATGTTTTTTTTTGGTCCAATAACGCAAAATTCTCAGATCGATGCTTTTTGAGATACGGACCAAAAACTACTCCATTTCGATCGGTTTTTCGCGCTTTTTTCGCGAACAAAGAAGTTCGCGCGGAACTATTTCTAATCCTTTTTGCGAGCTAGCATTTTTGCTCCACATCACCAAACTTAAAAAATCAATACGCGTATCGATTTCTCGATATGATCAGAACTGTTGCCCGTAAAAAACAGAGACTACTGAAGTTGTGGAATTAAATTAAAGACTATGATTTTCTTCAATTTCCATAATGAACTTGATGTCAGCATATTGTTTAATCAGATGGTCATGAAACGTATCTGAAGAAGGGCGACCATGAGACCATATGATGAATCTATCATTAACCTACCTAAACTATACTTTATGTTTCAACGGCAAGTTTTCAAGGCCAACTTCCACCGCGTTTCTAAAACTATTACAAATTTGAAGTTAATACACACAAAAAAATAAGATTACCCTAGACGCTATCTAACCTAAGTCAATCACGCGTACTCACATCGAAAGTCACTTAACCCGGAAGTTTCTGAAGTAAACAAATAGTGTACTTACAGTTGGGGTTTTCTTTTTTTCTAATCCATAAGACGAAGGATAATCCACTAATCAAAGAATAACGAACTCGGAACCATTTGTGCTAATTCGAAAATCTCGTTAATGAATGCATTCTCTTATAGTCTAAGATCCGACATAAGAAATGTATACCCTCATCTGTTATTTATTAGTGATAAGGAATAAATGATAGATAATGTGCACATTGACACATCGCAAATAGGTTGCCTAGTTAAATGACGTACGGATAATGTTAAATAATTAAATTTTTAATTAAATTTATTTAATCTACTTCTCTCATTAGTTATTTAAAAAAATCGTACTCTAGTTAAGAGAATATACCCATCAGAATTAAAAAGTATAGGTTGCCTGTCTTCCCCTGCGCAACTGCAAAGTTGCCTGATATAAACAGGCGAGTAAATGTTATTAATATACTCTCATCAGTTATTTAATCTTAGTTTATATCAAATGAAAGCTAATTTTTTCTTAATCTAACTGTATTTGGTTGCTTTGTTAAAAAGTTGGTCCAGTCTATGGTTACCTAGATTTTATATGCAAATTTAAAACGCAAGCGGTGAGAGTGACAGAGATGCATTGCGGGCACTATACACAAAATTCCGTAGACTCAAATTTGGTTGGCGGGTTCATCGTCTAAAAAAAGTAACAAGAAAGATCTTAATTGTATTAACTGTACTGAGCTTGCAATGAAATTGAGTCCTACTTTATGCTTGGGTTTGCCAGCTTTCCACGCATTTACGGGCAGTGATTACACAGCTGCATTTTATAACAAAGGAAAAGTTAAACCTTTCAAAATATTTTCTAAACGAACGGATTTCCAGAAAATATTTGCATCGTTAACGGACCCAGTAGATCTATTCGTCGACGAAAAAATTCAATATGTTCAGGAGTTTACTGCCCTTCTCTTTGAGATCAAAAATTGTTACAATATCAATGACGCTAGATATCAGCTGTTCCAAAAACATACGCAACACATAATGACAAAGAACAATTTATAAATAAGATTAAAAGTACGGACTCCAATCTGATTCCACCATGCTCTCCAACAAAAAGTCTTACGAACCATATATGTCAATTCAATGTGGCTGCATGCAACAGATGCAAGGTGCGCCAAATTAAATCCTGAAGATTGTGACTGGTTTATGGATGGCTATTTAAAGCCAAGATGGTTCTTAGGAAATCCAACACCTTTACAAGTTAAGGATGTACTCACAGTATCGGACGAAAAAGAAAACGATAAGGAATTATACTTTGACGTAGCCACTTCTGATGAGTCAGAATCGGAATAATCGGAGCTATTTTATTGACAAAGTTATGTATGATTAAAATTTTTTTATATAATTATATAATTTTTTAATAAATAAATACTGAGAAAATAATTTGATATTGTATTAAAATTTAATTTGCATTAAATTCAGGATTTATTTTATTTTATTTCAGTACGTTATTGCTAAAATCTTCATTAATAATAACTTGCTTCGCCATTGTCTGTCGAATGGAGTTGTGCCCGCAACGCATCTCTGTCACTCTTACCGCTCGCGTTTAAAATGTAAATCTTAAATTTAGGCAACCATGGACTGGACCAACTTTTTAACAAGGCAACCAAATACAGTTAGATTAAGAAAAAATTAGCTTTCATTTGATATAAACTAAGATTAAATAACTGATGAGAGTATATTAATAACATTTACTCGTCTGTTTATACCAGGCAACTCCGCAGTTGCGCAGGGGGAAAGCAGGCAACCTATACTTTTTTAATTCTGATGGGTATATTCTCTTAACTAGAGTACGATTTTTTAAATAACTAATGAGAGAAGTAGATTAAATAAATTTAATTAAAAATTTAATTATTTATTATTATCCGTACGTCATTTAACTAGGCAACCTATTTGCGATGTGTCAATGTGCATATTATCTATTATTTATTCCTTATCAATAATAAATAACAGATGAGGGTATATATTTCTTACACCGGATCTCGCACTATTACGGTATTGCATTTCCCTTGAATACTTCGCTGAACCAAGAGGCCGTCACTTCACCTGCTGAGCGGTTATTTCGATCATTTGACAAATCGAACAACACTCTCTTTGCGAAACGGAAGTTCCTCTTGTTTAAGGCGCACGTTTAACTTAAATTTGCACTCACGACGTGAGCGTTACACATAAATAAACGTACAGTTTTTGGCACTTAGGTGGTTGTTTTAAGTTTAATTAAAAACAACATAAATCCGCGCTATTCGGTACATGTCTAATAGCTACATGTCAGTCGCCGTGAGTCTGCTTAGAAAACTAACTTGAAATTTATTAACAATCATAAGGTAAGAGAGTCTTCCCTCTTATCATTTTCTACACAAAGAACGTTACAAAAAATTATTGCGCTAACATTTTCTCAGAAATAACAAACGAAACCAAACACTCAGAATTTTCGAACGTGAGTACAATCCGTGTGTTATTCATTTAGTCAAAACAAGTTTCTATTTAATTGATAATGGCGGTCGCCACCAAGTTGTTTTCCAGTAAACAAACAAAGAAACCTTTGAGATAGCAAAACACAACGCGGCATGCGATGTTTAAACTCGAAGAAATTGTGTGTGAAAACTATTGAGATAAGCGTTTCATCAAAATCAAAAATCATAATTGCGTGAATGTGACGATAAGCTATTCTCTACATCAACTGAATTAAAAAAATATCAAATGACCAAAAACAATATTCCGACAAACATGACCATGAAACACACGTGCATTGCGACGTAAATGAAATAATTTGAAACTATAGTATATTCCAATTCAAAAGAGCTCTTACGAACCAAAATCACTTGCGCGAACAAAAAAACAATTTTTCACCCAAGCAGAGGTGACAATGTAAACGGATGGAGCCACATCAAATCACTAAATGTATCAATATCCAATTAATTTTACTTTTTTTAAATCTGTAATCACGTAATTGTGTTTTTTTAATCTATGCTTCTGAAATAATACGTTGTTGCTGTCTTTTCACATTCTATCCAACTTTAATTAAAATGTGAAGAGATCCAAAGACATACATCAATTCGAGATGAATGCCGACCAAATCGAAGAAAAATCTATGGTTTGCTTTGCTTTCATCTCAGTAAGTATTATTGTTTAAAAAACCTGTAGACCACTATCATTGAAATGGAAACACCCGTAGAAATCGCACGCGTAGATTTGAACAAAATAATTAAGTAAATCAGAAGTTCCATAAATTGGAAATTAACCCCCATAAATTGAAATTAACCCCCATATACAGGGTGTTCGGCAGAAGGGTGAACACAAAAAAATGACAGGTAGGTGGAGTCTTCTCCTATGTGCTCAGCCCATAAAATTTGACCTAGGCCCTACTTTGGGTTTTACCCGATTTTTTTTTAAAAAAGCCGACTTTCGCCGCTTTCACACCTTTAAACTTCCATAAGTTTCCTTTTTATTGACAAGTCTGGCAACACTTTTTTTTTCTGATCTTGATACATGTAGGTCTTCAAGTAATCAATATTTTTTTATAAGAATGCCGGTTAACAAAAATAGGAGCTTCTAAACTACAAAAAGAGGTAAGAAAAATTATTTGAAGACAAACTTTGCATTGCATTGAAAAAAAAAACTAGAAGAGATCGATGGCTTCAGATTTTACCAAAAGCAAAAGCTAAAATCCTTAAAAGCACTAACGTTGCAGATTTTGTATTTCTTCTCTTATTCGGTCGTTTAATCGGAGTATGACAAAACTCATGAATATTAGTTTCTTTGGCTTTTGTAGCATGACAATAGGGCAGGATCACCAACAGAAAAATTATAATCGAGCACCTGTCATAATGTCAAGATGGAATAATACAGCTCCTTCTTAGTAACGGAGAGTAGCGGCCGGTTGTAGAGGTGCATCTTAAGTTCTTTTTTGATCTTAAGATAAATTGTGTGCTTATATCGGTTAGAAATGTCAAACTTATGACTTAAGAATAAGAATTTCGATCTTAAACTTAAGTTCTATAGTAGGAGGTCTCAAGACAAATTTTAAAAGATCCTAACCTCAAAAATTATCGGTGTATTGTTCTATAGTTCTACAGTTTGAGGAGTAAATTGTGATTGTGGAATCAATGGAAGTAATTTGTTTAATTGATGCTGTTGACGACGTAGACACGTATTATACATAAAAAATGGTAAATCATTGAACATTTCATAAAGAAAAAGATTTTGACTAACCGTCAAGTCTAATGCCATCCAATGCAACATAATCCGAGTCAAATTGGTTAGTAAAACCACTTACAGTTGTTTGACTTATAATGTTAAATATTGAATCATCGTCCGTGTGACATATTTTAGGAGGAGGTCCGCCACCTGTTTGGTTAAGTTCTTTCCTTTCTAATGCTGCCTCTTTTCTATTGCATTGTTTTACATTCGACCATAATTTCTTAATGAATCCGTGTCGTATAGCATTAGCCCACAGTATTATTCTTTCTTTTCAATAAAAATCTTCAGGACACAGATAAGTTCATTATTAATAAAATAAAGTTACTAGTTATGTGCGCGGTTGCCACCTCTAGCAAGACTCTCAGCTAAGATGTAGCCAAAAACAAAACAAGAAACACATTTTCGTCTTAAAGCTTAAGATCAATTTATCTAAGCTGTAACGTAAGTTCTACCTCTGCAACCGGCCGTAGGCTCCTTACATAAGAATTTCGTAATTCAGAAAGTATTGCGTCGGCCGAAGAAAAGTTTCAGGAAACTAACAAAATCTATTATTAATCGTCAGCGCGAGATGCCTGAAAAAAAGCAAACTCCATACCTGCATTAAGAAGTCCCTTTATAAATTTTAGATTAAATTATGCATAATTCGTTTATCATTGTTATGCATTAATTTATTAGCATTCCTTGAAAGGAAGATTTCACAATAAGATATCGTGATGAAACTTACAAGAATAATTCATAGAAAACCAGAACAACATAATAATTCAGACTTGTTTTTTAATGGAGGGTGGAAAATGTATTACGCACCCCAAGATATTGGGAATGTGGGACTCCTTGTACGCAAGTTTACCCACTAAACTCTAACCTCATCTCTATATATCCCGGAACATACGTGCGCACCTACTTCAGAGTGCGAAGCATTATTTTCTTATTATTTCATCCATGTCTTCCCAAGCTATCTTGTTTTTACACATTTCCTCAATCATATTTTCTGGTGTTAGTTTATTTTTACTTCTTTTTTTTCTATTTTTCTCTCACTTCTTTCCATCTTCTGCATCTGAACATTGTAGTTCTGCGTCGTCTATTTCATCACAGTACATACATTCTCCTGTACCTCTTTTACCTATTTTTTTACATATTCCATAAAACATCTATAATGATATTTTTTCATGCAGTAATTAGCTTCGCCTTTTTCGTTGCTCAGCCATGGTTTGAAGTTGAAGTTATTAGATATTTTACATTGAATATTAATTTTCTCATCCGAAACGTCTCAAAAATATAAAGTGTGACATATCGTTGAATTCAGGATCAAGGAGAGAATTAAATATGGCAAAAATATTTTTTCGTGTATTTAAAAAAATAAAGTTGATGATGGTTGCTAACAAACAAAACGTTGTATCAAAAATTGCATAAAACCATTAGATAGAGCTAAAAAGTGGCAATGAAAATGTGCTATTCTTTTCTTGATATCCCTTCCAATAAGGTCAGAAAAAAATAAAAACGAAAATCAGAAAACTTAATTTTTTTCAAATATCTCAAAGACTAAAAGAGATATCCGAGTTCTTCAAAAACTATAAATACATCCCCTCAAATGCGCAACTTTTGTTCCATTTAACCGACCTTCCATCTCTTACCGTTTCCGAGATCCCCATAGTGGGCATCCTTATCTTGGACACGTTGTGTTACTCTGATACAATCTTACTCTTTCTGCCTGGCTCGTGTGATATGATTCTATATCCGCTAATTATTCTCAACGCCATTTTGAGTTCCGTCCTTCCTATTTTCCTAGTCCTTCGTGCCAGATTGGTGCTCCGCATAATATTATGGATTGTATACTCAACATTAGAGTTCTTCTTTTTATTATTTTTTGAATATGAATGTTTGTGTTGAGGAATCTTCTGGGATTTTAGTTATTTGAAATTTCCAGTTCCGATGATTTATCTTCATTTGCTTCGCAAAGTTATACCCCATTTCCTATTTGCTTACTGTCGCGAAAAGGTGTACATGGAAAATGTTGTCTAAAAATTAGACATGTGCTTTGTAATATCGATTGAAGTAAAATCATCCCATTCAAATTAAGGAATAAGTCTTCGACTACTGTTCCTGTGTAAGTACATTTTTTACTTTCCTTTGTTTTAATAAAATATATGCTATCACGAGTTCTATTAATTGCAGGCATTTTTTTTGTGAGTTTTCCTCTTTGGCTTCTTATGTTGGTCACTGCAGACGTACTCCGTTTTAATTAATCAATGGATCTTCAATTCTGGTTATGTTGGCAAGGATAATAATTCGAAAATTATAAAATATCAAAGTGGGTCTGGTATTATCACCAACGTTGGAATTTCAACCTACCTTGGGACCGCCTTCTGGTCAAGGATACCACCCAAGATAAGCCTGTTATCTGGTTCTTTGTGAGCAGCCCAGTAACTGTTATCAACGGAGTCCATTGTGGTTTTCCTTTTCTTCATTGGATAATAAAATATTAGATTTGGATACGGAAGCTGTTACATCTGCCAATTAACTGTCGAACACCAAAGACTTATTCCTATTTATACAAGCTAAGGTAATTCTTTTATGCATGTCATTCATAAATTTTGTGGCGTTCTATTTAGCAAAGTACCTTTTTGGCGCTGTATAGATAATTTTGTAAACTAGAAAGATCTTTCGAAGTATCTGATTAATTTTGTGCGTTTTGAAACTATTTAAATAAACGGCCAAGGTCCGGTACTCTCCGTAATTGTTATCAAGTACATTCCAAACAATGTTTGCCATGTGAACTCGGTGAATCGCTTGCATCGAAAAAACGGTGCTACGACTGTCAAAGGTTTATAGTACGCTAAACTATTTGGGGCGTTTATGCCTCGAATTTGTATTCGTGCCTTAACCCTTATTATTATTTTATAACTATATTTTACTATTAATTCTAAATGATGTTATCTATTGTTGTGCCGAGGTGTTTCTATGTGTGTTAATTGAACTCTAGTCGCTAAAATATACATATTTCTATCCACGTACGGTTTGTTTCTGTGTCTACAAGTTACTAATGGCTCTAGATATCTCTTATACGTAATCCTAGGTGGCGCCTTATAAATTCTTCGTGCAATGTAGAAGCCTTCATTTCGAACGATTCTAAATAAACCCAAGACCACTTCCGACTAAGAGGAGCTGCCGGCTAGGCCTTCTAGCACTGCTATATTTTTTTTTATTTTTGAGTTTGTTTACAAATAAACCGTAACAAGTGTTTCAAACATTTATTAAGTTTATAAGTCCATTTGGTTTTCTTATTAGTATACATAAGTTTAGATGTCTTATAGCTTTTTCGTACTTCCATTTTCTCCAAATATCTATTAACAGTGTCCTGGAGCCTTCCTATTATTTATGTGGCGTACTTCTTCACTGATTTCATAGTTTAGAATATTTCAGGCAAGCATTTTACGTTTTTTTTTAATTTTATGTTTCCTATTGCTTTTTTATAAATAATTTTTCAAACACTTCCTTTCTTCCTTCTTTTTTCAGATCCGTATTGTGGTATTCTAATTTTATTTAACACTTTATTATTGTATATGCGTCCCCGAATATATCTACGTTGAGTTTATTGCACAATTTTGTCTATTTTCTCTTTAATTAATCAATTTCCTTAGAATTTTTTGTTTTCTTTGTATATTTCTTTGTTTTCCATTTTTACTGTTGTATTACTTATTTGATACGCTCTCCTACTGTTATTCGTCACAATTTACAGGTATGTGATGATCATTCCTATTTAAAAATACGAAAAGAAACTGTCTTTTATATTACTGCAGCGTCTACTGGTAAGAAAACACCAAGAAACTGCACACACAAAAAAACTATACTTGAACACGTGAATGCCGATCTAGCTAAGCTATCATCATCAGCGAACCGACATGATGATAGCTTAGCTATCGAAACACGTGTTCGAGTATAGTTTTTTTTTGTTGAGTTTTTTGGTGTTTTCCTTTTTGTTACAGAATACACTTTTTAATAACAAACGCTTAAAAATGAAATTAAAAAGCAAATGAGGTTGCATAAATAATTACAACAATTGAAATCCAGTATGTTGTTACGTTGTTTTCTACTTTTATTAAGCTTTTCTACAATATTTAATAAATTTACTGTTCGTAACTTGTTATTGAAGCTAAATATTAATTTTGTTTACACATCTCCATATTTATCTGCAATATGTTGCAATACAAACCTAGAGGAAATCGAGATATAGGACGCCCAATAAAACAATGGTGAAACGGAACAGGCCAACAAACCTAAACCGATAAAGGATAACGACGACGATTTTGACGTCGTAAAATGCGACATGTACACATTGTCTGTCTGCACAAGCACGCTTTACTGGAAATTCTGTTCGTTGACCTACACAAATAAGAATGTATACGTTAAAGTGTTAACCTTTCTTCTATTTGATTAATTAGCTTTTACCTGTGGCCCAAAAACTATTTTGGTAACCATATTTACATTTTTATTCTTTAACCAATGGTGTTTATTTTAATTTAGGTCTTCTTTTTCCCCTTTCCTTTGTCTTGGTCTCCTTTGCCTTATGAATATTTCGTCAACATTTTGTACCTATCTGTTATCTCATGCAAGTTTTTGAGAACCAAGGATGGTTTAAGAGTCAATTAAGAACCCGTTTTCCTACTGAATTAGATCGGAGGTACCACATGTTTGATAGGGCGCTAGAAACAACGCCCTGACGCTCCCATTTTCTTACAACTCGTACTACGTATCTGTTTTCTTTAATTAATTCCGTTGTGTGAAACAACAATATTTTCCTTGTAAATTAAATTAACTAGATAGTTTTAAAGAAAGTAATATGATTACACTTATTCATTTAAATTTAAATATAATTAATTATATTATGTATCCTACTGTAAATTTTGATCCAAATCTAATTACTCAATACTATAATACCTAGTTACCTTCATATTTAAAACTGCGATTCCGTATCTGCATATTTGAAATTTATTTTAAATTTTATAATTTACGTGTTGAACCCATTTTGTTATTTAAATATTTACTTGCATAATAAATCTGTTTCTTAATGTATGTGTTTCGGAAATATTCTCTCTATCGCTGGGTTTTTTACATTCTGGACAAACTTAATTAAAATGTAATGACATCACATTAATAACATCAATTCGAGGAGAATGTCGACCAAATCAATGGAAAATTTGTCTGTTTGATTTGCAACTCATCTCAGCAAGTCTCATTATATAAAAAATTTAGAGACCTCTTTTAAATAGTGAAAGACGTTGTTACAATATAAACCCTTCAAGAGGGTAATAGCTATATTATTTCCAAATTTTTATGCTGCATTAAATAAGAACATTAAAGTTATGAACACATAAAATCGGAGAAAATTATACACTACTTAGAAGATCCTAAAAAAACTGAAATTTATACATTGTAACAAAAAGAGTTCATCAATGACCTGTCAAACTATTATTAGAACATTTGTCCTGTCAAATTGTCAAAATTATTCCGAAGCGTAAATTTGTCACCAAACAGCTATAACAACATCCTTATGCAACGAATTTTTACTTTTGGCGAGAGATCGTTGCTGATGAGAATGTTCTTATTACAAACGTACTTTTATCGTGTCTCATATTCTTTAAATTGTTGTGGCAAGGGATTCATAACCAAAGCAAATAAGCAAAATAAACTAACCTATAAAAGTAAATGAAACGCAAAGACGAATAAGGAAGATTATTTAAATACACATTACGTTAACTACAGTTAATTATAATTAAAAATTTCTTATTCGTTCTAATTATAATACCGAAAGAAAAATATTGCATTGATTAAATAAAAATTTTATGCTTACCAATTTTAAACATCTTTGCTTTTTTCTTTAAAGTTTTTATATTAAAACTTTCTAAATATACCGTAACTTATTTATAAACTTTTGCGGTTTAACTACGCAATGAAAGGCATTCGCTTGGCTAAAGAAAATTAATTTATTTTTGAACTCGTTTCAGATAATAGTAACCAATATTTTCTTTTTAATGAAATTATATCTGGATTTTTATTTATTTACACTTTTCGCAAATAAACATAACGTAACCAAAATTCTAAAGCACATTAAAGTAATTAAGTTATAAGCATACGGTTATTGAAGAGTTTTTGTTAAAGTAAATCGGGTACTAAACAAGGAGAATGGAAGTTTTTTGGCAAGATTTTGTCCGGTCTAAAATGGAATAAGTAAAACAAACAATAATTAGTTGTTACCTCCTCTTCAACGCGTAATTTTGTATCTTTATTGTGGATTCAGTTATAAATTATTTTTGTAATAAATTAGTTTTTCTGGCGACAGAAATACTGCTCGTGTTTTTATTACTTTCGTTCCATTGTCTCGTGAAATAACTCTTTGTTTTAATTTCGCTACTATCTTAAGTACAGTTTACCTTCCATCAAATTCCTTAGATCCACCGCCCAGCGAGGAGGTAGAAAAACTAGTATCATTCGCTGCACAAAATGATCTAGACCTCATCCTTGGATGTGACGCCAACGCGCACCACACCACGTGGGGCAGCTCAGACTGCAACGCAAGGGGTGAGTCACTTTTAGCATTTATCCCAACCTTCTACAACGCTAACAAACATGAAGTAATAGGTATTACCATAATAAATATGGGAATCAGTCAGTCAGTGAACGAATGGCGAGTCTTAGACAAACCATCACTATCTAACCATAACTATATTAGTTTTGAACTGTCTCAACAGGAAGTAAGCCAAAAAGCATACTATAACCCAAAGAAGACAGACTGGTACCAATATAAACAAAGCTTACAAGATAAACTAAAAAATCACCAGTTTAGATCTCCAAACAAAGCAGTTTTAGACTTCGACGCTGATTGGTTAAAGGGGCCATAATTGACTTATTTCAGAGTAGCTGCCCTCTGGTAAACCCAAGTCAGACAAAAGCCAAAAAAACAAACTAACTGGTGGAATAAAAAACTGGAAAAGACGAGACAAGAAGTCGGACGTCTATTCAACAGGGTTAAAATCACAAAAAACTGGGAGAGCTACTATGAAGCCCTCACGGACTATGGCAAAAAGATTAAGGCAGCCAAAGTAGCAGCCTGGAAAAACTTTTAACAAGAAGTGGAAACCACGCGTTTTACAGCTAGACTCCACAAAATCATCTCCAAAAAAGCCTCGAATCCCGTAGGCACCCTTAAAAGGAGAATGGAAAATACACTAGAACGGAGGATGAGACATTATCTCTACTGATACAAACTCATCTACCTGGAGCAGTGGAACAACAAAATCAGCCAGAACCCAGATACACCCCAGAGAAGGTCGACTGGAAAACAGCAAAGAAAATTGCCAGCAAGGAAAGGATAAAGTGGGCACTCACCCTTTTCAGTCTCTTCAAATCTGATGGTAATTATGGCATTCAACCGATGGGGATAGAAATACTACTTAATCCACTAGAAGACCTGTTTCAAGCAAGTCTAGCTCTGGTCTACATTCCGCAAGCCTGGAGAGTGACTAAGGTGGTATTTATCCCAAAACCAGGTAAAAACAGCTACGCAGAAGCCAAATCTTACAGACTCATCAGTCTTACATCATTCCTTCTCAAAACGCTAGAAAGATTAGTAGACAGACATTGGAGAGAAGAAGACCTT
Source organism: Abscondita cerata (assembly GCA_030710515.1). NCBI lineage: Eukaryota > Metazoa > Arthropoda > Insecta > Coleoptera > Lampyridae > Abscondita > Abscondita cerata. The sequence continues at coordinate 152,052 of JALBCR010002757.1, forward strand.
AAGGCCTACCCTATCCATAAATATCAACATGCGTACCAAACAGGTAAATCACGTGATACTGTCCTACATTAATTAGTGGGAAAAATCAAACAAACATTAAGAGTATAGAGAATATGCAGTAGGCGCGTTCCTAGACATAGAAGGAGCCTTCGACAACATCTCCTATCACTCTATAGAAAGAGCACTGTCAAGCCATCATATCGATAACACAACGAAAAGATGGACTAGGGCAATGCTCAACACCAGAGCTGTGAAAATCAAATTGCTCGACAAGGAAAAGACAGTACAAGTGACGCCAGGATGTTCACAGGGAGGAGTTCTTTCTCCAATCCTGTGGTGCATCACAGTCGATGAACTACTAATCCAATTGAACAACAAAGGTTATTACACTCAAGGTTACGCAGATAATATTGTCATACTGATCCAAGGTAAATACCAAGAAATAGTAGACAATGCAATGAAAAAAGCACTAGAGACAATCGAGAAGTGGTGCACAGAAAATAATCTTAGAATTAACCCAAGCAAAGCCACTCTCGTCGCCTTCACCCGTAGAAGGAATAAAACAAACAGGACTAACGTAAAACTGTTTGATGCAAATGTCAAGTGGGAGAACGAGGTCAAGTATTTAGGTTTGACCATCGACTTCAAACTAACATGGAAACCCCACCTAGACAGGACAATCACCAGATGTATACATGCCTCAGTTATTGGAAAAAGGGCTGTAGGTAGTACATGGGGGCTTAAGCCGGAATTGACCCTCTGGCTATTCAAAACCATAGTTCGACCAATAAACTCATACGTAATAATCACCTAGTGGCCCAAAATAACACAAACCACTGCTATTCAAAAAATTAGCAGAATTCAATATCTGGCATGTAGGTGCACCACCGGAGCCTTTAAAGGCACCTCTGGTTTAGCACTGAACGCCATTTTAAACCTGTCATCTCTACAGACTTTCCTGAAAAGAGAAGCTAGGATGACAGCCTACAGATTACAAAGCACTGGTCACTGGATGAACACTGCTAACATTCTAGGACATGGCAAGATCATATCAAAAATCAGCAACCCAATACTCAAGATGGGCTCTGACCAAATAACCAAAGAATTTATCTTTGATAAGAACTTTACAGTTCACATTAGTTGGGATCCGGCCCAACTACCAACCCCAACAAACAAGAACATCATCTTCTATACTGATGGATATAAGTGTGAAGGGGGATCTGGCTCAAATGTATATAGCACTAACCCTAGAACCAACAAAAGAGTCAGTCTAGGTAAAATGTGCAAGCTGAATTGCATGCAATAAACATTTGCGTCAACATAGGCATCAAAAAGAAGTTGCATAATAAAAACATATACATTCTCTCAGACAGTCAGGCGGCGCTAAAAGCGTTAAACGCATACAATACCTCATGCAGACTGATTAAAAAATGTAAACTCATACTTCAAACCCTAGGCCAAGAGAATACAGTAAGATTATACTGGATTCCAGGACATCAAGGAATAGAAGGAAATGAAAAAGCGGACTAGCTTGCAAAAGAAGCAGCCCGCAAAAAAAAGACCGGCCCGAAGGTTGGTCTATGCATTAACAAACTTGAGTCGAGAACCGTGCCAACGGACGGACACCCACCACGGCGGCGCCACCTTGACAGATTTTAGTATATATGATTTTTCTATCGCGGGTCTGTACATTGCATTTAAAGTAAAGTACTAAACAACTAGCTAAATCATTTAACACTAACTCATTTAATCGTTCAATATACATACATTAGTTTTCCAAAGCCTGCTTTTGTCTTTTAATGTAAGGTAATTTGTTCTGTGCTTAATCCATTAAATTATTACTTAAATTTAAATCAAAAAATCAAAAATTTTCAAAATATCCCAAAATGCCTAACTTAACACTTCACTGGGTGCCGGTGTCGATGCAGTCAGTTAGAAAGCGCCATAGGGTATTGCAAATTGCATGGCTTGGATGACTCTAAATCGACTAAAAATATGCTATATTATGTTACATTTAGACAACTTGTCTTATTAGACAACAAGCTATTCATTAATTATTGATAAGTAAGATATCTCTTTTGTGGACCAATCTCACGACTCCACACTTTTTTATTTGAAGTTAAAATAGCTCGAACTTGACTATAAAGCATTGCGATTTGCGATGCGATGCCCCGTCAATTTACCTAACAAGGCGGGAAAGTACTGCAGCACGGCTGGCTTCGGATAAGTTCGGTGGTCAAACCTTTCTAGAAATACCGACTTGTTAAAGGAACGCGTCGCCTTAAATTGAGATCATTATCTGAGGAATTTATAGTATATACAGTATTTCAATCTGTTGTTACGGTGTGCATAGTTGTAGTTGAGATTGTTTGTGAGTTTCATTGTTGCTATGAAGAGGCAGACGATAGATCATTTTTTAAAAACCAAAATGTACCAAAACCGATCAAGTTTGTGTTGTTAGTGAATCGTCTACACCTGTCACAACAACGGAAAATGCTGCTGGCTGCTCTACATCTTCAAGTCCAATTTATGCATTTGAAGTAAGCATTACTGCTACAGATATAGGCACAATTTCAGATGCCTTTTTTTCAAATGAAAAGATTTTAAATGCACAAAAATCATTTCATAAAAAAACCATAAACGATTTGTTTCTTCCTGATGAGTCATTTGTGTTTCCCACGCCTGACTTCAAACTAAAAAAACTTAAATTTCAAAAGTGTTGGTTACATAAATGGCGTTGGTTGGTGTACTCAAAGAGCAAAGATGAATCATATTGTAAGTTTTGTGTTTCATTTGGCAAAGAGTATGTGGGAAAAGGATCTAATCAGAAAATTGGCACACTACTTGCAACACCATTTATAAAATGGAAGGATGCGATAGAAAAATTCAACAACCATCAAAATTCAGAATATCATAAGTTTTCTTGTGCAGCTGCAGAAAGCTTCTTGAAGATTGTGAAAGGAGAAAGAGAAGATGTCATGACATTGCTTGATACTAAGCAAAGAAAAGAACGGGAATAAAACAGAGCCGCACTGAAAACTATAATAGACACAGTTATTTTTTGTGGAGAAAATGAAATTCCTCTAAGGGGTCATAAAGATAGCGGTCTTATTGCGATTGACAAACCTGTAAGTAAGGAAGCTCTTCTTAGATTTACAGCATGCACAGATGAGAAATTAAAGTCTCACCTATTAGAAAGTGCTCGCAATGCATCCTACATCAGCCCAAAAACGCAAAACGAGATAATTAAGATTTGTGGAGACCTGATTCAAAAACAAGTCGTAACATCAATAAACAACGGCGATTGTTTTTCAATTTTCGGGGATGAAACTATGGATGTTTCTGGTAAAGAACAATTTTCTCTATGCATTAGATATCTAACTAATGATCCTCAACCAGTTTTGAAAGAAGATTTTTTGTGTTTTACACATATAAATGACTTGTCGGCAGAGAATATTTCCAAGGTAATTTTAGAAATCTGCAACAGTTTAGGACTGAACATGGACAAAATGATCGGCCAAGGATATGATGGATGTGCAACATTTAAGGGGCATATTACTGGTGTACATAAACGAATTCAGAAACTGTATCCAAAAGCTATTTATGTTCATTGTGCGGCTCATAGATTAAACCTAGTCCTAAGAGAATCAACGAACGTACCTTCCATTAGAAACTGCTTGGCCATTGTGAAAACATTAGAAGAATTATCTTCAAGTGAACGATCTGTGTCTAATACTGTTTCGACTCTTCTTAGTTCTTTAAAAAAAGGAAGTTTCATATTGGGATTATTTGCTTGTGAATTTGTGTTTAATCTTACCCTTCGACTGGCTAAGTATCTTCAAAAGCCAGGTATTGAGCTATCTTTAGCTCTCAAGTATACAGAATATTTTATCTTTTCTAAAAAATATTCGAGAATCCCAAGAAGAAGAAGAACCCAGTAATTACATTGAGCAATTTACTGGCTTGTATAAGAAAGCATAGACAATAATGGAAAACATTTTCAGTTCCAAAATTGAAGTACCCCGTCAAGTGTTGAAGCAAACCCAGAGAAATAACGTACCCCTGAGGAGTATTATCAAAGGTCGATGTTTTTACCGTGCCTTAACAATTTAATTCAAGGACTCGATGAAAGGTTTGCTAAGAATAGAGATATTTTACTTCCAAAAAACAGTAATCCCGCTCAGATTGAGAAGTTTAAACCCCTTAAATTATTTTATGAGGGAAAAGCTTCAGAAGCAGCAATTGAAAATGAGTATGCATTGTGGTGCCATAAATGGGGAAAAATTGCACAAGAAAAGAGACCTCAAAGGATTCTGTCAATTTTAGATTACTGTGAATTTTTATACAAACATCAATTACTTGTTGAAAGTGCTAGCTGCTTTGCCTGTTACAACGTGTGAGGTGGAAAGGTCATTCTCATCTCTAAAAAGAATAAAAAATTATCTTTGAAACTCAATGGAAAACGAACGACTCAACGGCCTTGCTCTAATGACTATTCATTACCCAGAACCGTTCACGGTAGAGGAAGTCCTTGATGAAATGGCAAAGAATCCGAAAAGAAAAATCCTCTTATGAAGAAATCTCAAAAGGTAATTAAAATTCAATTCCTTTGTATGTTAAATTAAACAAATCTGTTTCCGTTTAATGTATTATTCAGGTGGCATTAAACAAATATATGCTTGTATTACTATTATTGCATATCTGTTTATTGTTTCGCGTAGATTTCGTGCCCCTAAAAATCATATCAAAAAAATTCAGGTGACCAAATTGTTTTTGTTTATCTATACTGAATTAGGTTATGAAAAATAGTAATACTAGGGCTTCATTAATAGTATGAGTTTTGATATTGAAAATAAAATTAGAAAACGTAATTTTATTGGATACTTGAAATATTATTACGTCCTATTAGTAAGTATTGACATTTGTAAAAAATAAAATTTAGGAATGTGCATAGAGGTGTTCAAAACATGATCATAGGATGAAACAGCATGCTTTGCGTGCAAATTTATCAAAATATAATTTGAGTGTGGTCATGTGGGACCAGCACATACAAGAAGGTCACTTGTTGTTCACCTTCTGTCTCCATAATGAACTGGATACTGGGATGTTGGCTGTTCAGGTGTCGAAGAAACTGGTTAAGCTTCTCTATGCCGTGTTTCCAAATAACAAAAGTATCATATACGTACCGGAACCATGACACTGGCTCGTGTTCCTTGGTCTCAATTTCTTCTCAAAACTCTTCTTAAATACATTGGACTATTACTGAACTCACTGAACTTTTTATTGCCATTCCATCCACATTTTCGAAGAACTCTCTTTTTCAAACGAAGTACGAGGATGTATTGATATCTAGTTAACCTAGACCATAAACAAAATATTGCATTACCATAGCAACGAACAATAACTCATTAGAAGTGTCAGTGTAAAGTTTGACGTCAAAAAAGTAAACCAGAGTCACGCAATAAATTAAATGAAAAAAGATGTCCACCGAAATTGTAAAAATCAGGAGTATCGAGCCATCATCAAGTACTTGTATTTAAAAGGGTTAAGAGGTAAGCAGATTTACGAAGATATGTTTAATACCCTTGGTGATCAATGTCCTTCGTATGCGACCGTCAAAATTGGAATGCAAGCTTCAAAAGAGGTAAATTTTCCATTGAAGATGATGGCCGATCGGGAAGGCCAGTTTCTGTGTCAGTCCCCAAAAATATCGATGCAGTTCATGACATGATTTTATCAGACCGTCGAATTGGGCTAAAACGGATATCTGAAGCACTGAATATTTCATACGAACGCGTTCATCATATGGTTCACGTCAATTTGGACATGAGAACAATTGCTGCAAAATGGATCCCCAAATGTTTGAATGTTGACCAAAAGCGTTTAAGAGTAGAAGCAACGCGTTAGATCTTTGCTCAATTTTTAAAACGATGTAGACTTCTTAAACCGAATTGTTACTATGGATGAGACTTGGGTACATTTCTACGATCTAGAAACAAAGCAACAATTGATGGAATGGCGACACTCTGGTTCTCCAAGACCTAAGAAGTTTTGTGTCCAAAAATCTGCTGGAAAAGTTCTTGCTTCAGTTTTTTGGGATTGCCATGGAGTAATCATGATTGATTTTTGGATAAGGGTAGAACAATAACTGGAGATTACTATTCGACATTACTGACCACTCTACGGAAAATATTAAAGAGAAAAGACGCGGAAAGCTATCCAAAGGTGTTTTGTTTTTGCAGGACAACGCCCCTGCACACAATTCTCATGTTGCCATGCAAAAATTCGTGATTTAGGGTTTGAATTACTAGAACACCCCCTTATTCACCCGATTTGGCTCCGTCCGACTATCACCTCTTTCCTCAACTGAAAAAAGTTTAAAAGGTCGTACATTTTCTTCCAACAAGGAGGTAATAGAAGCTGTGGAGGTCTGGTTTGCAGAGCAAGAAGAAACATTTTTTTTGAAAGGCTTAGAGACGTTGCAGGTTCGCTGCAATAAATGTATCCAATTAAGAGGAGAATATGTTGAGTAATAAAATATTTTGACATTGAAATTTTGTTTGGTTCTATAGTAGGCTAAGAATTTTTCAATATATCCTCGTAGTTTCCAGTGAAACAGACTTGCTGATGTAAGAAGGGTCACGATATCAAGACATTCCTTCAGTAGCACTTTGATACTAGGCTTAAAGATGTATTGACAAGGTTGTAACTTAATTATTTAGCACCAGATCTTATTGTATTACTATAAATTTTTTCATAATTTTTCAATTTAATTCAATGTTAACATAGTTATTGTTTAAGTTTCTTCTTAACATAAATAACAATTTCTGTTAACTATTACATTTTAAACATAAAAATTGTAATATATCAGCTCCAGAGCGTTTACAAAATGTTTACTCAGTAAAAAGTTTTAATAAATATAGTTTGTCAGAAAGTTAAGCAAAAAAGAATAAATGTTATAAAATTTGGCAGAGCAGTTTTTCATTTCAAATTTGTCACTTTACGTTTTATTATAAGTGAGAATTTTTTCATAAAATAAGAAACGTCAGAGTTTTCACGATGTTACCGTCCAACGCCAACGGTGGAGAAATGCTGAGTTTAAACTTTTTGTACGAATCGGTCAGTTTTCTTAGTTTATTTTTATAACATTCACTTTAATATTGTGTTTTTCTTCCTTTGCCTCGTAACGCGTCCAACTTTTTTATGATTATTCAATTGCCAGTATCAGATACAAATGTGAGACTTAATAAAGTTTTGTAGTTGCAAAAGTTAGTAAAGGCGCAAAGTTTTGGTAACAAATGGGCAGTGATCCTTTTGCTAGTAGTGACGTTGACGAATAGTAACGTTAACGACAAAGTGGAAAACCCCTTTTAGCAGTTACAACCGACGCATCGCCGTTTTGCGCTAGAAAGATTAATTTGCATTAGGTTTTTTTTTAGGTAAAACGTTGACACATGCTACGAATAAAAATATAAAACTTCACGAAAGATAAAGGTTAACGCCTAAAAGAAAACTTAACAGCTGTTACAGTAAGATAACCACCCTGTTTCTGTAATTTTTTTTTGCTTACTAGACGGAATTTCTATTATAAAAGCCGCCATGCTGATTTGGCTTAATATTTCCTGTGGCTGGTCCAAAATCGAATGCTGAATTTATTATTTATAATTGATTTATGACTCGAAATAGGCTTAACGCAAAGCGGACGCATAACTTAATTTACATATTTTTCCTAAAGTATTGGTTAATAATTGTTCACGCATTCGATATTGTACTTTACCTCTTAGTAACTTTGCGGCGTATTACGAAAACTTTGTAAAAACTTATTTATATTCTGTAAACGATTGAATTTCTCATTTCGTTTTCAGATGCTATTCCTTTCTATTGAGTTTGGTGAAAATACCATTATTGCAGAAATCCTCTTTAATTTTAGATAATTTAAAATCATTCATCTAAACTGCTTTAATAACCAACGCAAAGATTATGGCTCTATTTAGGAGCACTGCAAGAAATTCAATTTAAGGACATTATTATTATGTGCCACGGTTACGCTAAAATTAAATTTTATTGCAAACGCCTAATCTAAAAATTATTTCTCGGGGTGTTTTTCGATTATTAAACTTTTTATTTTCGGAAATTATTCGCAAACGTAGCAAAAAATTTATTTTTCGTATGAGAAATGCTGTTTTTCTACTAATTACTTTAAAAATGTACAGCGAGAGTTTTGATTAGAAGACAGAATTTTGTTAGAGTTTCGAAATTACACCAGTAGTAGTTTCTGAGAAAATAATATAATTCCATAAATGTGGCACTTCCGGGTATATGGGAAGTGGAGTACATCTTGCTTATTTTAAATGGAAATTAATATTTTTTATTTTATTTTAAAATTTGCGGTAAATTTTAGATAAAATTTGTGTACCATCTACTATATCTAAAATTAACTATTTTTTTATTTTATCTAATTCTTTATTCTAATTTTTATCTAAACCAAGCTTTGCAAATTAATCCTTGACGTTAACTTAATCGATAACTCCTTCAGGGTGTTCTAAACTCAAAAGCCAACATTCCTAATTAAAGTCATTTACAAGTTGCTTATTGTAAATAATACACCCTGTATTTTATGATGTTTTTTAATGTATTTTTTATAAATTCGTTTGATATTGTCATTCCCTATACGTAAATGTAACCGTTATAGGAGTATTTAGTCATGACAACCAACCGGCCTACTTAATTTAATTTATTGTAGTAAAACTAAATATTTCTAAAATGGTTTAATTTAGGTGTAGGGAATGTTCAGAAAATATCATAAAATACAAGGTGTTATAAATGATTTTAACTAGACATGTTGGCTTAAGTTAACTCAGGGATTAATTTGCAAGGATTGGTTGTCTACTGGTTACAGTTTAAACTTAGTAATTTATCGTTGCTTCTTGAGAACTCGGTGTTTAGATAAAATTTAAAATATACAAATACAACATAAATAGGTAGGTAGGTATAGCATATAGTACACAAATTCCATCTAAAATTTACTTTAGATTTCGAAAATGAAATAAAAATTATTAGATTCCATTTAAACAGAGACAAGACCGGGTACAGGTGTACTGATAGAAGGCTAGCAGGAAAAAGGGGAAATCGAACTTACAGCTGGGGTTCCACAGGGGTTGTTCCTGTGACCATTTCTATGGCAAGCGTATTTTGACAGAGTGCTAAAATTTGAAGTGTCTTCCGGAACAAGATTGGTAGGCTATGCAGATGATTTGGCACTAGTGGCTAAAGGGAAGAAGAGGACAGATGCGTGGGCGATGCAATTGAAAGAATTTATGAGTTACAAGTTATTAATTTTGTATTTTCCTATATTTAATCTATTGTGTTTTGCAACGACATATTCTTATTGTGCGCGCACAGAAATTATTTGTTTTTTTTCGTTTTACATTTTGAATTCACGGATTTCGGTAACTACTTTTAGGTGTTTTCTTGCGATCCTTTTATTAATTAACCCTTTAACTTTCAGGTCATAACAAAATACGTACAGTTGTAAAACGGCCGAAATCTTGGCTTGGGTTAGATTAAGTTGGTCTAGGTCATGTTTTGTTAGGTTAAAAAATCCGAAAGAGCAGTGAAGTGCAAACCATTATGTATCGCTACTCGGCATCACTACCCTCTCATTTGTTTGTCACCGATACTCACCTCCTCGTAGTAAACCCTGGGTACCAACGGCCGACGAGAACGAGACTCCAAGAACTAATACCTGGTCAGTATGGAAGTGTCACTCCCGGAGTTGTTCACAAGCCTAAAAGATCAAACTCTTTTTCTTTTTACTTTATCTACGGACTCCCTTGGCTACATTTTTCACTCTTGTCTCTTCCGCTCCCAACGCTATTAGGTTTCCGAAGGCTAAGGAGTATTCGTTCTTCTAATATTTTCCTCTAGAACTAACATATTGATGACAATAACAAACCTGACAGGAGATATAAAAGGCATTAACCAAAACTAAATGGATTTACACCGCAGCACTGAAAGGTTACTAAATAGGAGGTTGTCTCTTTAGGGTCGTCATCACGAGATCGCGGATGTTAGTGGTGAAAAACCAGGACACTGCTCCTTTTTCTGATATTGTAAGAAGGAAATGGAATGGATCATTGCCCAAAAAATAAAAGAATAAGAACAAGAAATATTCTCAAGAAAAAGAACACCACCGGAAAAAAGAAACCAGGTTTTAAAAAATAGTAAATCATTATAAATAATAAACTTTTCCGATCATAAACAATAACCTTCTCTCTTTCTATGAGCAAACCTAAGAACAACGGCATACTTCAACACGCAAACGGTTGAGGGATCACTAAAAAAGGCATCCTAAATTTGTTCAATCACACCTTATATAAATATCCCGACAAAGGAACTATAAATTATTATGGATATCTAAAGAGCTTTATTACCAAAACGATGAACCGTTTCTTTGCACAGAAAAAGGGAATAAATCAAAGCCTACAAAAATACTGGGGAAAACAAAAATAAAATTTATAAGAAAGAGATTCAACCAGACAAGAAGATGGGTAACAAGAGCAAAAACAAAAACAAATATAAACAAGGGCGAGCTGGCTAACAAAACTGCGGAATACAAACAGCTTATAAAAATTAAGGCTCAAAATTATAAGATCAAAGAAAAGAGCTTGAAGAGGGAATTGACCATTTCCTTTAAAGAAGACATTTGGAAACTGAAATATAAAATTGTTACCCCCTAAATTTAACAATATTAACAACCATCTAACCAATGAACATAAGGTCAAGAAGCTGGAAAACTACTTCCTACGAAAACACACAAAATGTGGACACTCGCACCTGGAACATCGAATAAAATTACGGACTTCGAGGTGGAACAAGCGCCAGATCCTGACGGGTAAAGTAATAGAAGCCGTAATAGATAAGAAACTTAAAGAGGAGATTGAAAAAAAGAGGGCCTTTCGCTGGTTTGGCTTCGTCAACAAAAAATACAGTTTATTGCGTAGAAACAGTAAAGGAAGATCAGCCACACTCATAGAGGATTATAAATATTAATCACCTACAACGTAAAAAATGCATTCAACTCTACAACGGACTAATAAATTCAATCGCCCACTATGGGCCGATATCATTAAGTAACAAAAAAAATGAAACATCTTGTTACAAACACAAAGTATAACGCCGATCAGGGTTAGGGGACCTGCTCCATGAAAGTGACACTTGTAAGAGATTCCCTAATGTCATTGAATTTACTAGTTCACTTACTTACGTAAGAGTAAAAAGAAGAAAGAGGTTAGAGATGAAACAATGATAGCGTGATAGCAAAGATGGAATGAATTAAGAGACACAGCACAATGGACAACGAAACTGATCACAAATATAGTTTAATGGACAAAAAAAACATGGGAACGTGGACTATCATTTCTCATCATTTCTGTCGGGACATGGTAGTTTTAGTAGCTACCTATACAACACTGTGACAACACCATGGACGACGCGATACATACACTTATACACTGTACACAGTCAAATTTTTTATCGAAAAGATCACGGAAATAAAAGAGGCTTGGAACGCGGCACCAGAAATGATATACAATATAGTACAAGAAAGAGAACGAAAAGATAAAATCAGACGTTTTTAACTAAAGGAAATATTCTAGGATTGATGATGAAATGCTGAAAAGCGATGCCGTCAACCTAAAAAGGAGTTCTCCACTTTAAAAAAAAAAGTTAGAAAGCAGACGCAAGTGTGTACTAATAACCTTTGACGTTAATGACGAGTTCAATTACGTCCGATGCAATGGGATCGTAAAGGTCTTAGAAGGTTGGGACGCTCCCGTCTATTTAAGAAATATAGTAAAGAATGACTTAACTGATAAAAGCTACTTGTAGAAGAAAACTCCAGAAGAAGTGGAAAGACGTGTAGGCGACGCAATTGAGACAATTGAAGAGTGGATAGAGAAAAATGGGTTAATTTTGGCGGTTGAGAAAACCGCAAGGATTGTGTTAGTTAGGAATTGGAAAATGAAGGGCTTTTCAGTTCAAATAAGAAATAAGGTAATTACATGCCCTAAGCACATCATAAACACATGCGAAAAGACACAGTAAAGTGTAAAATGTTTGAGTAGATTAATGCCAAGAATGAATGGACTTGTAATAAAAAAATAAGGATTCTGGTGGAAGTGGTTTTTACTAAATGAGGCACCTTTGTAGGGTTTTAGGCTGAAATCGAAGAACCACTAGGAGAAACTAGGAAGGGTTCATAGAAGAGCAGTTGAAAATATCCTAGGGGCATACAGGGTTGTATTCGCATAAGTCCTATAAGTGATAACAGTGATACCACTCATAACGGAGCTGAGTAGCAAAAGAGAAAGGGGCTACCAAAATACAAGAAAACAAAAGAAAACTCAGAAAAAATGACAGAGTGGCAGCAAAGGTGGGATCAAACAGCAGTCGGTAGACCGACACATAGATTAATAAAGAACATAAATGGGGTAGAAAGGGCATACATTTTCATGCTAAAATTTCTTACAAAACACCACAATTTTTGCTGCTATTTAAAAAAATAGGAAAGAGGATAAACGAGGAATCTTTATATTGCGGAGCGGAGACCGAGGATGTATTAAAGTATAAGATAAGATAAGAATACTATAGTTAAAGGTGGGAGAAAAAAGAATAATGGGAAGTTATAAATGAACACATAACAAAAACGATTAAAGTAAAACGGCAAGAAGATATGAACAAAAAGAAAATGAAGTAGGTAAAAAATGAATGGTGAGTGGGGTTCAAATGTAGTAATATTGAGAGGATCTACCGGTTTCACGTGTACAAAGGATAGAAATAGTGGAATGTTTTTAGTGGGTGGCTGGCCATCAGTTTCTAATGGAAATGAAGGGGTCCCACGCTTCCTGTTACAAAAAAGGTTAAGTTAGGTAACCTTATGTTATGTAAGGTTGGGTGAGGTTAGGTTATTTTATCTTTTAACAAGCCTGACTGATTTCGCCCAACAAGAATTCATAATATGAATGAAACCGGCCTTTCCATGGTTCCAAAGAGAAATTCGAAAGTAACTGTTATTGTTTGTGTGAATTTTAAATTGATTAGTTGAGGTAATTGCAATGAAAAGTCGTAGACAAATGGGAACATTATCATCGGGGAAACGTGGACAACTTGTAATAACAGCTTTCAAATTCTTAGCTACATATCTACCTTGCCCCTTGTCTTTATTTTCCCACGTGGAAGAATAAAAGCTGAATTGATAGCTGAAAAGTAGCTGCTGCTTTTCATTCAAGTGGTTGGATGCTGTTCAATGTATTGATTCAGTTGATGGAACATTTTATCTAGGAAGGGCCTAATTTTGGTAATTTTACATCCTCAGTCCAAGAACCATAGACGCCATTAGTGTGTTTCCACCTCATTATACACAGAAGCTCCAGCTCCTGAACGTCAGTTTTATGTCAATCTTGATACAGGAAGTAAGTATTAAACTTTAGAAAAATGAGAATTTATCCAGTCAATAGGAAAGTTTTCTATGAGATTGACATCGCACCAAATGAAACCACCAAACATGAAGAGGACACAGCAAACATCGATGTTCCCGAGGATGTTTCACTTCCACCAACACAACAATCAGATGCTTCAAGAAACGAAATAAATGTGAAGCACCTATTTAAAACCACAAAAATTGATTGAAGAACAAACACACAAGTTTCCATTCATTCTAACGATTGAAGTGCCCACTTCAAGTAGTTCGTTTTCTTTTGTGAGTCAAGCGCACCTTTTTCCTTATATAAAATTATTTGCACTTGACTCTCATAAATTTTAATTAGTTTCCTTATGCACTAGTAACCGATTGAATTTTAGTTCATTTTCCGTAGCTGGACCCTTTGAAATAAATGCCAAAATGGAACAATTAAAGAGCTTATACGACAGAGATGTAACTCACGGGCAAACTCCTCAGACTTGACACATCCACCATTTAAATCCTCCAGCTTCTACAGTAAAACTAAACTATCTTCACTTACGTTCATTGCTCCACGAGAGTTTAAAAGATCAACCGCCTTCTTGTACAGTTGTATACCGCATTTAAGTATATATCTCTGATGAACTCATAATAAGAGCAAAATGTATACATTAGGTGATCTTTCGTGCGTGTATGCTACTGTGCAAGAAATACTTGACGACTGTTTCGCATTTGAAGTTATCACTTCTATGACGATATTGCTAAGAACAATCAATTGCCTGTTACAGTGAACTGTTAGCATTTCTGAGTTAAACTATCTTCGTTTGTTTTCTCTCCAAAAGATATATTACTTGTTCCTCATGCTCCTCGCAAATTAGCCACATCTTGGCGCACAAGAGACAGCGCCCACTTTTTCATAACTTTCACCACGGACTTTTCTCTACGGCCATTGTGATTTCCTACAGTTTTCATCACAACGGCCACCTCGTTCACATCGGACACGAACGATTAATAACAAAAGTGCATGTCAGACCTTTCACATCGACCACTTTTGTAACAACGGTCAAATGTAAAAAGTATATGGTAGTAAGTGTGGAATGACAAAATGGGCGTTGTGAAAGGTGTCGGTGTATACTTTTGTAACTAAAGGTCAGTGCCCGATATGATGGCCGTTGTGATAATAACTGTTGTGATTACGATAGCCGTAATGAAAAAGGTTTATGACAACCGTTATAAAAAAAGTGGGCGTTGTGGACGTATACGAAGTTGACCGTTTGTAACGCTTGTGGTTTACAACTAACGACGGTTCTAGAGGAACAAGAAAGGACATACGACCCGATGTAGCGCACTAAGTTCGTGGAGGATAAAGTATTTACAATAGTTAGAGCAACAGCGTCCGGCTTCGTCGGAGAGTCGCGGAGGTCCCTAAAGAGTTCTAAGAAATTAAACTGCTGTCTAACAAGGCGCCACCTGCTAGGTAAAAAATTTAATAAAACCGACCAACAGAAGATCAACAAGTTTTACTTAAAGTCTAGTACGCTAGATAAAGCACAACAAAAGAGAAAGACAGACATTCAATACAACAACAAACAAATCTTAAAGTAATAGTGGAATGTGACAGAAATAGAGAGATTGTCGCATATATTTACGTGCGTAGCAGTAGCTTCGCTTAATAATAAATAAAGCTCGCAATTAATGTGCCGGATTTCAGGTAAGCTTTAGTTACACCAAAATCAATGTTAAAGTTCCAATTGAGGACTGGCTACTAAGAAGACTCTGCGTATACATATCACTTACACACGGCGATTTAAACTAACTTAAACTAAGATTAAAGGGGTAAGTACCTCCAGCAAACCCTAAAGGTCTTTTGTTTTCGCGTCAACCGCTTTAAGTAAAGCCGAGCTCGTATTGAACTGATTAAAAAACGTTCGGATGTGGAGCATACACCGAATAAAAATTTACCTAAACACTAGAGATCAAGCCGTTCCATGTCATATGTACTTGAGCTTCATACGCATTATCGCTGAATAAGTTACTTAAATAATAAAACTTAGCTGTAATCTGTAGGAGGCAGTTCCGAGAATGAGAGTTTCCTGCTAGCGACGATATCGACAGTTCGGGAAGTTAGGTAACCCCAGGATTCTTCTTAGGGGAGGTGTGTGAAGAAGAACGAAAGGCGATAGGCTCCCTCGATGAAGTTATGAAGCATAACCAACCCCGGTTAGACGTAGTATCCACCGGTTGTCTGCAGCTTAACTAGTGCGAAACCGTGGCATGGTCTTTAATTGATAGGCAAGGTTCTTAATCAGTCACTCCAGCACCCTCAGGAGTTATCCAGGTATAACACACAGCGAAATCATAAGGTCAAGCAACGTGCTAAAAGGATTTCACGTGGCAGAAAAAAAAAGAAAAGCAATGCGTACTCACGGTGAATTTAGCCGGATTTAAACTTAACCAATAATTTGTGTTGGAAATCTTGAATCAGATATTAATGATTTTTGTGTAAATTTCAATTTCAAGATGAACGCTAAACCACCCGTACGGAAGAAAAGAAGATGTCCGCTATTCGTCTATGAATCTTGACATCGTGAGCGTTATGAATTAAGAAAAGTAGGCGTTGTAAAAGGTGGCCGTTATAAATGCAGATGATCGTTCTAAAACAATATTTGGTCTACAATTAAACTAATTCTAAATTTGTAAATTGATGAAGTACAACAAACCAGGAACAACCACTCTATGCCAATGCAGTCATAGAGACCTTTACAATATTGACAATCAACCCAACTATAGAAATTAAGAATAACATGGGACCAAACATTGATCCTTGAGGGTCCCCAAATTAAAAAAAAAAATTAAAAAAATTGGATCTGATTAATTTTAGAACAATTCGAAACATTAGGAAAAAGATAATAATACAATCAACAAAAGCTATGTGGGAATCAACTGTAACTCACACGAAAGGTACATAATTACCAAAACCCATAAATGCAGGACAACTTCAAAATGCACTTCTTAACTGACTGCCCCATAAACAGGGCAGAAACAACAGGTCTGGTAGATTTAGTTGCAATAAAAACATATGGTTGAACTACATTAAAATTTTATCTCGTCTTGAACTATGCTCTGATCATTCATCAAGTACATATAGTTCCTACTTTCATATCAACAACTTGAAGCAAAGTAGCAGCAACATTTCCTCTAAAAACTTAAAAATTCGTTTGTAATAGACCTATTTTCCCAGACGTTAATAATACTGTTTCAATACCAGGAAAACCTTGAAAGAAGTTCAATTTTAACCACTCCATGCCAATGCAGTCATTGAAACCTTTACAATGCTGCCAAACAACCCATCTATAGAAATTAAGAATAAGATGGTACCAAACATTGATCCTTGAGGGCCCCCAAAGATAGAAGGTTTATTCAATTGTTTTATTCCGTAACTATTTACATTGCATTCCGTTTATTACATTTGAAGACTGTTTAAAAAAAATTCAAATGAGAATATTACAATCAGTAAACGATATGTGGGAATCAACTATAACTCACTCAAAAGGTACAGAATTACCAAATCCCATAAGTGCAGGACAAATTAAAAATGCACGTCTTAACTGACTGATCCATGAACAGGACATAAACAACAGATCTGCTAGATTTAGTTGCAATAAGAAACATACTACATTTAAATTCTATCTCGTCTAGAACTATGGTCTGATCATTCATCCTCACACTTGGGTCAAGTATATATAGTTTCTACTTTCCTCGTCAACAACTAGGAGCAAAACTAACAGAAACCCTTCCTCTAAAAATAAAAAATTTCATAATGGACCTATTTTCCCAGACGTTAATAATACTGTTTCAATACCAGGAAAGCCCTGAAAGAAGTTCTATTTTATAGCTACTACCAAGTATTAAAATTATAATTGAGTGAGATAAATTATGGGCTCCATCATGTACCTACTCTACTTAAGATCTACCAATACCCTATATAGCAACAGAACATGGCATTCAAGCTCCTACAAAATCATCTTGACAAAATAGTATCAAATGTAGACAAGTGATTTGAAGTTGAAAAAGAGTTCTGTCTTGAGACGAAGCTATTAGCATTTAATACCATTATCAAGCCCAATATGGACATACCTATTCATAAAACTACGAAAATGTTTAAAGGCTTACGTAAATAATTCTTATTTTATAACATCAGAAGTTTAGTAAACTTTTGGGGTTGGTTTTAACGTTAATGTATCTTCACTCATTGTTGTTTTTTGTGTTTCTTATAAAATTTTTCTTATTAAACAAACAATTATTTTAAATGTCTAATTTAGAAGAAGAAGGTTTCGAAATAGAAAATTATAACACCTTGAGGCCGACCGGCTGGCTGTCCGTCAATATGTAAACATCATATCTCACAAAACCGATGGTCTAATTTTTTTGAATCTTGGTATTTATTTTTACGCAACCTTAACAATATCTTGAAGAATATTAGTTATAACAAAAAAAAAATAGAAAGATAACTTTCATTTAAACGTTTTTTCTCTTAAAATATATCCGTTGAGATTTCGGGTTCTGCAAAAATATCTTAATTTTAAATTTAATGAAGTTATCTAAAATAGAGATTCCATCGCAATAATCCTTACTCTATCTAAACTAAATAAATTATTGTTTTCCTGTAGATCACGCACAAAGGCATCGACACTAATTACTATAACTAACGCAAACAATGTGCTTACTTTAGACATTGTCTTTGTCGCGCGGTGACAGTTCAGTATTAACTTTGATTCTACTCCCGGTAAGGACCGGATTAATGTGAACTAGTTTGACTTACGCCGTAAACTTCGTCTTTGTGAGCTGCCCGCAATTATATTTTGTCTCTATCAGCTATTGCATTTCAAGTTGAATTACATTCTAAATTATATGGATGAATTTAACAAAATTAATTAATCACTGAATCGTGTAATAGAAAATAAAACGCTTCAATTATCAAACAAAAAAATTATTTTGGAATTTTTGTTTAGAAAAAATCGGTAAAAAAATCTTTTATTAAAATGTGACAATAAATACTTAACATATACTAAAGTATAGTTAAATAATTTTAAAAAAACACAAATTAATAAAGCGTCACTAACGCCATTGTCATAGAGTACCTAAAAATTATAATCAATGTTCAAAGGGCGCTCTCCAATTGTTTTCTAATGCTCCCTGAATGTACATACTATATAAAAAATATAGTAAGACTAATCCACATCTGCTTATCCCTGGCTGCATCGTTTTGACAGTTAACTAATGGTAGATCTGTATTTGATTCGAGATATAATCATAATCATAAATAAATTTATTTCCAGAAAATTAACATAGAATTTTATAAGAAACGCATTCAAAAGCCCTGCTTTGGTCACAAAATACTCCAACGGGGTTTTCACCTTTATTAATTAAATTAATCAACTTATCATGAAATGAATGAATAGCTGTATTGGTTGATCTTTGTGGTCTAAAACCATGTCAAAAATCGGAAATAATGTTATGATTATTAAGAAAAAACAATAGTCGGATACCAAAATTCGTAGACTTTAAAAAACACCGACATAAGAGTAATAGGTCTATAGTTTTGTACGTCCTGAGGGTTATTTCTCTTATGCACTGGTACAATTTTATCTCTTGTTTCATTACGTGTATTAGAAACTGCTTGGATTCATTAGACTACAAAAGTAGGATTTTAAATACATTTTCTTTGTTGGTATGTATATGATAGTAAATATTCAGTTTATAGTTCATTACAACATTAACGCAAATTTGTTTTAGGTGGGGCGTAATTATTTATACGGCTTTTGTAAGAGTAATTTAATCCAAAGGAAAGGAACACCAACTGCAGCGTCTATTTAACCAACAGAAAAACACCAAAAACTGCACCAAAAACTTTACTCGGGCACGTGTTTCAACAGTTAAGCTGTCATCATCAGCGATACCGATACTAAAAATAAAAACAACGGGAAGCTGTTTCACGACGAGCTTACACTATCTATATATTGGGAACTACTCATACGATTTTTATAAAAATTTACATAAATGGATAACAAGCTATGGCAAATTTATGGAAAATATTTTGACAGACGTGCCATTTCCGGTTATACCGGAAGTAAACAACAACTTTGTTATTTTAAATAGAACACCCTATATATTATTAACTTTTTGGATTTTACGTTCAATTTTAATGTCACTTTGTGCAGAATACCCTATACCTAAAAGTTATACTTATCGAGATATTCATTTTTCAATGGAAAATTGACAGGTGCAGACCTAATTATTGAAAATTCTGTGTGAACTTAAACTTAAACTTAAAACTTAAACCTTTTTAAGACATTAACATGTATTTAAAAATTTTTATTATTTCTGCCGTATTGTTGCTTATTATAAGTAGGCCGTGTTTTTGTATGTATGTAATTTCACATACGTAAATTACAAGAACTTATAACAAGTGCTCAAAATTACGTCCGTGAACCTTCAAGCATTTATGAACCCTTCTTATTACACCTTCGTTTGTTGCACGCCTGATCATTGTTGCAGGGAGAGAATTAAATGCATTGCGAACTCTAAGTTTACAATCTTCCTTTGTTGTAAGTGGATGGGAATACACTTCATTTTTATGTAGCCCCATATAAAAAATCTAAAGGTGTTATGTCTGGTGAACGAGGAGGCCACCGAAAAGACCATTGTTAGCTATCCACCTACCGTCAAACGTTTCATCTAAAAATTGGTTTACCATTCTGGAACTGTGAGAAGGTGCTCATCGTCGAGATATCTTTGACCTATAAAAGTAGCTTATAGAAAATAAAAAATTATGTTACCACAGTTCCTAACCATTTAAGTTTCCATCATAGAAGTTGAGAGCTACAACCTGGTTATCTCTGATCGCACAAAAGACATTAAAGTCCCATCGCTCTGGAAAACCACGTACTCTGGTTAAGTGTTGATTTTCTTTGCTCCAGTAATGCGAATTATGCCTGTTAAACATTCCGTTTTTTGTAAATTTTGATTCGTCGTACTATATAATATTCTTCAAATATTCATTATCTTCTTGACATTTTATCAACACGAATTCTGCAAACTCTATTCGCTTATTATAGTCTGTTTCCTTTAAACTTTGAACTAAGTTAAAAGAATAGGGATGAAACATATGTTTTTTTAAAATTCGTTGGATAGATATCATTGGTACACCTAAATCTCTGGCACCACAACGTAATGACGCTTCGGGATAAGCAGCATAGTATCCAACAATATTAATTTCATTGTCATTATTATCAACAACAGGCTTCGCTTTCTTAACTTTTGCTTGAAAACAACCAAATTGTGTTAAATTGTTTAGTATTCTTTTTACTGTGTCGCGGGTGGGTTGTGGTCGATTTGGATATCGTGTAGCAAATAAAGTACATGTCGTATTAACAACTCTATCACATTCACCATGTATTAAAAGTAAATTTAGATAATCTTCATTGTTTAGTTCCAAACGAGCCATTTCTATCGCTTTATAAAGAAGCGATTAACCACAAATAATGACATTTAATATTATTTAAATATGACAGCTACATTCACAGCCTGCTAAAATAATATACATAACACGGCCTACTTATAATAAGCAACAATACGGCAGAAATAATTAAAATTTTAAATACATGTTAATATCTCAAAAACGTTTAAGTTTGGTTATAGGGAAGTGAACATAAACTCCCTTATTTTTCCCGTAGAATTACATAAATAAATAAAAATATGGTAGTTTCATTTAAAAAAAATGAAGATATTTGACATTTCTGAAGTTGAACTTTTCATCACTTTTTAAGAACCCTGTATAATAAAAAAGCAGTTTTCGACTTGTCACCAAGTACCTCAATCTTCCTACTAATTAACCCTACAAGATAATTTTTATTTAGTGTTGGGGATGTTCACACAGAATTTTTAATATTTAGGTCTGCACCTGTCAATTTTCCATTAAAAATATGAATATCTCGAAAAGTATACCTTCTAGGTATAGAACATTCTACAGAAAGTGACATTAAAATTGAACGTAGATTCCGAAAAGTTAATAATATACCGGGTGTTCTATTTAAAATAACGAAGTTACTGTTTACTTCCGGTATAACCAGAAGTGGCACGTCTGTCAAAATATTTTCCATAAACGTGCCATAACTTGTTATCCAGCTATGCAAATTTTTATAGAAATCGTATCAGTAGTTTCCAATATATAGATAGTGTAAGCTCGTCGTGAAACAGCCTGTATACTATCTGCTTATAACGCATCGTTAAACTTAATTGATTCTTAGATAAGCTTAAATAATTCCAAAAGTCCTAATGGACCGTTATCATCATAATTCATAAGCAAATTTCTGTTTTTAAAAATTTCTAAACTTTCATAAGAATCAAGTTCCTTTTTATTATCTACCCTCTTAATTAATTCAATGTGGCCTACTCTATGGCAATTTTTAAGCATATGCATGGCAACACTGGACCTATCTGTGCGATGACATTTGATATGAGCTACGTGCTCTATAAAACGAGTTTTAATAGGTCTCTTGGTTTGCTCTATATATACTTGGTTACAGTCTTTACAATTAATTTTATATATTCCCGATTTATCACACATTTCTATTGGGTCTCTCGGATTGCCTAAAAGATTTTGCAAGTTGTTACTACTAGAGGTTACTGTTTTATAATCAAATTTTTAAAATATTTTTTGAAGACATTTTGTGTATGTAGGATAATTTGGTAATTTGACATATTTCTTATCTATTTTGCTATTACTAGTTCCTAACGTTGTAATGTTTCTAATGTTTAACTTATGTTTATGTTTTCTAATTATGTTTGTGACAATTGATTCTTGAAAACCATTGTATGATGCAATCTGCTTAATATTTCGCAGTTCTTTATCAAAGTTTTGTTTTGACAATGGGAAATGTAATAATCGGTGAATCAAAAGTTGAAAGATGCAAGTTTATGTTGCATACTATGGTTGGAATCATTTGTTATAAACCTCATAGTGTTAGTGTCTTTACGATAAATATCTATATCTAGTTTGTTGCCATTTCTTGTCACTAAAGTGTCTAAGAAAGGTAACTTAAGGTTTGTTTCTGTTTCATAGGTAAACTTGATCGTCTCAAATTTTGAATTTAAAATTTCTACAAATTGCTGAGGGCTGTAAACTTTAGTGTCGATGACTGCAAAAACGTCATCTACATATCTACACCAAATTCTAGGAAAATAATCTAAATTATTTTTTATATCAGTTTCAAATTTACCCATGAACAGGTTAGCCATAAAACGGAGATAAGTTGTTACCCATTGTTGTACCATAATTTTGTTGATAAATATTATTGTTAATTTGAAAGTAGGTTTGACTCATACATAATCTTGCTAATTTAATAAAATTATCTACTTCTGAATTGTCTAAATGGTTTTGGTGTAACATATCTTTCAAATAATCTAAAGTGATATCTATCAGAACGCTTGAAACAATGAACAGACATCGAATGAAACTAAAACTTCGTTATTCATTAGGAATGCCTGTAAAATTCAAATTTCAGATAATATTCAGCAGTTACCAAAATTTAAATTTAACGCGAGAGAAATAAACATTGTTAAAAATCTTAAAGAGAAAAATTGTTGTTATCTCAAAGCAGATAAAGGCAATAAAGTAGTTATTTTGGACAAAGAGGATTATTTTGAGTCAGTTCAGGTGATGCTTAATGAAGGCCCTATTCATTAATATCTAAAATCCTCTTCCCAAAATGATTGCTGATACCCGTAGAGTCTTATTAGAATGTGGAAATATTATACCAAAACAACTTAGGTTTAGACTAACGGTATCTAACCCGGTTCTTCCTAGAATGTATTGTTTACCTAAGATACATAAACCCGGAAAAGCAATGCGTCCCATTGTTTCAGGTATTAATGCTCCTACTTATCTGATATCTAAATGGTTGTCAAATAAATTCAACAGTTTTGAATATCAACAATCAAATTTCAGTGTTCAAAATTCATACGATTTTATTGAAAAATTAAAAACATTGAGCTGACTGAGAACAAAGTTTTAGTTTCATTCGATGTCTGTTCATTGTTTCCAAGCGTTCCGATAGATATCACTTTAGATTATTTGAAAGATATGTTACACCAAAACCATTTAGACAATTCAGAAGTAGATAATTTTATTAAATTAGCAAGATTATGTATGAGTCAAACCTACTTTCAAATTAACAATAATATTTATCAACAAAATTATGGTACAACAATGGGTAACAGCTTATCTCCGTTTATGGCTAACCTGTTCATGGGTAAATTTGAAACTGATTTAAAAAATAATTTAGATTATTTTCCTAGAATTTGGTGTAGATATGTAGATGACGTTTTTGCAGTCATCGATACTAAAGTTTACAGCCCTCAGCAATTTGTAGAAATTTTAAATTCAAAATTTGAGACGATCAAGTTTACCTATGAAACAGAAACAAACCTTAAGTTACCTTTCTTAGACACTTTAGTGACAAGAAATGGCAACAAACTAGATATAGATATTTATCGTAAAGACACTAACACTATGAGGTTTATAACAACCATAGTATGCAACATAAACTTGCATCTTTCAACTTTTTGATTCACCGATTATTACATTTCCCATTGTCAAAACAAAACTTTGATAAAGAACTGCGAAATATTAAGCAGATTGCATCATACAATGGTTTTCAAGAATCAATTGTCACAAACATAATTAGAAAACATAAACATAAGTTAAACATTAGAAACATTACAACGTTAGGAACTAGTAATAGCAAAATAGATAAGAAATATGTCAAATTACCAAATTATCCCACATACACAAAAGGTCTTCAAAAATATTTTCAAAATTTGATTATAAAACAGTAACCTCTAGTAGTAACAACTTGCAAAATCTTTTAGGCAATCCGAAAGACCCAATAGAAATGTGTGATAAATCGGGAATATATAAAATTAATTGTAAAGACTGTAACCAAGTATATATAGGGCAAACCAAGAGACCTATTAAAACTCGTTTTAAAGAGCACGTAGCTCATGTCAAATATCATCGCACAGATAGGTCCAGTGTTGCCATGCATATGCTTGAAAATGGCCATAGAGTAGGCGACATTGAATTAATTAAGAGGGTAGATAATAAAAACGAACTTGATTCTTATGAAAGTTTAGAAATTTTTAAAAACAGAAATTTGCTTATGAATTATGATGATAACGGTCCATTAGTATTTTTCGGAATTATTTAAGCTTATCTAAGAATCAATTAAGTTTAACGATGCGTGATAAGCAGATAGTATATATAAGCTTCCGTTGTTTTTATTTTTAGTATCGGTATCGCTGATGATGATGACAGCTTAGTTGTTGATACATGTGCCCGAGTAAAGTTTTTGGTGCAGTTTTGGTGTTTTTCTGTTGGTTGAGTAATTTAACCCTTTATTTAGTTAAACCATAAAAACCAAACCATTTTGTTTCTGTTGTATATTATTAGAAGTTGATGTCAAGAAGCAATAGATTAAAAATAGAAAAATAAGCAAAACTCACCACAATACGTACAATTGGATCATTTCATCTTACCTGCAACAAAAAAAATGTTCTCACTTTATTATATAGAAACTACACAAAATTTTGTGACTTATTTAAAAATGTTAGGTTATATCTTGATAAAGAAGTAAACGCGGACCATGTTCATACAGAAATGAGGAAACGTAAAATTTTATACCGTACTACGCGGAACACCATATATTTACAAAAATAATGAAGCGCTTTCTATATTTTGAAAATTGTTTTCTCGTTAAAAACTTCTCTACAACTTTACAAAAATGGTATATTGTGCAACAAGTGAGAAAAGTGGCCAATTTCTAATGAGTGTAGTATTAATTTGATGTTGTTTATTCAAAGTAATGTTTGCTTAACAGTATAGTAAAATAAAGTGTTACGATGTATCTTAAATTCGCAAGCGAATCGCTTTCTGTGAGTTGAGGAACAAATTAGTGCGTGAAGGGTCTTCTCAACCAACATTATTTTATTATATTTGAATTTTGAGATAATTAAAGGCATTATAAAATACTTCTTACAGAAGGCCATTTATATTAATTTTTTGGCATTAATATGACAGTTACCCAACATCAATTCTTTTAATGGTACTAGCATATTATATTATTATTTCTTAAGTTCAGAAGAAGTCTGAGTGAAACAAAAATAGAACCTTCCTCTACCTAACGTGTATGTACTATTTGATGTTTCAGATTACAATTATTTTTCAGATTTATAATATTCTTACCACTAGAAATAGAAAATCATTCGTCTAAAATTACTCATTTATAAGCTACCAAAATCCAATTTAAATCGTAATCTCTTTTTTATGCGTATTAGATTATTCTATGTATCATTCAATAAAAGTGCTAATCTTTGACTTCTATGTGTTCTATAGTAAAAGAAGTAAGTTGTAGATCAATATCCTTTAAAAAAATATTGTAAAGGTACGCCGCAAATAGTATCAAGTATATTCAACTAGAATGGACATTTTTCTAGGTATAGTCCATTCACTTTTTAATTGGACAAGCGGTCCTTGTGTTTCTATTGCTGTAGTGTAATACAGTGACCGGCCAAGAGTTTGCATCAAATGGGAAAAATTTTTGTAATTGAGATATACGAAAATTTCTTTTGGCAAATGAATTCAGCATATCGGATGACAAAAAAAAGCACTTTGACAAATGTCATGTGATTACTGTCATGGCGGCAAATTTAAAAAATACCCCTTATATATGTAAAAACTGAGGTTAGATGACAAGATATTGAAAAATGCCTAAGAAAAGTTCAGAATTAGATTATACGTCTATGTGCAAATTTTCAAAAGAAAATAACGACTTTTCAAAAATATCAGTTTTCCGGCATTTTTTCCGGAAATATTGAGAAAACAAAATTTTTGCGTTTGATTTGCATAAAACACAATAAAACCAACAAAAAAACTTTACAATCCAATAATTTTTATTTATTAGTCTACCAATTGACGGTAAAGAACAAAAAACATTGTTTTTTAGGACTTTGTTGCAATGGCCTACAGAAAACAAAAGGTTGAAATTACAAATTTAGAATTATTTAAAAATAGTCCTAAAATGATCAATTCTTCCATTCTAAACCCAATTTAAACAATTTTTTACAATATTGCCTGGATGATCAGCTCATACAAAAAACATACAAAAAATTTCCGGAAAAAATGCCGAAAAACTGATATTTTTGAAAAGTCATTATTTTCTTTTGAAAATTTGCACATAGACGTATAATCTAATTCTGAACTTTTCTCTTAGGCAATTTTCAATATCTTGTCATATAACCTCACTTTTTACATATTTAACGAATATTTTTTTTAATTTGCCGTCATGACAGTAGTCACATGACATTTATTAAACTGCTTTGTTATCATTCAATATGCTGAATTCATTTGCCAAAAGAAATTTTCGGATATCTCAATTACAAAAATTTTTCCCATTTGTTGCAAACTCTTTGCTGGTCACTAAAAAAAGAATGATCAATACATTTGAAATTCCTATATAAACTTTGTAACCTTCGTTGGAAGTTTTCCTTTTAAAATAAAAAGCATTTATTAGGCATTTTTAAATTATGTTGAATATTATGCACACGGAAATAGTTATGTGTATCACTAGGCTAAAAACTAACCTAACGCCTTGGCCTGCAAACCATCCTTGCACTTAACTTAAAACTTCAAATATTACTGTATGCAAAAACATTTTTGGTTGGTAATGCCATTTGGCAGCTGTCAACACGGTGTCATATATTAAAATACGTGTTTTTTTCAATCTTTGCGTTTAAAAGACTTATAAAATTCTTCAAAATAAGATGCAAAAGAGTACTGTAACGTATTATTTACGTATTCCAGCATTAGGATTGTTCTGATTTTGCCGGCCGAGGCCAAGAAAATTAGTGTTTCTGGCCGCTTTTGAGTTATACAAAATCAATGATTATGAACAAAGGACCAAAAAATTGTTTTTCGTTTGGTATTGTACGTGATAGTTATCCATTTTCCTTATTTTACATAGTTGCAAGTCGCTGTCAGTTCGTTGACTTTACCTTGAAATAAAATTCGATTGTAAATTTCGTTAGGGTAGTTAGAAATTTCATCATCTAGAAAGTTCTTCACTAGAGATGATAAGAATATCTCTATTGCTGTTTTAATAGGCCTTAACTGATTTCAGTTGCGTATATAACGTACGCACGAGTATAAATTTTGAGTTTGAAGTTAGTTAGGAGGTGTTTTCGCAAGTTTGCAAATATTTGAATTTCTTCATACCGAAAAATTTAAGTCCACGCCCAGTTTCGCCATGTTGCGGTTTTAAACCTCCCGACCCCAAACAAAGTTAAATTCCTGTTTAGTAGAAACATTCGATAAAAATTTATTGTACCGTCATACCATTTTTGGGCGTTTATTAAAAAGAATTATTTTAGTACGACTTCTCGTCTTCGTTTCTAACGCCTCCCTATCTCCAAAACAACCTTTGGCAAATATTTCAATCAACGCTTTGGTTCATCTCCGAGTCGGGGTGCACAGTTAGGTATTTATGTTTTCTAACTAAATTTGTGAAAATTTAACAGACCTTTGAAACTAATGATGTAAATTATAAACTGTAGGAAAGTGTTTTTACGTGCATGTTAACTTTCGGTGGGCTTGCATTCATTGATTGGACATTTTGTGTATACGTAGTATTAACGTAACGCAGATAACATTTAATTAAATTAGATAAGTTGATTTATTAATAAAAATTAGCAATTTCATGATCAATTAGATTTATTTTCCATTCTTTCACCAATGTTAATCACGTATATACTTTAAACACTCGGTGTTAGGTTAGTAAACTATATATTGACGAAATGCTCAGCACCAAAAGAAATAATAGTATACAAGGTGTTTCATTAAAAACAAGAAAGTATAACCAGAAGTAGTTGGATGTTCCACATATTTTTGATATCAAATTTTAAAATTTTAATTACATATAGTTTCTCTAAAAGGTCTCAAAAGAATAATACTACTTAAAATGTGGCATTTTTGCTGTAGTTTTTCCTACTATTTGTACCGTTTACAAAATTAAATAAAAGTATATTTAATTCAGCCGTAACAACGTAAATCAATTTTATTATTAAAGAATTATGTAATTGTATAATAAAAGTTTGAAAAGACACCCGTTGGGTTTGACGTAAGCATTAAAAGAAACAATACAACGTTTGTGTGAAGATGGTGTATCTGACAGTACTACGACAGAATAATGGAAATACTCAACAAAAAACGGCTGTCCTCGTTTTGCTTTTCAAAATTACGTAAGAAGTTGCAGTAATGAAATTTTTACTATAAATATATTTCAATTAATTTTAAATAACAATTCGCGCAAGAATAACCAATAATTTCACCCCCAGGTTACAATTACAATTTAAAATGCACGATTGAACTGAAAAAGAATTTTGTTTTTTTGTATACACCTACCTATTTCGTTTCCACCCGTTTACTTGTAGGTTCATATAAATATTGTATTTAGTACAAAAGTGCGGTTTGATAACGGTTATACTATCAAAAATGTGTCACAAATGTACCATTCTGTTGAAGTGTATTGGGGTTATGTATTTTGTCAACGCATCATTTATTCATCGTTTTGAAGTGGCGTGTGACAAATAATCATCACCGTGTTATCTATTTCAACAAGATTAACTCTTATTCGTTTACATTTGTTTTTTTTTATTTTGAAATTGGAAAACAAGACCTTAACACAATAAACTCAAATTTTACATACAGTCCAACTAATGAATTGGTGCGTGAAGGTCATCAATCTCGTTATCGCATTAGATTGAAGTACATATTGGTTTTCTATTATAAAGTACCAGAAGTTTAATATTATATTTATAAATTTACACAGGTATTTTACAAAATTTGTAAGACTCACATGCATCAATTAATTTGTGAAACTATAGAAGCTACTCAGTTTTTGTAATTAATTTTAGTGTCATACATTTTTTTTACTGCTAATTATTTTTAATCACAATCCACATTCTGCGATGGTGTATCCACGTTAAAACTAAAACTAATACATTTAAGCGCGCAAGCAAAAAAAAAGTAATTCCTTTAATGTTATCATATATCCTTTTATCAAATTATCCCGGTTTTTTATAGCATCTGTGCAGCGAGATTATCACGTTGCTCTGTCACGACGGGGTCTGTTTTTTTTAACAATCAGAGTTACAACAATAACTTTTTAGCGACAAAAATGTTTCTAATATAAAATTCTACCTCACACATCTGCAATAGTCTGCAGCAGCACCATCAGTTCTATGTTGCGACATATCCGATAACGCTAAATATTATTATTCGACCCAGTTCACGTATCATGCGAGATTTAACTTTAACACTTTAAAGATGGCTAAATCTAACTTTCGGAATATTTATCTTTAACACGTAGGCAGTATTTGTACGTACAAATAAAATGACAAAACGGAAAAATTTATCATACCTACACTTACTCGAAAATTTACTTTGTTGATTTATACAATCACTAAATTTATTTTAATAAAAATTTACAAAAAAAAATACAAAGAACTCAAAAATAGTAATTATAAAAACATACAAAATGCTCATTATTTTTGCGGGCTTGCATGTTTTTTTGAAAATTTAAATTAATTATAAAGTAAAATACTACACACTTTTCTTTTCAAACAAGAGAAATTATGTCAAGTACTGATGCAGTTTATAAGGGCCATTAGAGAAAAACTTATTCTGAGTACGTCATTAGTGCGTGGTGGTTTACAACCTTTTTAAAATAGCTTTAATAAAAACGCGTAATATGTATATTATTAATTTTTTTTTAATGTAAACACTGTTAGTCGTCCAATACTTTTACCTTTGTGTAATAAAAGTACTATGAAAGTAAAAAGTACAATAGTGTAAGTAGTGTATCTCCCGAGAGGCGCCTACTAATTCAAAGATGAAGACATTTTATTCGGTTTAAAATGAATCACGTTTAATTAAAATTTTATTTTTAATATACAGGATGTCCCAGAGATCATTCCCCAGGCTTGTATTTCCGTTATTTTTGATTTTTTTATTATTTTTTTTTAATTCTCGTAAATAAGATTAAATTCTCTATAAGATAAGTAAATACAATTTTCTATTATAACATAATCACAAAAATAATAATAATCACATTAGCATCATGTCGCATTGAATATCGCTATGGGTGCAGAATTTGAAAATTGTATTTACATATCTTATAGAGAGTTTAGTCTCATTTACGAAAATTTAAAAAAAATAACGGAAATACAAGCATGGGGAGTGATCTCTGGGAAACTCTGTATAGGTACTCAACAAAATGTAAATACATCTAAATCAACGTTTTTTTTAAATAATCAATTTAATTTGTTTGCAATAAATCGCAAATGTGGCGACACATATAGGGTGCAATACGAAGAACTGTGATTAAAAGTTAAAGCAGATAAAACTTTATTTAAAAAAACAGGAATTACACCAGTAGTACTTTAACCTTTGTTACAATTTTTCCTTTCTTTCAAAGTAAGGGTTAATTTTTTAAAAAGCATATTTAAATTACTTTTAATTTTATTTACGCAGAAAATTATTGTTTGTTAGTTGTACCGTTTCCTTATCTTTGCTTAGTAGCAAGTCGCGTTCAGTTTGTCGACTTCACCTTGAGATAAAATAAATTTTTGCTGTTTTACCTTTTCGATTGTTTGATGTAGATCAAGATCTTTTGAAGTTTGCTGGGAACTCTTACCTACTTTCACAATGTTGCGGTTTTAAATTCCCGTACCACATTCCTTCTTAGTAGGATTTAATAAAAATATTTTTTTTATTAACGTGGCAGTTTTGACGATTTCTAGGCTTCGCTGCCGTCGTCCGACCTTCCACAACAGCCTTTAATTCATCTTAACAAGACCGGGTTCACAATCAGCTGTGACCTCCAGGTCTTTATGTTTTTGTTTAAATAACTTTGTAAACAAAACCCAAATTAAAAAGGACTTTGAATGTTATATTTTAAATTATAAACTGTCGCGAAGTGTTTGCGTAATTAGGTGCGATCAAATTCATTAATTTTTCTGTGTGCTATGTTAACTTTTAACAGAATTGTAACGGTATTTTCTTAAGGTAAGTCAACAGAAAAATAGTATTTCTAAACTGACTTTCAGTGAACAAGGGTTGAAACCGTTTTAACGTCGTGTCCTTGTTTGGCGCCCTCCCGATTTTGACTAATTTATCGATTGCTATTAGTAGTTTTGCAACAATTTACCATGTCCTTACCATTTCACGAAGGCAAATGATGTACCCCGCCACTGAGCTACGGAGCAACCATTATTTGTGTTACGAATTTAATTCAATATTCAGCTTTTTTGCTTGTAACAGTAGTTTGCTTATTTTAAATAAGAAACTGTATTTTTCATTTTTTGAAATTCTGCAGTATATTAAAGATAAAATTTGTGTATTATACAGTAAATATAAAATTAACCCTTACATAAATATTTTTATTTATATTTTATCCAATAACGAATGTTAGATTTTGGTAAATTAAGAGAAAATAATATGTTAAATTAAAAAAAGTATAATAAAAAGCAGGTTGATATAAAAAATATAGAGGTGTCAAAATAATTATATGTGTCATATAAAAATTAAAAGATTAGACAGCGAAGTGGTTTTGGGGGCTTTTGTAATACTAGATGCTCTAGAATACTAGTAATTAATAAATTACTTAAAGCACCTGCAGAATAAACGCTCGATGTTTATTATTGAAATGAGCTCTACTCTCAGTTAGTAGAAGCGCTTGCAAGTCATGGCCGGATGTGATGGTTACCATGATTATACATAAGTTGAGTAATTACAAGTTTTTAAGAATATAGGTTGACAGAGGCTATGTACGGATATGTCAAGAGATTTAGAAAAGCATTAGCTTAATACATTATCAAAGGTCATGAGAAGGAAGTATAGACTCAAGATTAGCTTGTACTTTATCCGACAGGGGCCGGGTGTAAGTCAGCCAAAGATGTATTTATAAATAACAGTAAGTGGTAATTTGTTATTTTGTTCCATATCCCTACTCCTGACAAAACCCCCATCTTTTAATCCAGTTGGAAAATATAAAAATATTTAAAAAATGGTTAATTTATTCCTATAACAATTGGTACAGAAATTCTTCCTAAAATTTAATGCAGAATTCTAAAATAAAATAAATAATGCTAGTTTTTAAAATAAACAAGATGGGCTCCATTTCCGATATAACCTTAACTCGCACAAACTTGAAATGGAGAAATTTGTAAAGGTTAAAATAAGCATAAATGCAAACAAAACATGACATTCATAAGATTATTATATTTGAAATTAATTTTCTCTGAAATTTCTGGTGAACTGTCTTCCATAACTTCTAAGGAAAACTTTTCATGTTACACTCACAACATAAGTTTAAGTAAGGTCGTATGGGGTTGTCAGCTTCAACCCCATAATAACCGAATGGTTTCCGCATGAGGAAAGATATTTCCAAAGAATGCAGAATGTAAACAAAACAACGTCAGCATTTCATCCAATCATAATGTACAAATACTGACGATCAAGAAAGGTGGTTCAAGAGACCTTGCTAACTTCACAATAACCTACTAAACGCATATAAATAGTAGGATCATCAGCAAAAAGATAGTAATAATAATAATAAGTCTTTATTTAGATGAAATTACAATTTTTATTAAAATTACAATTTCTATACATGATGATCTGCGTTAATATTAGGCTATTCTTAACCTAATATAACGGTAGTAAAAAAATTTGTAATTAAACAAGACACTAAAATAAAATTAACATATTTATGATCTAATCAAGTGTACTTGCTAAAGAATAGGGCTCTAATTTCCCTTCGAAATGTATGTAAAATGAGATTTAACTGAGTTATAAGTTGATACTGCAGTATAAGTAAAAGACCTTCTGAAGAGTACTGTCGAAGTTGTGGTAAAGTTAGTAAATGTAACTGTCTAGTTTGGCGATCGTGAATATTATGGCAAAACACTAATTTATTTCTAAGATAAGAAAAGTTTGTGGTTAAAAACAGCAGGTGGACAAAAACTACATAATGCATTTGAACAACATTGTTTAATTTTAACCATTTCAATTCTTTAATTTTAGTAGTACAAATAATATCTAGTCAAGGATAATAAACTAAATCACAATAATATAGAATAGAGAGTACCAGGGTTTCGCAGAGTTTTTTGCGTATCTTCAAATTTAGAATATAACGGTTGCTATATAAAGTTCTTAGACTTACATAAGTCTTTTGAAGCAAGCTGTTAATGTGGTGAGAAAACCTTAGATTTTCATCAAAGACAACGCATAAATTCTTACTCCTAGTTGAGAATGGTACAATCTGATTATTCATGTTGATCATAATATGACCTTTCAAAAACTCACGGTGAACTTGTGAACTAAAAATCATTGTGGTAGAATTTTTCATTAATACTTAGATTATGTTTAGCCGAGAAATCCAAAATTCTATTAAGATCATCATTAATACCGTCGTTATTCTGTATATATTCAAGTGGATTAAAACAGTTCATTAACATTATATCATCAGCATATGCAAATATTTAAGATTTTTTAATCACATTAGACATGTCGGATGTGTATATAATAAATAATAAGAAACCTAAGATAGATCCTTGAGGGACCCCAGACAATATTATTTGAGTCGAGGACAAGTTATCTTTAACACGAACTTTTTGAATGCGATTAGTTAGATAAGAATCGAAAAAGAACACAGCAAGCTTATCAAAATCGTAATATCTAAGTTTGGCAGATAATAAAGAGTGGTTCAATTTATCTAATTCTTTAGTACACATAGTTCAAGATACAGTGTCAAGTATGTAGTAAGCTACAGTTACTACAAAGCAATCGCGCTATTCATGTAAATATAACTAGTGTAACATCAAAGGAATGGAACACTAAACTGCAGCGTCTATTTAACTGGAAGCCATCTTGTGTAACATAATTAATAAACCGCACGTCTCAGACTACAACCGGTGTTATCAACCCCTATGGTACCACAGTCGAAACCATTGCACCTTAATCTTTTAAGTCTAGGTCACGCAAACAGCCTTGAAAATATAAGCCGATAAACTTGCTCTAGATAAGCATAGATAAAGGTATAAATACGCTTTAAAACTCAAGAGTAGGGTAGTGGGTTACAATCGATAGACAACAATAGTATTTTTATACGTAGTAAATAAATAAACATTTATCTCCATGTCGCTTTCCATTACCAAAATAGTTTCAAATACTTGTGCCAAAATAGTAATTGAATCATAGAATCCATTATGTTTGTTGAGTTTTGTATTTTGTACAGTAGACCAAGATACCCTACGTTATGTTGTACCGTAATTTTTTTTTCCTAAACTCACCCCTTGTACGAGAGTTACATTTTTCAAAATTAATGTTTATTTTAAGTAATACATGACGTGTTTCGTGCGAATTACAGCTCTGATATTTAAGTTCAAATTTAGACCATATTGAGAAGATATAAATCACAGGGAAAGGATACATCAGCAAGAGCAACACGGCAGAAGTCAAAGGAGATAAGAAAAATTACCACATCAAATAAAATTGTGAGTAAAACATCCCGAAATAAATAACTTTAAGGTTACGGGAGATTAATAATAAGGCGAAATTTTATAACCTTGGGACCCCCAGTTCGCCAACGATCGGATAGGCAACACAACATACGCAGAAAACTATAAACGGTTGCATGTTTAGGGAACAGCTAACGACAGCAGTAAAATGATTTATAGTCAACAATAGTTAAACGGATAATAGGGCAAGTTGATTCGGATTACCCTGTTTCCGCAGACAAAATACACAAAAGAAATAACAATAATAACAAGGTGCGCCTTCCCACTTTAGAAGAAGGAAATGGACTCAGACGAATATTTAACGGATGAGAGGAAGAGAAAAAAGGAGGATATTAAGCAACTATTCAAGAAATCCAAAAAGGTAAATAGAACCCCAACTAAAATGGACGATACGAAAGAAAGTGCACAGATAAAAGAAATAATGAGTCTAATGAAAGTATTGGTGGAAGATGTTAAAGAAATCAAAAGTAAGCAGCACACCAATAATGAAGAAACTAAAAAACTACAGGAAGAGATAAGAAAGTTAAGGGAGGAGCAAAGTGAATTTAAAATGAGATCCAAGAACTAAGGCTTATTAACGAGAGGGCTATGAAAGAAATTGACGGCCTAAAACAAGAAGTAAAGATATCAAATGAAAAAATAGAAAAACTAGAAAATGAAAAGAGAAAGAAAAACATAGTGATACAAGGGATTAAAATGGAGGCATGTAAACCGATGGCACTAAAAGAGGAAATGGAAGGATTCTTAGAGAGGGAACTGGGTATAACCCTAAAAGCAGAATCAGCAAAGAAATTGGGAGAAAATACATGTCTAGTGGAACTAAACAGCAAAGGAGATAAAAGCACAATAATGAATAATAAAAGCAAATTAATTACGAAATAGCAGGGAACAAATCTACATAAATGATGACATGACGAAGGAGGAAAGAAAGGTTCAGGCAACAATCCGAAAATTGGCCAAAGAAGAATCAGCAAAAGGTGTTACAGTTAAGATAGGATACTAAAAACTGCTAAGTGGGGAGAATACCTGGATATGGAACAAGGAAACCCAAAAGCTAGAGACGTACACTAAGGAGTGAAATAGGCCAACAGGAAGGCCATCAAAAAACTAGTATTAGAAAAGCACAGAGGACGGGAAAATGAAGAACCGACAAGCGCTATGGAAATGGAATACGAGAAAGCAAGAGAAGATAAGGAGGTAATTGACAAAAGACCAGGGCAGGAATCTGCAAATAAAGTGGCAAATGGAAATACAATACACAAGAGAAAAGATATACTCAAAATTGCAACATGGAACATTAGAAGCCTTAGGGGTAAAGAAAATGAAATACACGAATTCGAGAAGTATGACCTGGACATATTGGCGATTACAGAAACCAAAAAGAAAGGCAGACAAAGCATCGAACTAGATGGAGGACACCAAATGATACTTAGTGGAATTAAGGAGGAAGAGCGAGCCAGGGGAGGAGTGGGATGCATAATTAAATGCAAATGGAGTAAATACATAACCAACTGAGAGTGTATTTCACATAGAATCCTGAGAGTAGAACTTAAGACAGATAAACTTGATAATAAATAATATCTTGATACTATACAAACCGAACAAGGACGAAGTAGAAGCCAAGAAGGACAAATTCTGGGAAGAAGTTTCTGAGATTGTAGACGAGATAAAGGGCGAAGTAATTGTCATCGGGGATCTAAACAGCAGAGTGGGTATACAAGACTCTAATACAAGTGGCGTCATCGGAAAGTATGGAGAGTCGATACGAAATAATAATGGAAGGAGGATTATAGACTTTGCATCCAAAATAATTTGTTAATAATGAATGGGTTTTTAAACATAAAAGCCCACAAGTTCTCAAGAGAAGTAAAAGTAGAGGAGAAAAGATCAATCATAGACTACCTACTAATCCAGAGAGCAAGCAGGGTAAAGTAAAGGACGTTAAAATAAGAAGGAGAGCAGAGATCGGCAGCGACCACTATCTACTAGAATGCAAAATATTTATGAGACCATATATCTCAAAAGGTAATAAAGCAGACAAACAACATACATCAACTAGCATACAAGAAGCGATAAAATCATACAAGTTAATGGACGGAGAAATATCACAAGAATACAGACATAAACTTGAAATAAGGTTAATATTAAATACACAATCAGACATGCAGGAAAAGAACATAGAAGTCAAGTGGAACTGGTATAAGAAAGAATTAGTAGAAACAGCTAGAGAAGTATGCGGTACAATACGAACAAATAGAAATAGACATACAAAGCAATCCGCTTCGTGGTCAGATGAAATTAAACACGAAGTAAAACTCAAGAAAAACAAATGGAGACAATACCTAAATGAAGGAACACAACAACGTTTTGAGAAATACAAGGAACAAAGAGCGAAAGTCAAAAAAGCTGTAAGAACAGCAAAAGAAAAATCGTGGGAAGATTTCGGTGTTTGAATGGAAAAAAAATTTGTTCTATAAGACTCTCAAGAATGTAAAAACGGGAAATAGGCAGACTGGGACGAAGCAAATTAAAGATAAAGATGGGAAGATTATAACTGAAGGGAACCAGTTAATGGATAGATGGATGCAATACTTTGAAGAACTCTTAACCACGGAGGGGGTAGAAGAAAAAGAGGAAGAACAAGCAGATGAAGGCGAAGGAGAAGACCAAATAGTAGAAGAAATACAAGAAGAAGAAGTGACAGAGGCTATAAGAGCACTTAAAAAAGGAAAGCAGCAGGACATAATAGAATAACTGTTGAAATGCTGAAAAATATGGGACCTATAGAATTAGAAATAATAACGTCAAAACTCAACCAAGCTTTTAAACCCAATTTTAATAACTTCCTTTAATAGAGGGTAACTCATCACGGGGTGAGTATAGGAAAAAATTGTATAAAAAGAAAACTCTCATAATTTTTAATGAGGATTCGCCTGTTAATTTTTTTCGCATAAATTTGGAAACACCCAGTATATTGAAAAATCTCTTAATATTATCTTTAAGTGCCAATGTTTTAAAATATTTATTTTTAGGGAGATTTTAGAAATATTCCCATTCCAATATGAATAATAAGTAATAAAAAGGACTAATACACACTGCAGGTCGAAGTAGTAAGTTTTACGATATGTTGCTAATTAAAAAAAATAAATGTAAAATATTGTTAATGTAATTTACTCATTTGAAAAACAATTTTTAATATAAATATATATATAATCAAAATAATATATGTAACCTGAAATATAAGTTGTAAAAACGTAATTTACGGTACGGTAAACATTTTTTTATCTAATTTTGAAATGTAAAGTGACATTTTTCGTAATCAAAGTAAGTATTGAAACCGTAAACTAGTTACGAAAAGTAGAAACTCAGTTAATATTTCACAAACTACTGTTTGAGGTTATATGGACAAAATCCATAATGCTGTGAAAAAGGTAGAAGGCGATAGATACAACATTTTTTCTTCATTTTTGTTAATCATTTTACTGTAAATTTATCAATTCTTATCACAATTTACAGAGAAGCATAATTATCTGACAGTCCAAAACGTACCCTTAATAAATGAAGTAACATTTGAAATCCCCTTGTGACACTACAGATTGTTCAACTGCGTTTTTCTCGGAAACAGTTGAAACTATCGTATTTAAACAGGAGTACTAATAATGTGTAGAAATGATGTTTACGTCATATTCTCTAATCAAAGTCACTAAAAGTTTTCTCAAAAAAGTTACCAGTCGATTTCATCATCAGAAATCATTCACGTGGCGCCCCCTACAACAAATTGTAATTATGCCTCTCTGCCGATTTTGATAAGAATTGATAAATTTACAGTGAAATTATTAACAAAAGATGAAAAAAAAAATTAATTTAACGCTCTGTATCTTGGTCATATTTTAACCTAAATAACCCGTCCTTAGCCTATAACCGAATAGTTATGAATCACCCTGTATACAATATATACAATGGGAATGTGTTAATATGATATTGAATTAAGCACGTTTACTCTGTTTTGTCAAAATTAGAAAAAAATCTTGTATGTAACACGTAACGAAACATGATTTTCGTCACTGATTACATAAATAGCTATTCAGCTGTTGTATCTTATTATATTAATTACTTATCGCACAAAAAAAGTAAAACAAATTTTCTACAAAATGAAACAATCTTGTACAATTTTAGATACTTCTTCTACTTTGCTTCTTTCTTATTATAAAAAAACTAAATCTCAATCTCATTTGTTCTTTTTTTCTAAGAATAACAACGTTGTCGTTTACCCCATTTCAAACAAAAATGAAATAAATTGCATTGAACGAAAAAGTGTCGAAAAAAGTAAAGAACATAGAGTTAACATTTTGGTTTGGCAACCGTCGCATAACTGTCACAAAGTTTGTCCAAATTAGCAATCGATAAGTTTTAAAAAGGGGGTCAAATGGAGCAGTGAAGCGTCATATCTCTCCTGCTTAATTTCTACTCGCACCTTCAAGCTGGTGACCCCTGGAAATCTGCGGAGGACCCCAGAGATTGGGTAACCAACCCCGGTGGATGGAAAAAACCTGCAGGGATAACGCAAAAGGTTCTCACAAAAAATCAGAGAATACCATCTATCTCATACACCAAGACGTCTGGCCAACGTGGTGTAGTATGGCTGAAAACTCCCCAATGGAAGACACAAACAACCTACGGCCCTCAGTCCCCAGCGACCTTCAATTCTCAGGTCACGGCAGCGACCGGATAAAGAGAAAGGTAGAGAGTGCTAAGAATCATTGGGTTAGATCCGGCTGCCCCAATATGACGAAACAGACGAGGCAAAGGACTTTGCACATAGCGACATACAATGTTAGGACACTATCAACAGACGACAAACTAGAAGAATTGGAGCACGAAATAAAAGAGATAAAAGTGGGACATAATAGGTCTGAGCGAGGTGAGGACAACCGGAGAGACGATTGTAAAATTAAAAACCGGCCATACGCTGTATCATATGGGACGAGAGAACCTGAAGAGAAGCGGAGTCGGTTTCCTGATAAACAAGAAATGGCAACACAACGTGGAACAATACGTGGGTCTCTCTGATAGAGTAGCATACATAACGCTGAAATTGTCAATCCATCTAAGCCTTAAGGTTATACAGATATATGCACCTAATACGAGTCACAACGATGAAGAGGTGGAATCGTTCTACGAAGAACTAACAGAGGGTCTGCAGCGTCACACAACTAAATACACCTTAATAATGGGAGACTTCAATGCTAAGCTAGTGTAACCGGCCTCCCAATCCGGCCTCAAGTTTATAGGAAACTTATAATCGCCCCTAGATAAAATGTGTGTTACGACTATGGGTTCGAGCGTATTACCAAACTCAAAATCGCGCCAGCATAGCTCAGAATCATGAGTACTCCCTTTCTCAAAGCACCTGTAGGTAGGCAAACTCCTTTAATATTACGTCTACTTGAATTCAAGGTAACTCCGTTGAGTGTCCTCTCAGACTTCGGTGATCTCAATCAGTTATCTCACTCATTCAGAACTTACCTGCCTAAACTTAACCTAGACAGTAGTTGGAATGAAATACAATATGTCAAAATAACACAAACACCTATATTAAATAAAACACAAAGACAAGAACAAAAAATAAAATAAACATGTTAGCATGCACGATTGGCTCCGTTATATAATAGAACAAATAAGGTCTCTTAAACAACGTGGAACTTATTTGCTCATCTCTTAGGAGGTATTTCAAATATTACTAATATTTTCCATAGGACATTCTCCTTGGAATTTCAACTGTAAATACAGTTTAGTGATTTTATTGAACAACGTCACTGGATTTTGTTTTTTTTATCTAGTTCACTTTATTATCGCGAATAAACTACCAAACACAAAATGGTCACAACAAACCGCTACATATCACAACAAAACGATGTTACTGATGAGCTAATCGTTTTGTTTTGATTCCGGGAACTAGCTTTAATCTAAATAAAATGCATTAACCGCACGGTGGAAACAATGAGTCATATAATTTACAACGCTTAAAATCTACTCTTTAAGCACATCTGTTCTAAATGCATTCGATAACTGTTTGGGAATAATCAAAATTCTAAATACCTTTTTTTTCTTCCTCTTTATTCGAAGCCAAGAACAACTCGAGGATGCGTTATGACTTTGGGTATTCGATTCCCGATGAACAGCAATATTTTCTTTATTAAAACGTAGCAACCATCCTTTAAGAAAACGCGCTGAATCGGCCAAAACGGTATCGCACAATCTTATATGTTGGTGATGCCAACGCTCGATTCCCGTGATGGCTTACGCTATGTTCAATTTATCTGGATTATCAACTGAATAACTGATAATTTGTATTCCATGAGGAATACAACGTTTTCTATTTTCCGCACAACCGAAAATATAACAGAACTCGAATCGCATTTAATACGCGTACTTCACTTATTTCATCTAAAGCACTTCACCGCGTTGTTCGCAATAAATTACTCCAATAGGGGTGATTTTCTGATGTGTATTTACTTACACCAGAAACACCGAACTTTTTGTATTTTGCCCATCCAAAACGGCTAAGTAATAATGGCCGCGCAATTAGTCGTTCACCATCATCAATCCCCTACCAACTACTACCGCGCATTCCTTTTTGTCATCGCGTTAATTTAAAATTATCCCATTGATTCATTTGAATGAACGGAAATGTTATATTTTGGGCGCGTTTATGATGCAATTTGAATATTTACAGACGGATTATTTATGATCCGTTACACTAGGTGCTAAACAAGACGGGCAAGAAGAGTGGATTGGAGAATATGGTCTGGGGGAGAGAAACGATAGAGGTAGCGACTTGATGAACTTCCTGGAAGCCTATATACGCGATGAATACATTTTTCAAGAAAAGAGATAAACGCAAATGGACGTGGTGAAGCCCAGATTTTACCTACAAGAACGAGATCGACTACATTATGTCGAACCACCGACATATAATTCATGTCTGTGATAAATAAGGTCAACACGGGAAGCGATCACAGAATGGTGAGAACAAAAGTGTATATCAACTGGGACAGGGCTATAACAACATTGCACCTAAACAAAGAGACAAATGTCAATACAAATCAATTTACGAAAGGCAAAGAGGAGTACCAGCAGACATTGAAAAGTACCTTCGAAATTCTTAGTAAGGATAACACTCCCATAGACGACCTAACGGAATGAATAACTAACGCAATAAAGGAGGCTGCGGGAAAAGTAGCAGCAACAGCAAAGAAGATTAAAGCGGAAAAGCTAAGCGCCAATACCAAAGCACTGTTAGAAAACGAAGAAATCTAACAGTAACCTGATAGAATGGGCAGAACTTAACAAACTTATAAGAAAAGAACTAAGAAGGGACACACAAAGAAATAATATGAACAAAATCATGGAAATAATTGAAAGAAACCGAGGGCCAAAAATTCTAAGAAAAGAATTAAGTTTAGGTAAAAAAAGATTGTAAAGATCCTAATGAAAGAGGCGAAACTAACACTCAGAAGCAAAATAACAAGAGAAGTGGAAAGATACTATACAGATCTATATAAATCCAAAAAACAACCCACCTGCAAGGAAGTAGAAACAAGATGGAAAAGAATCCAAAATGTAGGATCCGAGGATATACCTGAAATATCAACGGAGAATATCGCTAACGCCCTAAAACAGACAAAAAGAAACAAAGCGGCCGGGCCAGACGGAATCTTGCCCGAAATGCTGAAAGAAGGTGGAAGTGTGCTATTGAAAACGTTGAAAAGGTTGTATAATACACGTCTGGAAAAGAAAACGATCCCTAAATCCTGGCAAGAAGCCGATGTTATTCTCATACATAAGAAGGGAAACATCACCAAGCTTGACAACTATAGACCTGTAAGCCTCCTGTCTCAAATATATAAGACCTTCACCAGAATAATCTTGAATAGATTAACAAACAAAATAGACTCCCAACAACCACGCAAACAAGCGGGATTTAGATCAGGTTTCAGCACTTGTGACCATATACAAACTATAAAAACATTCATAGAAAAGTGCAACAAATACAATCTAGAACTGTATATGGCTTTCATTAACTACCAGAAGGCATTTGACACAGTGAAAACGTGGGCAGTACTAAATTCGCTAGGGAGATGCCGCATTGACACCGGCTTGATCAAGAACATCTATGACAATGCAAAACTTGGGGTGCAGCTTTACGATAAGACAAACTCGATACCATTAAAAAAAGGAGTACGCTAGGGCGACACAATCTCTCCCAAGC
This sequence comes from Abscondita cerata, assembly GCA_030710515.1. Lineage (NCBI taxonomy): Eukaryota > Metazoa > Arthropoda > Insecta > Coleoptera > Lampyridae > Abscondita > Abscondita cerata. Next base: position 195,476 of record JALBCR010002757.1, read on the forward strand.
TGTTTATAGCAGCTCTACAAGAACTAATCAAAAAATTAGACTGGTCCGAAAAAGGTATAATAGTAGACGGAGAGCCATCTTCGATTTGCCGACGACATAGTGATACTCAGCACCAGTCCTCAAGAGCTGCATGAAATGATCACAAAGCTAAACGCCCACTCGCAAAAAATCGGTTTGAAACTGAACATTACAAAAACAAAAATAATGCGCAATACTGAAAGAGACTGCAACATTTTACTAAATGGACAAAGACTCGATACTGTTGATAGTTACATATATCTGGGACAAAAAATTTCAACAAGACAACATGACAACTAAAATCTCCCGAAGAATATCTTTGGCATGGAGCGCTTTTGGAAAACTCCACTATATTTTTAGATCGGAAACTCCTAACACCTTGAAGAGCAAACTCTACAGCCAGTGTATCCTTCTAGTGCTCATAGACGGAGCCGAGACTTTGTGTTTCACTAAATAACACATAAAGAAACTCGCAAAAACACAACGAGCCCATGAGCAAATAATGTTGAACAAAAAATTGAACGACCGTAAAACAAATATCTGGATAAGACAGCAAACAAAGGTCACAGATGTCATCAAACGCATTTCCAAGTTGAAATGGAGGTGGGCCGGACATATAGCTCGTCGGGATGACAATAGATGGACGAAGAAGATTTTGGAGTGGAGACCAAGAGAGGCCCGGTGAAGTATCGGCAGACCAAATACCAGATGGAAGGATGACATACGGAAAATGACTGGAGTGTGTTGGATGACAGAAGCGGGAGACAGACAAGGATGGAACGAAATGGGGAAGGCCTTCATCCAACAGTGGACTGACATAGGCAAATCGTGAAGCTTTAAAAATGTAGACCCGGTGCCCAAATATTCTCGCACACAAATGTCCTTGTGCCCAAATGTCTTTTGTGTCCCAGTATCCTTCGACAACACAATTGCGACCCTTATTACAAAATCATCGCGTTTGATATTTTTCCTCCATAAAGAAGTACCATCCTATACATAGAAAAATGTCGTAAAAATAAGTAATTTCGTGTCATTATCTTTGCCCTTTATTTGAGGTAACTATATTATCGATATCCCTTTTTAATGGCCATAATAATGCAATCAATTTCCATAGAATTATGGTGCAGTTATTGTTAAATAAACAAAATAATTACAATAAACGGTGTTTAGAGAAAAAACTGGGCTAAGTAGGTCTTGGAATTTTTTTTGACATTTGATAATTTTTTTAACAATGATCAGGTTATAGTTCAAGGTATCTAATAAAATATTCCTTTTTATCAATTTTAGATTATATTTATGTTACGCCACCACTCGTTATTTTACTGTAATTTGTGTACATTGTAAAAATAACTGAATTAATTCTATTATATGGCCTGCCCTGCCCTGTTTTCTATTTGAACACTCGTGATCTAAAATACAGTACCTATATAAACATTCTGCAAGAACGTACAATCATACAGTTTCTAAATATATCAGTATATTAGTAATTAGAACGCATTAAAGTAATTTACACATAAAACGCAGCAAAATGTAAAGTTCTTATTCCCTCACTTTTAAAAATACATGCTTTTATTAGTCAAGGTTCTATGGTGTCGTATTAAGTACAAGTACCGAAAAAATTAATTTCCATACTGTCAATAGGAGTTTTGGATTTGTAATTACGGATGCGCAGAAGAGCGTATGCGCAGAAGGAAGACAGATAATTTTAGAGTTTACCGTAAAAAACTCCCTAATATCGTGATTTTTATCAATATTTTCAATTATTATCGCAAATATTGGGTTAGAGCATTGGTTACCCCTTTGGATGAGCTACGGCTTTGAAAGATTTTCAAAGAAAATAGTGAAACCACAGTTTAAGTTTTATTGAAGAAAAACTGTGGGTTATTATTTTTAGTTTATAATAAGTTGAATGGAAATATGTGTAATTTGTCTTGTTGAATTAGATTTAATTGGGGAGTTCATTTTATATAGAAATAGATCTTAAAACATCAGGAAAATGAGGGAAGAACTTAAAATTATATAACTAAACAAGAACCCCAAAGTACAATCATGCGGTATTCAGTCATTTGACGTTTAATAAAAATTAAACAAGGCAAAATTCTAAACACGTTAAATTTAGAATACTAAATACATAAAGACAATTAAAGAAGAACATGCAAGCAAAAAAAAAAATAAATGCAAGATTTAAAAGATATATATGAAAAGAAGATAGAAATTAAAATGTTAAAATGTATTTACAAAAAGATAAGCCAAAACATGAGAAAAAGAAAATGAAATTAGCTTCAAACAGAAAATGCAAAGATTGTTACAAGGTTATTGTTTAGGTATTAAATTAAAAAGTAAATATTTAATACTGAGAAAGTCGTTTAGAAACTTAACCGTAGCTCGGGGTCGTAGAGTGGGTCGCAGAAAAGAAATGAGAAACTTAGTTAAAAACTTCTAAAACGACAGCGGGCGACTCTTACAGGAATCTAGTAATTATCCTAAAGCAGTAGGTCTTAAGGAAAGTAAAATAAAAAAACTTATAGAACAAGAACTAGAAAATTTATTCTAACAAAATTCACCAATGTAAAGCGGAACAACAATAAATTTAAAATAACAAGAGGCATAACAGTATATAGATTATCATAGTTAATACAAAAATCACAATCTGATAATATAAAATTTAAATTGAGAATAGACACCACAAATTTATTTAAGCCTCTGACGCAAAGCTAAATAACCACACGTAGCTACAGATGATATACTCATAAGTTGTTGTAATTTAGAAATATTTCGTTTAAATCCAGCGGCGTGACTTTGTGTACCATGCATACACCAAACGCTTAACTACAAAAATAAACAAGTGATTCGTCCGCTATAAATGCCTTTAAGTTCACAAATGGTAAACCCGATGTTTATTTGGTAAATCGTAAGTCGTAATTCAAATAACGTTTCATACATGCACAAAACGCGTAAGGGAGATAACGGTGATTTCACCGTACGAATAATAAAGACCAACACTTAAATGCTAGACTTATCTGCAGTATATCGGTGGCAGCTTCACAAGAACGAATGTATATCATCACCACATAAGACTGGATTAAATGATAATTCGGTAATTCCACTCTTCGAGAGAGAAATTCGGTAAAACAAAATTATTTTAAATCCTCCAGGTATATTTATTCCGTATTTGTAAAACTACTTCTAAGGCGGTAAAAAGTAAGTTTGGTTGCATATCGCCGGGGTCAAACAGCGCAAAAAATCTAACAATTAATTAGGCATGAACGACGCTACTAAAAATTACCGTCACAAGGTACCAATATTGGACTAGCTCGGGACAATAATAAGAAGTAACGAAAAATGTTTATCCTATACCACGATTATACAAGTACTCCCATTAGAGCTCATATCAAAATGTCAATTTTTAACATTCATAGTTCAAAAATAAAGCCGGAAAGGATCATATTTTTTGACGGCATCATGTTCAGGGTCTGTTTACTCTCGACTAGTCAGGTCATCTGCCAAACTACTTTAAGTAACATTTACTTATCTTTTAACCATTTAAAATAGTACCTAATGTTATTGTACATTGTCCCATTTTTGATGGTTTTTGGGGGTATCCTAAAAACGGCTAACCGTAGAGCGCTCCGGTTTTCACAAACCTGGGTTACTTTTTCAAGAAACAATTGATGGTGCGTTCGAAATTTTTGTAAGCCTCTTTGTTTCTGAGCTACACGGTTCTTGAAAATTTGTCGTTTAGGGACCCCCCCACCAGTTTCTTTGCTTTTAGAACTAGAAAAACGGGAAAATAGCACCTTAGGTAAAATTCTCCGTAGAATTTTTCTAAATCGAATAGTTTTTTAGATAATGATCAAACTTGGGGTTTTTTCTTATGGAATACCCTATATATTAAAAAAAATAAGTAAGTTGATAATTGAATTCTTAATAAAAATATTAAAGCAAACACAAAAAAGTAATCAACGGTTATACAGAGTGGCTAATTAAAACGTTTAAAGTATTTTTTAGATAAAAAAACCGCATGTTTCATTTAAAAAAATAAATTCTAATATTTTGCTTAAAATTAATATACTGTGGCGTTTGGGGTGTATACTCTAGACGCCGGATTGAACCAGAAAAAGAATTCACACTCGAGTCGGATTTTAGTAGCGTTTATTATTACACATACCGTGATCGAGCTGCACTATTTACAATTATAAATGAAAGCGGTGTATGTCAGCACATAGTAATTGTCGTACTATATGCGGTGTGGTGATACCTGATATTGTGGTATCACATGTCGCGCTGAAGACCGCGGGCCGGATTGAATTGGACCGATGGATTTGAACTTCGGGCCGGTGCTGTAGCCGTAACTACTTGACTGATTCTTGACTTATTGACTTCTCAACTGTACTTTTTATTCGGCTGTGATTGCACTGTACTGAACTGATAAACTGCCTTGTGTTATCGTACCGACTTCAATTTATACGTGTGAAGTAGGTTAGATTGCTTTGTAAGCAAGGTCGTTAAGAAATGCGTTTGCTTACTTACAATCGTTTGTTTGTTTTCCGCGTTTCCTACGTAATATGCGGATGTAGAATTTGTGTTGATTGCGATAGGGTTGAGACGTCAACCCCACAATACGTTATAATATATGGTTGGAAAGGTAAAAATATAAGGAATTCGATGGACAAATAATATACAGTGTTCCATAAGTAAGACCCAAGTTTAATCATTATCTGAAAAACTATTCAATTTATAAAAATTCTCTATACGCCACTGGGTTCTACGGAAAATTTTCCGTACCATTTTTCTAACTCTAAAAGCAAAGAAACTGCTAAAGAAGGTCCCAAAACGACAAATTTTCAAAAACGACCTGTAGCTCAGAAACCAAGAGGGTTGCGAAAGTTTCAAAAACGACATCAATTGTTCCTTCAAAAAGTAGCAAAAGTTCGTTAAAACCTTTAGCTTTACGATTAGCCGTTTTCGAGATACCCCCAAAATCCATCGAAAATGGGACACACTGTACATTAAGAGCCAGATTCACCCTCAATCTACATTCAAACTCAGCTAAAACCGTCACTCAACTTCAAAATGTGATTCCTAAACAACACTGGACTATTTGATTACTATAATTTAAGTGGATAATTGAGAATTGACCGGCCACCGCTACGTTGTAAATATAACGCAATCTGACAAATGCCCCAGATAAGTTACTCAATTTGTGTAGTTTTTGAATATCAAAGTTGAGACAGCCCACTCACAATTCAACTGAGAGCCAAATTAAGTGCCAAGTGAGTTTAGTAGCAGTGGTCCTAAATGTAACGATATCTATCTATCCATATCTAATTAATATCATAAACGTCAAAACGTACGTCAATTTTCGTTAGAGCTTTTTCGTCTGTGTTTTTAGACGTTTTTAATACAAATATAAAATATGGAAGATGATCAGTACCTTACAGTACTCCATGGTCAACAAGAAAAACATGTTGTTCCTGAGAATCACCACTTTGGTTTACGGACCTGGTCATCAAGACCCTCCCGGATAATTAGGAAAAAATGTACAACACCACACTATACAAGTTTATACCGTTCTTCTGGGACACCATACATAACACTTACATCACAATACAATATTTAAATTGTACCATACTAATAAATAAATAAATCATATTCTAAACTGCACTCACGTATTAACAGATTTAAAATTTATTTTAGATTTTTTGTCAGATGTTGAACCGCTATTTTTTTTCTTAATAATCTGTCTCCGAAATATTTTCTTATTGCCGGCGTTTTCACATTATGGCCAACTTTAATTAAAATGTGATGGAATCGCTTGACAACATTAATTTCGGGTGAATGCAGAATAAATCAAAAGAAAATTTGTCAGTTTGTTTTGCACTTTATCCCATGTATCTTTATTTAAAAAAATCTATTCTAAAAATGAACAGGAGCGTTTCAATGTGAAAAATGTTTTCCTTTATTTTCAATCATCAAGTTGTTCAGTGTAGAATTTTGGTAACCAAATGATTTGATTCGACCGTTAGTTCAGGTTTCATGTAAAAGAATTTCAATTTTTTCAGTATAATTTTTTTACTACTTATGTATAGATCTTGGTAGATTCGTAACTAAACGTATTGCAGTAGATTACCAACTTCGCATATAAAAAATATGTTTTCGTTATGAGACATCTTGTTTATTAAATTTGTAATCTCAGGTGTATGAGTCCGTTCCCAAATAAAAGAATTAGTTATACACATGGAATTTAATTAATTTTATATAAAGGTTTTTTTTCAAAACTTTTTACAAATTGATTTTACTTATCACACGACGCATGCATAAAGAATTCAATTGAAATATTCAACACCTGCGTGTTAATCTTCATTGTCTTGTAATCGTTGGGTGCACCAATTAATTTTTTTTGTACCGGTTGAGTAATTACTTGTTGTAACACTTTAATTATCATTGTCAAAGAAATAGAATATTTTATTGTATTTAATCGTTGACGGTTTCGAGTTGGATTTCAAACTCAATGCATGTTGCTTCTTCGATTTTCGAAGCACGAATCATTCCTTCGCGTTGGAACTTGAATTACCCATCTTTCATTTTCCTCACTTTGAATGTTAGTTGTTAAATGTTTTTCTCACTTTTACATCCATATAAAGATTGTCTCGTCTCCCTCTTTAACCTTGAAGCATTCAAACTGTTTCGTTATGTTTTTACACACAGTTATTTTATCACGGAAACTAATTTTGATACACTTTTACATCATATTATCGCTACACAAAACATACTTATTATATTTGTTTCTTTAATTAAACAGAAATGAATCTTTTATGCACAAATCAAATATTTGGTTAATGTTAACTAATTATGGTTTATAAAATATAGATTGACTTTTTGGAAAACTCTTAACTTAAATTAAATTAAATTTTACTTCTTATTTAAATATAAACTTTCAATCTAAATTTTATTCTTTTATTTCTTTTATAACATAATTTTTTTTAACTTTTCCACTGCAGTATATTGTTAAATGTGTGTAATTATAAAAAAAATTAGGTGGGACATTCAAAAGTAACACTAACAACATTTATGATTTCAAAATAATAGAGTAGTTAACGCAGATTTTCCAATCTAGAAGTTTCGTGGATGCTGAACAAGCAAACGTGTATAATAAGATCGTAAGATTTAACAAGACTTCTTTTAAAGAACCGAAACTTAATTTGTGAATACGCAACCAAAGCTTAATGTTTTAAATTAACTCTCTTATATTTAAAAAACGTATAAATGTTTGTGCCGTCAGCGTCGAAAGCACACAACGTCAAAGAACATTTTTTTTTCGTAAACCAGCGTTAAAGTAAACAACGCACTTGGGATTGGTGTAAAAGGGAAAAGATTTACTTTAATTTTTAAACATAGAAAATACGTACGGACAAATGTTAAAAATTTCAAAACGCTAAAAATTATTCATACTTCGACCCAAAAATAGAAATAGAAAAAATATCGAATCGATTTTAGTGCTGAATGAATTTGATAGTACTTAGCAATTGCATTAAAATGTAAATTGCAACTTGTCTAATTCTAAGTTGGTTGCTGCATGAGGTTGCTTTTAAGGTTTCCTTAAGCAACCCGAATTATTTAGATGCAATTTGTATGCAGTGAGTTACCTTGTTGATGTAACGTTATAAATATACATTGGTTATGATTACTGTGTTAACTGTTGTTACCTGTATGTTGCAGTTTCTCAACGGATTCTGAATATTGAGCACTGAAATATTTTCGGATTAAGATATTAATAAAATTTTATACTTTTTATTAAAAATCAATTCGTTTTCTTAAGGATAGACTATATAAAAGCAACTGTATATAAAGTTTATTGTTTTTGACAAAAAAAAACAACATCCTCGTAAATATTACGAAAACTACTTCAAAAATGCTTTTCCTACCTTTTCCATAAATATAAAATTTTATATTTTCCGATTAGTTTGAACATTTTATGAGCTCGTTAAAATAGAATAGGTTCGAATTAGGTTTCGGTGAGACATTTAATATTTTTTTTAGTTTAATGTGATTTTAACTTGTTTTATAATTATATTTTAACGACGAAAATAATTTATTGCGTATTTGTAAACTTTTATATTATTTACGGATAAATCTAATAAAATAATTGTAATTGTTTTCATTTGTAAGAACCTGAGAAATAAAAAAATGATACACGAACCAAAGGTGAAAAAACAGCATGTACATAAACCATAACAATAAATAGTAATTACAAAAAATTAATGTTAATCTTTACAAGATACCAATTAATCAAATAAAAAAAGTAATGGCATAAAATTACTAGAAATATGTTACTACAAAATTAGATATTTTGAACAAAATTTAATTAGGTGTCGATGAACCCGAGATGCACTGTACAGGGTTATTCACCCCTTATTATCGTTATTATTGCTCGTAGAAAAAAAAAAGTTATACATGAAAGTTGTATGGTTCTAACTGAATTTTCTTAAAATGCCATCAATAGTTCAGTTACTCGCCGTTTACAGGGCACAACAAAAATATGATGTATTTCTTTACTGTAACACCCTGTATATTATTATATTTTTGAAGAGATGTTTTTTTTCTGAATTCAAAAAAATATAATATGTTGTCTTTATATTGAGCCGCTATTGAGTTATTAATCGTAGAATATCACAGTTACATATGAAACCACCGATAGGACACCAAGAGTGAGCTTGGATTTCCAGCAAACTGCTTCACTATAAACGATTTTGGTGATTTAATTATTGAAATCTCAATTATAAAACACAACATTTTGTCATTTACATGGGTTACTTTGTCAATATTAACAATTCTGTATTAAGTAACTGTGATATTCTACGATTAATAACTCAATAACGGTTCAATATAATGACAACATATTATATTTTTTTAAATTAGCAAAAAAAGATCTCTTCAAAAATATCATAATATACAGGGTGTTACATTAAAAATACATCATATTATTGTTGCGCACTGTAAACGGCGAGTAACTGAACTATGGATGGCATTTTAAGAAAATTCAGTTAGAACCATACAACTTTCATGCATAACTTTTTTTTCTACAAGCAATAATAACAATAATAAGGGGTGATTAATTTATAGTAAATAACCCTGTAGATTAAACCCTCTTCACAGTGAAAAGTCCAGTACAATATAAAATATTTCAGTCTACAGGTAAAGGAAAAGACTTCACTTCATTCAAAAAACTTATTTCACAAATTATTTAAATCTACTAACAATCTATGCTATTACAATAAATTTTCTAAATTACGCAGTAATTGTAAAACTTTATCTACTTTTTGTTACACGTTTTCATACATTTTATACAAAGTATATAAAATTAAAACTAATCCTAAGTACTTTTGGACACATGTTAAAAATCAAAAAGAAGAAAATTATTTACCATCTAAAATGATCCTTAATTCATTTACAAGTAATAATGGTCAGGAAATAGTAAACTTTTTTGCAAAACATTTTGCTTCTGTATATAGAATGAATAATAATAGTTATCTCAAAAAACAGATTTTCCACTAAACTCTATTAATCTACATAAAATAAACGTTAGTGTTGCTGACATTTTAAATAAACTAATTAGATTACCTTATAAAATAAACTGTGGCCCAGGTAATATTCCTGCTTTTGTTCTAAAAAAAGTTGTTATGTCTTAGCGTATCCCATACACATTTTGTTCTGCAAATCATTGTCTTCTGGAATATTTCCGGATCTTTGGAAAATTAGTTTTGTCATGCCCATCCACAAAGCAAAGAGTAAAAGTGATATCAAGAACTATAGACCAATTACTAAAAACTCAGAATTTCCAAAACTTTTTGAGAAAATTGTTGTCTTAATTATGTTCCCTCTACTCAAAAACATTATTATAGAAGAACAACATGGCTTTTATCCTAACCTTTCTACTTCCACGAATCTTCTTTGCTTTCAACATTTTGTTTATAAAGCTTTTGACGAGAACGCTCAGTTGGACGTTATTTACACAGATTTTGCAAAAGCGTTTGATTATATTTATATTTGATTATTATTATTATTATTTTATCACGCTTTAGCGATTATCCCCACATATATGCCGGCAAGTTGAGTCGCAAGGCACATGTGATCTTACTATTGAGTAGTAGGAGGGATGTTCAATACTTTTCTGACTATGTTGCAAGTCGAGAGGACCACCGTTTTTTGCATCTCTATATGAATGCCAAAGTGTATGTTTAGAGATACAAGATGTTTCTCTTTATGTTTTTTTATGTTTTTTTCTGTATATTGGCCTTTAGCTGGTATTGCTATGTCTATCAGAATGATCCCACTCTCCTGTTTGTTGTATACTACAATATCGGGTCTATGCTGTACTGCTTCGCTAGTGATTAGTTGTGTGTCCCAGTAGACTAGGTGTTCGATATTCTCTAGCACGCTCTCTGGAATATATCGGTAATATAGTGTTCTGTTATTCGAGAGACCGAGTTTACAGCTTATTTCCATATGAATTATTTTTGCGACGTTATTGTGCCTGTTTGTGTATTCACGTGGTGCTGGAACCTTACAGCCGCTTATGATCTCCATATACACGGCCTTGTGTTAAAATAGTTTTAAGGTCTTTGATTATGTATTTGAGGTAGGATCTAGTGAGTATAACTTGGTCTTGAATAGCACACATGAATTCCTCTGTTTCTGGAAAGATATTCAGCAGCCAGTTGTGGGAAGCGAATTTATCAATGATTTCGTCTTCTAGGGTGTGTGGGTAGCGTCCGTGGAGTTCTTTCTGTTTCCACTGAGTTTCTAACGCTGTAACAGAGCAATTTGGGTCGCAGTCATATATTTTGTCATGTAGCCTCAGTGGAGTGTACCGTTGGTCTAGATCTACGACAGTTTTGTGAATAGGACAGGTTTCAATCCCCTTGTGGAAGAATCTCCTCAAAAGTTCTATTTGATTCTTGTAGCGTAGTCTAATGTCCGTTATACCCCTACCTCCATTCTTTCTAGGAAGGTGAAACCGCTTCTTGCATGCCTTGGGATGGTGTTTCCGGTGTCGTGTAAAACATACCCGTATCATTCTATTGATCTCGTCCAGCTCCGTTGTCGTCTATCTGACGACACCAAAGCTGTACGGGACCACTGGTACGGCATAGGAGTTGATGGCGCTCACGATGTTCTGTGCAGATAGCTTAGTTCTCAGGATTTGCTTCAGTCTAGTTTTGAGTGCTTCTTTGATATTTTTTTGGCTGTCAATAATATACAGAGTGTTCCATTTAAAAATCAAAGTTTGTGTCACTTTCGGTGAAACCGGAAGTGAAAATCATCTGTTATAGACAAAAATGTCATATGGAATGTCCCAAATTTCAATAAATTGTCTTTAAAACTAAGATAGAAACGGGGGGGTGTCCGGTATGTAATAATAGATAATCATAGAGCATTTTCCCATAACTGTAACAGGGGGGTGTTGGGGGAGAGGCTTAGAAGTTCTCTCTTTGAAAAAAATGTTGAGTTAAATGTTAAGAAACTCATCACTAATTTCAGAAAGTACAACAAATGGCTTACAAAAGGGACCTCTTGTGGCATTTCGCAAGAACGAACCGTTCTCCAAAAAATCGAAAAAATGTTCAAAATGTGGATAAAAACTAGAAATTATTTTTTAAAAAATGCTCTGTACCAGATTATTAGCCTTATAACATTTTGTAAAAATTAGTAAAGTTTCAAAAAACAGTTCTCTAAAAAATAAAAAATTCAAACTTCAACACTCTGTATATGAAAAACAAAGCATTTTCAGACACATATTTATATACACTTAAAGTCATAATTTCACGTCAGGAACATGCACTAGAAATTATGACATCAAATTTAGAGACACGCTGAATACGTTTATGCACAACAGCAATAAATACAAAGTTAACGGCATTTAAATGCATTATTTTTAATTGTAAAAGTTAAAGTCGGTGATAATATAGGTTCTAGAAAACGGAAGTGTTGCACTGGTGGTAAATAGAGCGATAACTGACTGGAGAGAAGTTACTTGCAGACGATAAAGCACAATAAACAAAAATTTAATTCTGCAATTAAGGAAGAAAACAATCAGTGGCGGTTAAAAAAAGACAGAAATAGAAAGAGTAGAAAGAATATTGAAGGAAAGTAGTAGAAACATGCAAAAAAACAATAATATCTTTACAAAAAATGTACAAGATCTAAACCTATACATTGGTAAAGAAATAACTTACGTTCTTGTCTTCTTCCTTGAAAGGAAAAAAACTTCAAAAAAAGAATCGTTTTAGCAACCCTTTTTTATTTCTTAAAAGAAAGAAAAGACAAGAGAACGGAGAATACGTAGTTTAGAAAGGGATAAGGAGACATCATTGGTGTAAAGGAGGATTTTGACGAAACCAAAAGGTTAAGAAAGCATAACGAATGATACAAATGACGACAAAACCTACAAAAATAAACACAAAAGCTGTAATAATGAATGACAAAGATACTCCAAAGAGTAAAAGAAGAAAGAATAACATTAATATTGCGCATTATAAGCTGATATTTATTATTAAAAAATGCATGGAAGAAATAATACAATAAAAAATAATAATATAATAATAATAAAATTAAATAAAAAATTTAACGTCCAAAAAACTAATTTTGTGGAAAATTAGTCTAGTCGTTTTGAACAAAAATTTAAGTGACAAAATTCTCTCTTAATTGAGTTTTTGAAAAAATAACGTTAGCTATTTTGTAAACATTGCAATGTTCTATGCGTGTCCAAGTTTTAAGGAAAACCGTTACAGTTATTTTCGAGAAAATAGATTTTACACGCATAATTTTAGGGGTAGAAAAAAAAGAAAAAACTACATTTGAAAAACCTCTCGAAAACTCTACATATAAAATTTAAATCAAATTGTTCTATTCGCTTGGCCTTTAGGTCAGAGTACATACATAGGTACATACATTTTTTATCCACGACCATTAGTGGAATATAGTCATTCTAAAATCACTATTAATAATAGAAAGAAACTTTCTTGCCTTTGAGGTAGAATCTATATACTTTGCCTGTTTCTTTGTTTATTTGTTTCTTTGTCCTTCTATAGACTCGGCTAATATAAGTGCTAGGCCAAAGCTAAGTATATGGTTAAACTTAGAATGAAGCATAGGGGGCGAATGGAAGATCTTGATCCCGTCCAATAAGACGGGGATTTCATCTAGTATACACTAAAATCCAAAATTTGTGTGTTTGTTTGTGTATTAGGTTCTCTATAGACGAGGATTGAGTTTTATTGTTTATTTAGTAATTCATAGCAAAATATACAAAAATAAATTCCAAACACATAAATGTCACTATCATCGGATAACCCAGGAAGATGGCCGCTGACATGCTCAAAGTAAATGTGCGAACTTTTTGGTTACTATAGAGAAACTCTTCTGAATATTATTATTAATCTGTGGTAATGTTGATATCGTTATGTAAGTTAAAAAAGTATCCATAGATGGCGCTACCCAGAAAGCATGTATTTTTTTAGTTAGTTGTTTTACAAATTCATTATTTATACTAGGCTAAAAGACGTATGTTTAGGTCCACACATTTGGGTGCATATTTCTTGGTACATGCTACTGATTTTAGTACATACTCAAAGTTCTCTTATAAGTTAGCCATGTAAAATGTATTGAGATTTGCGTACGTCTAAAGGTTCATGTAAATTTTTGTCAGTAAAAATCAATTAAGAGGCACTTATTTTACATATGGATTGGTTATGAATTGAGATACAGTAGAAAATCGTGTGATTTTGAAATATCGCATTTTCGTGCTACTTCAAACGTCTAGTAAATATTACACAACCGGTCGATTTTTGTGCATTCGGCAGATATTTTGCGATTATATTTAGTTTGATGAGTAGGAAAATAAAGTGAAATAATTTGATAAAATATTAAACTGTTACCCAAATTTATAAATACATTTAATATTTTTTTCTCAAACAACAACAGTAGTAATTCTAAGGGACAGTAGAAGATTTAAAGGAATACTTAGAAAAAAAGTAAATGTGAAGAAAACAGTATTTCAAAGAAGAAAAGGGAGAAAGGAGAAATAAAAAGTGTTAACACATGGACATACCTGAGGTACAAGGTAAGATATAATAAAGATGAGGGGCATATTGAAAAATTGACAAAAAACGAATAGGGAGTAACGGAATAAGTTTTTTGGAAAGAGTTGGAGATGCGAAAGGAGGGTCAAAAAATAATTAATAATGTAAGTAGAAACATTTAGAAAGGGTTCAAGCAGAGTATTAGGTGAACGTTTGGGTTAGATAGAGAAAATAAGGGTTATATAGTGGGAGAGGAAATGAAGTTTAAAAGGGAAAAAGAGCAATAAATTATGAGGAAAGGATTGGTAAAAGAGCAGCTAATACTGTTTTAAAATAATGTTGGAAAGCAGGTAAGAGATAAAAATAACGTTTGGGCAAAAAGAAAACAAATTATGTTATGATAGAGAAGGGTATGCAATGAAAGAAGTGGAGAAAAGGGAAAAAAGGAAAAATACAAAAAGAAAAAATTGTAAGAAGAGATAAGATATTCAAATGCAGAAGAGAAAAGCAAGGGTATGCGAGAGAAGCTAGAATGAAGAATATGAAAAGTTAGTGATAGATAAGACGCCGAATTACATAAGGGAAAAGAACAGCCTATCAGTAAAAAAAAATGAAAGCAAGATTCAGGTGTGGCAAAGAAGGGAATGGAAAAACATCTTGGTGGAAAGATACCAAAAGAAAGTTTAGGTTGTGCAGTGACGGGTAAGAAAACTTGCAACTAGTAGAAAGTGGAAAAGAAGATAATTTATGAAGAAGAAAAATAAAAAAAGAAATGGTTAAATATTTTTCTTTGTTTAAATTTTGTAAGAACAATTAACAAGTTTAAGTAGTAAATACTTAGGTATTTTCAGATTCATAGAATGTAGCAATATAATATAACCAATACATTAAAGTATTTATTTTTTATGTAAAACTAAAGAAGCTAATAATAAGTTATCAAAAGACGTAATAATTAGACATAAAAAATAATTGCAATTTGTGTTTTTGTCGGGGTTGTCTTCTATAAATAGCACTTAAGTTTCTTCTTGTACACTTGATATGCTTCTAACTTTTTGTTTCTGATTCACTGGTCTGCAACAAAATTCCCCTTCAAAAAATTATGTTATAAATATGAATATTTTGATGCTCTGAATCTGTTCCCTATGGCCAATTTTTTCTATCACGTCTAGATTTTTCGATATACATTTTTTTCCAAAATATCATAAATTTAAGTTTTTTTTAATTCGTTTTATGCCTTAATGTATATACATAGGTTTTTGCTAGTCGTAAGAAAAAGAAGGAAAGTGCCGAAAATGATTTCTATGGTAGTACATATGCTAGACAGCTGTTTTGTCTTTTTGGGACTCTTCAGGAGTGAGAGTTCTGAAGAGTCCCAAAGGAGAGTACTCTCACTCCTGAAGAGTCCCAAAAGGACAAAAAAGCTGTCGAGTGATTCTCAGTGTTTGTTTGCTATTGTACAACCTCTTGCGAATTTACAGCAGGCAATTCGAGATTTTTATTTTTGCTAACGCTTATGTTGGCTATAATTATCGAAGGATCGACTTATGTAACTGCTTTTACATACCCGTCGAAAAAACTGCTTAATGCGAACCATTGCGTACGTGATCGCTAACACGAGTCGACACTAGATGTCGCAAAACCTACAGTTTTAGTTGAAAACTTGTCTTTTAATTGCATTGTTCACGTTTTATATCAAATACGTTAGTAAGCTTTGCTCAACATTCATATTATACATATATTTTAAGTATTTTATGTGTAGGTTATTCATTTTTTATGAGCAGAGATAATAAATATGAAATATTTAAAAAAATTTTAACATAAGTTCTTTCAATTTTAGGTTATAAAATACCGCGCACTTGTAAGAATTCTACAGACTGTTATTGCTACATTTGTTCACTCTAAAAACACAGCGAAATGCAATAACAGATCTTGTTAAAAAAGATTATCAGCTTTATTTTCGATTCTCTACCGATAAGAGGGATAAAAGTTGGTTCCCAAAAATTTGCTGTAACTGTTGTTCAAGAACGTTGGGAGGTTGGCTTGAAGGAAGTCACAAATCTATGCCGTTTACGATGCCAATGCTTTGGAGTGAATCTCAGAATCATGAAAATGACTGTTATTTCTGCATGACATCAACACGAGGATTCACGAAAAAAAATAAAAACAAGATTGTATATAAAAACATCGCATCTGCAAAGAGACCACTTCCAAGTGGTGAAGGCAGTTTACCTCCAGTACCTCCAAAAATAGCGAGAAAATGGAAAATAAAAATAATTCTGGTCTACAGCCTCAATCGAGTTTTATTTCTTCCTGTACATCTTCATCATCATACGCTTTATCTGGACCTTCAAACCCATCAAAGAAACTTTATTTTCTTAAACAACCTGATTTAAATGATCTTGTTAGCGACTTGGGGCTATCAAAAGCTAAGCTTCAATTACTCGGATCAAGATTGAAACAGTGGAATTTGTTGGATAAAAGTACGAGAGTCTCATATTTTCGCGTAAGACAAGAAGATTTTACAATTTACTTTTCCAAAGAAAATGATTTAGTATATTGTAATAATGCTGCAGGGCTTCTTGAAGAACTGAGTTTCCCAGAAAATTCTGATAAATGGAGACTTTTTATTTATGCGCCAAAGATTAGTTTGAAAGCCGTTTTACTTCACAATGGAAATAAACACCCATCAGTGCCTCTAGCACATGCAACAAACAGAAAATCTGGAGGTATTACTTTAAAAATAAAATATTCTCAATACCTATGGAATATTTGTGCTGACTTAAAAGTTGTCGCTATACTTACTGGATTGCAAGGAGGATACACCACGTTTTGCTGTTTTTTTATGTGAGTGGGACAGTCGCGCAACAGACAAACATTACAAAGTGAAAACTTGGCCTCAAAGAAAAAGCTTGACACCTGGACTTAAAAATGTATCTCAAGAACCTCTAGTACTAAGTGACCACTACTTCATATAAAGTTAGGACTCATGAAAAACTTAGTAAAACCTATGAACAAGGATGGTGCAGGCTTTCAATATGTCAAAACAAAATTTTCTCGAATCAGTGATGCGAAACTAAAAAAAAGGGATTTTGTAGGTCCGCAAATACGAGATCTTATGAGGGATGAAGTTTTCAATTCAAAGTTGAGCAAAGCTGAAAAAAAGCTTGGGTGTCATAATTTTCTTGGTAATACAAAAGCTGACAACTACCGACAAATCGTTCGACAGCTTCTTTCTGTTTATAAAGCTTTAGGATGCAACATGTCACTCAAAATTCATTTTTTGGACTCAGATTTAGATTTCTTTCCGGCAAATCTCGGTGCCGTATGTGATGAGCATGGTGAATCACGATAGTATGCATATTGAAAGACGCTATAATGGAAAATGGTCAGCAGCAATGCTTGCTGATTTTTGTTGGTTGATTCGCCGAGAAACTTCGATGGAAACGATGAAAAGAACAAAAACTACAATATAACTTAAATTATATTACCATATTGGGATAAATATACTGATATTTCTATGAATTAGCATTTTCGTTGTAAAACTTAGACCATAGTCTTTTTCATTTTTTGTAATTGTTGTTACTAAAACAATATCATTTTTTAATTAAATGAACATTGTATTTAAATTCTGTGTGTTGTCTTTATTTGCATGTTAAATTCTGTGTTTAGAGCACTATATATGATGTAATCATGCATGAAAACAATAAGGAGAAAAAAATTTTTCTTTGCAGACTAGTGGTGTCCATATTCTACCCAGCTTATATCACGTCTATCAACATGTTCCAAAATAAGTCACAAATACATAAGAATTATCACTTATTACAATTAACCAAAAATTATAAATTAACTGACACAAAAACGACAAAAATTAAATTATTACGTTTAGTAGAATCGAGTTCGCATGATATTTTGCACATTGTATGAAACTCGAGAATATCTACTAAATATCGTATACAAATATTTTCATGCAAAGTTTTATCAATAGAAAGTCGTTCAACGAATTGGTCGCATAATTTTCAATAATTAATTTTTTAATAGAAATTTTAAAAAAATAATAACAATTTTCATTCAAATTGTAGGTAGTGCTGGTTGTTGGTATCAGTAGAGGATCGCGACAAGAGAACTAACTTTCCTTCAAGTTGAACACACCAAGGACATGAGTTCGTTATTCTGACTGATATTTGTAACACAAAGGTCGGCGTGGAAAAGAAAAGTTTCACTGGGAACATAAAAATTGAGCATTCCCTTCTAATATTTCATTTCTATCACCTTGCCACGATACTTAGTTCAATTTTTACTTTAGTGTAGTGTAGAAAGATAATAACTCTAGTTTGAGTACGACTTCTGCTGGAGGTGCATTTAATAATTGTGAAAATGCTACTATTAACATTAATATCATAGATTAAAATTAGTATGTAGGATCAAATTTGATTTTCGGTGTTGAAATATTATTCTCCACCTGAAGTTAACATATTTGAACTGGTCGAATTTTTTTCTTATCTCAATGTGGGCATTAAGAAACATATCTATCTATACAGGACTCAGAGAAACAAATAACTTTACTTAGATTAAATTTTTGATCTGGATCCCCAGTTCATAGTTACTGGCGTTTTTTTTTGTTTTATCAAAAAAAAAATTTTTTTTAATCCAAAAACTTTCATTATTTGATTTTGGTTCTCTTAAGATCGTCGCCATTTTGTTGTCTGAAAAAAATAGAAACTAATTTTAACTACAAAAATGTTTTAGAGAGCCGAAAGCAAATGCTGAAAGTCTTTTTAAATATTTCTCAAAATATGGGAGTAACGCCAATTTTTTGAAAAAACAAAAAACGCCAATAACCAAAAATTATTAGTAAATCAGAAGGTATAATTTTAGTGGACCATTGAACCCAAAAAGATTTAATTTTTTTGTTTGTCGTAACTAGAGTTTGATTTTACTGTACTAACTTTCAACCACGATTCCAAAGCCCAATTTTATGAATACATTCCGATCCAGTGGTTAACAAATAAATAAATAGTAAGTGGAAATAAAAAAACTAATCGCAATTAAGAAAATATGATAAATTCAAAATAAACTCCACTTTTTGTAACCATGCTTACATTTAGAAACCCGTCAAAACAACCTTTAGGTTTACGTTAGGGCAAAACAGCAAAATACGTTAAAAATTAAATTAAAAAGTTGGACGTCCTACCTTGTGAAATCCTGGAAAATGAAATTTTCTTAAGCACAACACACGCGTTCACATACATATTGTATTCGCGGCGGTAACCGATGATAAACTAACTGATCAAATTTTTACAAAAAATTGCTTATCTCTAAAAGCATTAAATTTTTACACGTGTTACGACTGCAATTTAATTGTCTACGCGCAAGGTTAAGAATAGATAACCTTTAGAAAAATTCCAATTCTACGTTCATGTAACCATTATTAAAATAAAATATTGAAATATCAAATGATTTAATACTATCATTGTTTCAAACATTAATCTACAGACTTGACAAAGATTTTAATATGTAAGATAATAACTGTTGTACCATTTTGGCCTTATAAAAAAGGTCATATAAATGACTGTCCGATTTTCAACTGTTATTATTTAAGTTTTAATTGTTTCCTATGTTTTTGACAACATATATGGATATTTATGGATTTTTAGTTCTATTCTTTATATATGTCTCTTTTCTGTATTTTGTTGACCGATTAATTTGAACTTTTAAACACGCAGCAGTAGAAACTCAAACAACAAATTAATAAGAAATAGCAATTCGTGATTTGAATCAATTATAATTTAATAATACGACAATATAATAGTATGGTGCAAAAGTTCTGCAATAGGAAATAAAACGGACACCTATTTAAAAGGCTTTTTATTGAATTGCTGTATTATCATATCCTCAAGTATCTTTCTCTCGTCATAGAACACTCATAGATAAACAATAATTTAAGAAATGGAAGTATGCAGAAAAGTTTGCCTGAAAAATATACAGGGTGATCGATTAGTGCCATAAAGTTTAGTATCGTTTATGTCCTTCGAAGTATCAAAGCAAACGTTACGACAGATTATAGGCATCATTAAGCTTCATATTTTAAAATTAGTTACAATTTTACAGGGTGTCAATAACGCCGTGCCAGACCAAAGTTACATTTTTTTAAATGAAACACCCTATATTTTAATTTAATTTTTTTTAAATTCTCTTCTCTTCCTCATCACAAAAATATATACTTGTAATATGTTATGCAGGGTATTTAAAAAGTTATAACCACTTTCCCATGAAAATCGTAACAAGTTCACAGCCCTGTATAATTTCAAAGGTCTTCAAGAACTATGATCTGTTGCAACCGTAGTTTTTTAATAATTGTCAAATTTTATAAAAATTATTGAGTTTATGAATATTTGTTAAATTGATTACAGGGTGAGTCAAAACATCAATTCATTATTTTCTCAGTTTTTTTTTAAATGGATGAACCTGTATTTTATATCACTATCGAAAAGTACTATTGTTTTACTTATATTTTTGTTAAGCATTCCCTATGTCCAAAATTATTAGTTTTTGAGATATTTTCATTTTTATATGTACAGTATTAATTATGTGTCTAAATGTTTGCCAATTATGAGTTGCCCATAATTTATTTGTCAAAAAATCTGCAGCTTACATAATACAGATTTCTAGTTGCTTAATAGTATTTTATATTATAAGGACAAAATAGTAGATTATACACCGAGAGAGTAAAATGCATAATTTTTTTCTCAAAGTGAGTTTGGTCTTTTGTAAATATCCAAAAATTGTGCTCGTATTTCCTACTCTATTTTCCCAAGTTCCTTTAATTAGTATTACAAACATGTGTGATAAAATTATTAAAGAAGCTGCTGCAGAAATGCTAACAGATTTGTTGCCAAAAAAATTCCGGAAGATTTACCTTCACGGAATTTTGTGATTTGTGCTTGATGAAAAAAGAGAATGAAATGCATAACGAGAATGTGCTATTGGTATATTTTACCGAACAAGTGAAGAAGTTTAATGCTTCCACTCTCTGGTCACATTATTCCATGTTAAAAGCAAGTCTTGCGATAAAAAATAATGTTCAGCAAGTATTCAAGATTAGTAGTACTTCTAAAAAGAAAAAATGTTAGATATCAGCCAAAAAAATCAAAAATCCTTACTAAAGAGCGATTCTTAACAGAAGGTCTGGATAAAAAGTTCTTAATGGCAAAGATAAATTAAAAAAAAACATGATTTCAATTAAAGAATAAATGTCAACTATTTCAGGTAGCAACGAATACGGGCATTGCTGGGGCCTGAAGATCCAACATATTGAAGTTCGAACCGTTAATGTTTGATTACATTGTACACTATTTTGACATAATGATGTATGTTTAGATGGAAAAAAAATAAACAAGCAGCATAAATAGTTATTTGTATCGCTAGGCCAGAGACTGACCTTTTGCGAGTGAGAGAATGGCAATGGTAAAGTGATACACACGATTATTTGGGTCAACCAGTACTCCTTATTTCGACGCGGCCACTTCGACGCCGCCATCTCGACACCGCCGCTTTGACGCAGACTCATTATGACGCCTGCTCATCGCAACGTGAGCCCATCTCGACGTGAGGTTATATTTGCGTTAGTGGGTGTTACGGATGGTGTTTGTGTATTTTAAGTTTGGTTGTAACTGCAAACAACGTATGTGATTGATATTTGATTTTTTTTATTTCCCAGTATTTATTCCGCGGCTTTTTATTCCGCCTTCAGATTTTTCAAATAGACGAAATCGGCCAATGTCCGAAATTTTCACTTATAATTGCACAACAAGTTTACATTTTGCCGAGTAAATTTGGGTGTTTTAATAAAAATCAGTTGTCTAGTAGTTTGAAAGTATAAGAAAACTAGAACTTGTTAAAATATTTATTCTGGATAAATGTAAATATTAAATTGATTATACTGTCAATTTTTAATTAAATGGAGATTGCAATAATTGATTAAAAATACTAAAGTTAAAAAACACCAATGCATTTGTTTTAATTTAATTTTTTGTTCTATAAGTTATTTAACTTTTTCGAAACGTCAATTTTTCCGGAAAAGTTCAATAATGCGAAAACTCTCTATTTTAGACATTATGTATATATGTATTACATTAGAATTTCCCAAGGAATCCAAATTTGTATTAAGAAATGGATGGTTCCATTTTAAAAAACATAAGGTTGGTGTGTCACACTTTTATGGAACCCCCTGTATAAACAAAAATATTTTTAAAATGGTCAGTTCATTGATTTGCACAACTTTCATTGCGAAAGTTTTTTTCTAATCCCTATATTTTTTGAGATATCCACCTTCCACGCACTAATGGGCTACCCTGTGTTTAACAATTAATTATGCATTGTGTGCCAGGAGGATGTCATAATGAGAAAAAAACAAATCAAGGGACGTATAGAGATGTATGTTGAAGAGATTTTCCTTCCGTAAAAATTTGGTCAAAATAAATTTTCCAGGACCGTACTACAGGCTAACTGGATCCCTTTAAGGAAGGTGAATGTAAACCGGATCAAACCACTTCCTACTGGTTGAGGCGACGTTTCGCACCCTAATGTGGGTGCTTCTTCTAAGCCAGTGCCAGAATTAAATGGGTGTTAAGATGTGAGATGTACGTTTAGGACACATTCTATTTTTATATATAATTTGGTATCAACACTCATTAAAATTAAAAACACACAAACACACAAACAAATAATAACACCGTACAGTTTTGAAAACGAAAACGACAATTTATTATACATTATATTATTAGATTATTAGACATTTTATTATGCATTTATGTATTGTATAAGTTTTTAAGTAAATTTTGTTCTTATAAAATAAACAATAAAAAACCCCTTCTACATAAATTTTGAGTTAAATTAATTTTGATTTGTGACGGTGGACAGTTGTCTTTGCAGTCAGCTGTCCCGGCGGGGAAGTTGACTAATGACTAAGGCAGTTGACGGCGCCCAGTTGACAGCAGCAGACTTACAAACTTACTAAAATTACTACATTAGATTATTTATAAAATATTGGTAAATATTTTGTTTGTATGTTTTAAATTAGCCATATTTATGTTCAGTCCTGTTTTACATTGATTTTGTTTGTTCTCTGCTAAACTAAATCAAATCTTATTTTAACAACATAATTATCTGGTACAAAATATTAATTATAAATATAAACTTTGGTGCAAAACAAAATCAACATAGTATAATTTTAAAACTAACACGCACTATGCGTAATTTCAAAACTATTTTGTTTCGCTTTATATACAAGAAACGATTCTCTTCGTAAAACACAATGTTGTTTTAAACTCTCAACACCAATGTCAACATACAAAAAGTTACAACAACAATAAAATTATTGAAATATAATTTCGGTAACTAATTTAATTTGTTTTTCAATTTTACTTCTCCATAGAAGTTTTCATTTATGATACCGTGCGAAATCTGCAATAATTAATAGATTTTTAAATAAATTTTGTGCCAATTGCTTGTGACGGTTCTCAATACGCCCTTAACCTTTACAACTATTTAAAACCTCATTATCGAAATATTACGAGCATCTCGGAGCAATAATTTCCCTTGAAAATATAAGATCTGCACTAGACAGATAAGTACATTAAATTAAAAACCGTTTTTTAATTGCTCTCATTCAAGTCTACGTTAATAGGAGGTATTATTAAAACTGTCTTTACGAGAAGAAAATAGTTTTGCAATTTAGTGCACACAATGTAGTTTGGCAAAGTACTTTATTACGTCAAATTCATTCCTTTTCAACAACCTAAAGTTTGTCATTTACACTCGTATAAGTATTATTAACTTGTAATATGACAGTGTGCAGTTTGCATGAGAGCTTTTACGTTTGATGTAATTAACCATAAAGACGTGACTTAACAATTACAATTGCTTTGATTTGCTTGACAAAATTTGACATTTCATTCATTATTTCCCAATTTCGTTAATCATAGCAGCGATTGACGATTCTTTCCTACAATAAATAACCTTTCGATAATGTTTACACATTAAAACTGTGGTATTCAGAACTTTTAAGTTGACATCTACTGTTTGAGTCGAAAAAGTTGTTACCTTTTCTACGCTACGTATTATAAAAGAAACAAAAACAAACGTCAGCATTGAAAGCTTTTTTTGCAAGAATAAGAAAGCTTTTACAAAGAACAATGGATGTTTCAAACCGTAGAACATAAAAATGTAACACGCAATAACCTCAAGAGAAGTATCATTTCTAATACGTATACGTACACGTAGTTCTTTTACAAAAGAGAAAAATAGATCTTACTGCAAGTAAATGTGCTTGTACTAACGTAAAACCAATTCCTTGGAATGTTCCAGAAACGTGCACATTTATGGTGTACCTAGTGTTACGTGTTACTTAGTTTAACAATGGGATCCTTTGTGTTAACACCTGCTTTAAAGTAAACAAATAACGTTCATGGAAGCGTGTACGAGTTACGTATGTGGTGAAAGTTGGTTTGATGTGTTATTAAACTTATAAATTAGAGGAGACAGTGTCAATTGTAACAGGTGTAAAATGTAACAAAGTTCACAACAGAGCAATCTACTGAAAATTGTTACAGTTTGTTATTGTCAAAAATTTATTTCAAAATAAATTTGTAGTCGTTCGAAGCACCACCCGATAGCGACTGTCGTTAGTAGAAAAGATGCTTCAAGTCAAAAGGGCGCCACCCTACAGTTGTAGTTATCAGGTCTAAACAGTAGAGACTTAAGACACAAGGAATCAAACTGATAACGTAAGGAAGACGTAATTTAAACATATAGAGCTTATTTTACAACAACCATATCTGACAACAATATTGCGGTTTTCGCCAGAACGGCAACGGCAAATAAACAATTCACGTTTCGATAGTACGTACCCTAATTATTCTAATACGAATTTAATTCCAACCAAGTTACGTTGACTTCACTAATTATAGCTACTAAACCGTTAAAGTAATTTAAACTAATACCAAAATATTGGCCCAAACATATGTGAGACGTTTTGTCGAGCGGCCCCGCGATCACAAAGATTATCACAAATGGCGTTAATTATCAATTAATGGAAAATTTAAATGATCGATTTCTAAGACACATGCAACTACAATCATAGAAGTTTTAAAACTATACGAATAAAACATAAATTGCTTAACATTTAAAATATAATGTCAAATTTCAGTCACACAAGTTTCCCTTGAGTACAATTGCAACGTATAATTTCAAGAAAGCTAACTTCTTGGAATTATACTTTACATTAGAAATAACAAACTAGAGTTACTACACCAATCAAAATTTGCTAAATATACACGAAGTTCAATTAGAAGAAGTAAAAGTAGTCATATCTATACTAAAAAATAAGACAACTGCTGGAGAAGACCTTATACGCGATTGCAAAGATGTTTTTGCAGAACCATTAACCTACATATTTAATTTGTGTATCAAAACATCAACTTTTCCAAATGTTTGGAAAATTGCTCGCGTGTGCCCTATATATAAAAGCGGAGATGTAAGCCATATAGACACAGGTCAATATCAGTACTAAATAACTTCGCAAAAATATTTGAAATGGTGTTATATAATCGTGTCTACAATCATGTAAGACACCAACTGTCGCCTATTCAACATGGTTTTTATAAAAACCACTCTACAGTTACAAATCTTGTTACACTAACACATTATGTAGCTGATGCATTAAACAATAGAAAACAAGTAGATGTACTATATACGGACCTTTCCAAGGCGTTTGATCGAGTAGCACATAGCCTGTTGTTGCAAAAAATCAAAAATTTCGGCATACTCAATAATTTGTTAGTGTTTTTTAAATCGTATTTAAATGATAGAACACAATATGTTACATATCAATGAACGGTTATCAATCTTACCGCTACGTTGTAAAGTCGGGAGTAGCTCAAGGTTCAAACTTTACTTTTCTTTTATACATCGATAATATATATATATATATATATATATATATATAAAGAGATAAAAGAGATTGACTGTCAAATAGCAATATTTGCAGATGACATCAAGTTATATACAACAATTAATAGTGTTATAGACTGTAATATATTACAACGTAGTCTAGATAAGATAGTAAAATGGTCTGAACACCATTAATTATACCCTAAATACAAAGAAATGCCATGTGCTTACGTATACGCGAGTTTCAAATTCTATATTGCATAAATAAAAAATAAAGTCTGAAGCGCTATTGCGACAATTCTGTGTTAAAGACTTAGGTGTAACTTTCGATGAATACCTAAGCTTTCATCAACATATTGCAAATATTTCCTCATCCGCGAACAAAATGGTAGGTTTCCTAATTCGCAATTGTGCTGAGTTTAGAGACATTAATACCTTAAAAAATTTATTTCACACTAGTTAGGTCTAAACTGGAGTATTGTTCAATTGGGTGAAAGTTCAAGGTAGACAACTAAAAGTCATGTAATCAAGTTGTCGACCAAACCAGAGTTTAGACTAAAAGAAGTCTGCGTAATTAGGGAAATATATATAAAAAAGAAAACGTCACGGGTTCGAAATAGAAGAAAAAGGGGTGGGGATAACGATGGGAATCCGCAAGGGTAAAAGTTGCGGCCTGCTCTACAAGATGCAACTTCACGATTCACTACACAAAATGAGATAAATCTTCAACTCGCGGTGGGTTATCTAGGCACCTGGTACGAGGATTAACGAGTCATAGTCAACGCATTAAAAAGTTCACCGATCCTTTTCAACCAAAAAACATCGTTCCCGCACGCCGAGTCCGCATCAATAACACAACATCCCCTGGATAGGGTGGACTAAATATCTCACACTTCCATAAGATGGTCATTCGTCTATCCATGATGTGCGCGGCAGATGTATGGTTTCACGCTACCAAAACCCACATATCGAGACTCTAAATCTTCCAGAACAAGGTTCTGCGTATCATCCCAGATGCCCCTGGTTCTTGCAAAACAATCGTCTCCATCTAGAATTCCAAGATCCCAAGATCAAGATTTCGCAAGTCGATGCGCCCAACCCAATCCACTCGTTAAGCAACTCTAGAACTATGATGTCGGTCACATACCAAGACACAAGCAACCAAAGCATGTCATCTTAGGTTAAGTTAGCATGGAATGTTAGCCCGGATGATCGAAAGTAAACGAACGAGGAAACTCCGAAGTGGAAAGCCGATCCAAAGAGGTTATCTAAGCTTTCTTGTACGTTAGGGATTGAATTATAGAAATTTTGTAATTAATGTAACAATAAACATGTAAGAAATGAAAATAAATTTCCAGTGATTGGGAAAATCCAATCATTGTGTTACATGCAAGAAAAATAAGCTAACGAGAAAGTTTTATTAAAACCGTAACATAAATTGGGGTTGCAGAGTAGCTCAGCGGGACGGGTTGGTTCGTGAGATGAATTGCCTTCGTGGTTCGATAAATTTGTCAAATTCAAGAGGGCGCCAAACAAGGATACGAAGTAATCTTTGCTTTTAACTATTGTTTGACACAAGTTCGTCTGGGAGGAACACTTTCTGAAGGACTTACCTCGAAAGTATCGGGTGATTCATTTAGAGGTACTTTTTATGATGGGGATTTAATTGTTGATCGCGCATGCGTCGGGTCAACTGAAGCGGCATTCTTCTTCAGTGGTTTTTAAAATTTCATAATGGAAAGACACAGCGCCTACAGTCTGTGGAAAAATCGGTCCAAACTTTTTCAAAACAGAGGTCGACCGGAATGTTACTGTGAATGGTGATCGTTATCGCGCCATGATTTGATACCTAAAATTGAAGCTCGTGATCTTGACGAAATTTGGTTCATACAGCCCGTGAAACCATGACTTTACTGCGAGAACGATTTGGTGAAAAGATCATTTCACGCTTTGGACCAGTAAACTGACCGGCTAGATCATGTGACATAACACATCCCGCTATACATGGATAAGCCGGTTACGATTGAGGCTTTGGAGGCCATTATTACTGGAGTCATTGGCCAAATACCATTCGGAATACTCAAACTCGTCATTGAAAATTGGAACTTCAGAACAGACTAATGTTAGCCGTAGTTACGGCCAATATTTGAAAGCAATTATATTTAAGAAAAAATTGTAAAAAATGTTTTTTTGTATGACAATAAAGATTATAAAACAAAATTATTTTTATTCATTTTTTTTTAATGTAAAAAAATGAAAATCTCGAATTGCCTGCTGTAAGTTTGCAAGAGGTTGTACAATAGCAAACAAACACTGAGAATCACTCGACAGCTGTTTCGTCCTTTTGGGACTCTTCAAAAGTGAGAGAACTCGAGTGTAAGTTCATTATTGTACAAATGCGTGCTGTCAACTATACAGAATGGTACGTCATATTCAAACTATAAGTTTGACATCTAGTGTCGACTCGTGTTAGCCATCGCGTACGCAAATGGTTCGCATTAAGCAACTTTGTCTACAGGTATGTAAAGCAGTTACATAATTTATAATTGTCGAAAGATCGACTCATGTAACTGTTGTACATACCTGTCGACAAAGTTGCTTAAAATAAACACTATTAACTAAATAATTACTAGGGTAAGCGCATGATTAACGACGTTAGACGATATCTAAATGATCACGTGATCAACATTTTTCATTAAGTAAATACCAATCTTAATACATTAAAGGAACACTTTAGTGCATTCTTACAAACTAATACAAAATAAATAACGTTCATTTTACCAAAGCAAGGACGTAGTACAAAATATTTTTTTTTTTCAAGCGGCATTAATAGGTCATATTGTTGAATTACTGGCAGACGCTAAAAACGCTTTTTACTGTCTAAACATTAAAAACAACAGTTCTTTTGTTTTTAGAGGTTATAGCATTATATGAAAGTAACAGTAAAGTACCAACTTGATTCGTCGAGAACAAAGCGTCACTATAACATTCGAAAATCTTGAAAATTTGAAAATAACACTTGAAAACTATCAATAAACGCTTGAAAAAAATAATATATTTTACTTAGAGTTAAAAATAATTGTTTCGCTATTAAGCTCAACAATTATATTGTTTAAGTCCTAGTAAAATAATCTACTGTTAATTTGTACCAAACCAAATCACATCGCTTTAGTTTTACTAATAAAGATTAATATTTCCATACCAGTTTCATCAAACCATTCTCAATTTTGTTAACATTAAAATACCTTAACTTGCTTCTAGCGTAACAAGAAACTAGAACTTCAAGACGACGTCAGACGTTAAGTTCTTTTCGAAGAATTCCTACATAGGGTTAGTTGGTTACCTTAATACCCTTGAAAACAACGAAAACTGAATATTTCCGTCTGAAACACCATTATAATCCGCAATTGCAAAGCGATTATACAATAATCATTACCACAAATTCACGACACAAAACCTTTATTTATTTAATTACCTCTCGTTACATCTTTCTAACTGAGTAATGCCTACAGCAAAGGCTAAAATTAACTGAAGAGACTTTGTGAAAACCAAACTACAATGATTCCATTGATTCAGCAAAATTCTTATTTTAATTCAACTAAAGACAAACAACTGAAGCTGCTAGAAACAAATTCTCGAAACGTCACATACACAAAAACAAAGAAAACAACATTTTATTTCGACGAGATTCAGACGCAATTAAAATATACATCGACAAATATTTTAGAACGAAAATTACAACGAAGGTCACAATTGATCCCTCTAAGTAAGTGTATGTCGACTACACTATCTACTCGAGTAAGATAAACCCTAGGGAAGTAGAAACAAGACTC
Source organism: Abscondita cerata (assembly GCA_030710515.1). NCBI lineage: Eukaryota > Metazoa > Arthropoda > Insecta > Coleoptera > Lampyridae > Abscondita > Abscondita cerata. The sequence goes on from JALBCR010002757.1 coordinate 225,357, forward strand.
GCATTAAAACACAAATGAATAGGAATGTAGTAGAATAAAAACTGTAAATAGAATGTAAAAATTTGTCACATGGTTGACACAGAATTTCATGTTCAATTACGTACCTATAAGGTCAGTTAGCCTGTATAACAAAATCCTTGATTTATATTACACCCGTTCTGCTTTGGATGACTTACTAATTAAAAGAAAAGTACTCACAATGAATATCCGTGCCCAGCTCTACGGAGAGTAAAGCGAAAATGCTCACGAATGACAAAATGGCACCGTACAACCATAGGAGAAACAAAGAAAATTATTATTGAACATTTACAAAGTTAAAATCTTACGCATACTAAAAATAAATGTAACAAACACAAGCTTTTAATAAAACGCCTTTAAAACTTAATTACGTTTAAAAAAACAATTACCGGAAATATAAACCCTTAACCGTCTGATCCTTACATTTACTAAATGTGAACAGGAAAATTAGCCGAGAATGTGCTGAATAATAATGATAGTTATTATTTTCAAAACAACGTACTTGTATAAACCCTAAAAGTTTTTAGTTGTGTTCTACACGTGTATGTAAAGCTCATACCGGACAAAATTTGCTAATTTTAGTAATTAATGTAGTTCACCGTGGGATGACATCACATTGCTCGTAGTGTTAGACTACATTAATTAGAACTAGATATATTTGTTTCCTCGTTCCTATTGTTAGAAAAAATAATTAAACCATCTTGATTTTATAAATCACATTTATTTCGAAATCCATAACATCTTCACGTACTATTGAACAAAAACGGTAGAAAAACACCTATTCAAAAGTAAATTGTGTGCAAATATTATGTGCTCTAGATTGTCATATTTATTGAAACGTATCGTACTGATAAAGATTAATTTGCATCATCTTGTTTGCAGTAAATAAGTTTATTTTATTTATTTATGTTGATGTTTTTATAAAATCAATAGTCAGTTTTGCTATTTCTTTATACGTTATAATCGTCTAAGGGAGAATATTTTTATTTTATTATTTATTCGAACTTGTAATATTTTAGTTGGTTTTATTTATTTATGTGTTATAAGGCAGACATAACTTTTTTTAGATGTAAAAGGTTATTACTTTTGAATTTGAAATAAATACCACCAGCTGCGTCTTCATTTTAACCAGTTAATATTATTAGAAAAAATAATATAAATAAGAAAAATAATCATAAACAATTTGATCCTCAAAAATTGTTTTTTGGTTTATTTATTGTGAAATTTTTGTTAAAAAAATTGCCAATATTTTTTAAACAGATACGATTAAAAGATCCTAAGCTTTAAGTATAAATATCAGTGTAATAATTTTTTATTTTTTTTTCAATTTTGTAGTAGGTACATTAGATACAAATATTTTTGTATTTGTTTTTGTATGGTATTTAAATCCAAAATCTTCTACTCTTTTATTTATACAAAGCATCAATTCAAAATGGGCACAATATATTTTTTTTCAAATGAAATTGAGTGGTAAATAAATATAAATATGAATTAAACTAGATATTATTTATTTATTTATTCGAATGGTAACTATATATTATAACATCATTATCCTACTGTAAATTTGGATCAAAATCTAATTACTCAATTTTACTAAATATTATAACATTGAATAATTATATTTGGATCCAAATTTTTCAGTAGGATACATAAAATAGTTAATTAAATTTTAATTAAAATAAATAAGGTATGTGCAGTCACGTTTACTTGTTAAAATATTTAAAACTAGTTAATGACTTCATAGAGAAGATATTGTTGTGTCAGGGAGCACATAAAGACTATTGAATTTACAAGTGATACTTCAAACTCCAGCGCTTTTGAGTAACAGAAAGATCCGATTAGTAGGAAAACGGTTTTTGATTTATTCTTAAATCAAATTTGGTTGTCAAAAACGTGCATGAGATAACCTATAAGTACAAAATGCTGACGGAATATTCGTAAGACAAAAGAACGCCAAGATAATGACAAACACAAGAAAGAAGAAGAGAAGACCCTAAATTAAAATAAAGCACCATTATTCAAAGAATAGAAATATAAATACGCTTACCAAAAATAGTCTTTGGGTTTTAGGTAAAAGTAATTAATCAGATACAAGGAAGATTAACCCTTAACGTGTGCATTGTCATAATTGTGTAGTTTAATAAACAGAATGGTGCTCGCGGTTAAGCGCGCTTGTGCGGAAAGAAAAATGTGTACGTGACGCATTCCACGCGTAAGATAATTATAGAAATGTATATACCAAGTGTTCCAAAGATAATATTTAGTTTTGACAACAAATGAAAAAGATTAATAAAAGTAGAAACAAAAGTTACAACGTAACAAGGTTTATGCAAAGAAATCACCAACACCCACCTGAAATTAATAAAAATTTAATCAATATACAGAGTGTTCAAATTGAGCTGGTACTTTTTTACTACTAAAAATTATGTTGGTTAGATTGCCAAAGTAGTAGAGTTTCTCCTTCAGATCACATAAATAACCTAAACTTACAAATAAAATCTACCTGTATTTGGTAAATTTTTAAATTATACTATTTTTTTTAATTGTACATTTTACACATAATAATTAAAAACAATTCAGTTTCAAAAACAAATTTTAAAAAGATTATTTGGTTATAGCCCGGTATAATTAAAGTTTAAATCGTAAAAGATTTTTTGAATTGTTTGTAATAAAATCACAATATATGTATATGTATGCGTAAAGAACTATTTATAAAAGTGTTTCCCTTAAATTATAAACAAACGCAGCGTTGCATTGTTGCATGCAAAATGTAACATAAAAAAGAGGGCAGGGGGTTAGCTCAAAAAATGGGCGTGGTCCACAAAAAAATGTTTAGTCAATAAAAATCGTAAATAAACGACTGAAGCTCATAGCATATTGAGATAAGCACGCAGGTGGCAAAGGTTGTTAAGGTTAAATTTTTCCGTAAGTGCACTTGCACATGAAAGGTCAAAGTGAAACGTTAAATGAAAGTGGTGACAAAGGTGGTGGACGGGGAACAGGGAAGTCAGTGGAGAATAAATATTGAGAAACAAGAGTTGATAATTAATTGAAGTTGAGGACGGTCGATCGTGGATATTTGATGATGGATATAAAGCTGAAAAGAATTCTTGATTGAAGACGGTTGAATATTTTAAATGGTCATATAAAAAGCATTGCAGACATATACTGCAACTAAAATAAAATTGTTGCAAATATAAAGTTATAAAGTAAACTTAATAAATAAGAAAATTTTGCCGCGTTGTTGCAGCTTTCGTTGTTGCTATCTGCATGATAGCTAAATAAATAATAGTATTATATAAGTTGTATATAAGTAATAGAAGTAAGATTGAAGTGACCAAAAATAAAAATCAAGAATAGAAAAATTTGAGGTTCAAATCATGCAGAATTTATACACGTCTGCCAACGTCATAGATAGGATGTAACATGAAGGATGATATCAAGCGCAGAAATGTTAGTTTTCATGATTTACAAACACAATTGTATTCACACGTAAAACAATGTAAATAGATTTAATTATATATCATTCAATTCCAAGGCGAACTTGAAGTAGATAAACTCTAATGCGTGTTTTGTACATTCCTTACACCGGATTGGTTATACAGCGCTTGGGCGGTCGCTCTTGCAGGAGGATAATCAGGTATTGGTAGTATAGTGCAGTTGAGCAGGTAATAATCTTGAACATAGACGCGGAAATATTTTTTTACAAGTACTATATTATTACTTCAAGCTTGTGTTGAATCAAACTCTTATTTGGTATTCGGGCTTTCACGATATTTATTTCCAGCAAGACTACATGAATGTAGTATACGTAGATATTTCTTTTAAAACGTGCACGCAACATAATCGCCTCGTTATTTTTGTTTTAATAAAATTTTGTGTTATCTTATATTAATATGTTATGTCGTTAGTGTGAACGCACACCTACTCTCGATTCATTTTCAAATCTATACGAAAATCAACCTTTTTTCAAATTCGTCTCACATTAGAACGGCTTAAGATATTTTCGTTTCGAAAAAAGTTTCGAGTTTACGAAAGATGTGTCTTTATTTTTCGATTTAGATTTTTCTTGTACGAGGGCATCTTCGAGGTTAAAAAAATGTTAAAAATAGTCAAAAAATTTCAAACAAATTGAGCCGTAAGTTGACCACAACTCGCTTATTTACGGACCGATTTTCAAAATTCAAAAGCATCATACGCGGATAAAGAAATAAAATTTTTGGCCGTTTCAGTTTTGTTAGACCTCGCGTGTTTTCAAAAGTTATAAGCGAAAAACGTTTCCGACAAAATTTCATTCGAAAACTAAAACGGCCATAATTTCTAAATTATAACAGATAAAAAAAAATTATTTAAAAAAAACGTTCCTTTTATGACCCTATCGCATAATGTTTAAAAAAATTTACCATTTTAAAAATTTTTTTTAAGGAATTTTACATTGTTATACGAATACTGTAATTTTTATAACTCCGGAACCATATTACGTAAAAACACGAATAAAAATCAAAATATTCGTAATTTTGCAAATTTTCGAATGGTTTAACTGTAGAGGATTCAATTTCACCCAAAAAATCTTCGTATGCACGAACTTGATGACTCACACACGCGTAACTGCGAGCGTTATGCGAACCAAACAGTCAATTTCACCTAAATAAACTTTGTTGTATTACGTTAAAGCGGTCGAGCCAATAAATCCGCTTCTAAATATTTTTTTAATAAATAATTTCTATTCGGACTACATCCATATCTTCTATATTAATATGTTATGTCGTTTGTGCGTCCTCACCTACTCTCGATTCGTTGCGAGCGCACACCCGAATACTCTCGACTCATTTGTACGAATTCACATGGAGTACATACTCTGCATTCATATTGATTACTCAACTGATGAATGTTAATGTAAGTGCTAATTATTGTTCATGACTGTCTGCTCTTTAGAAGCTAATTTATTTTTGTGACTTAACGCATGCGTACCATGCTGGCTTTGTCTAGTGTATTTATATTGTAGTAAATTTTGTTATTAAACAACACCTATTATTTTATTGATAAACGGAACTAAACCCTGAGATAAAAATAAAGTCAAAGTCTTATATTTATAAATTAATTTAAAAAAAATAAATGTTTATTTGACTTAAAAATTTAAAGCTATCTATCGCAACATCTATACAACACCAGGCCCATCATTTGCCATTATGCACCTTACCTAGGCAATGATATAGTACCTAATTTTGGTATGTAATACCATGATGCGTTCAAACAGAGCATGAAGTTATGCACAAATAAATAGCACTATATTGAAAAGCAGGTGCCACAATCCGACTTTTTGCTGCACAAAACCAAACTTCGACAGGACATTTGCAAATATCTCAGTGCAGAAAAAACTCATTTTGACCATGTTTTTGTGCTATTTTTTCTATTTCGCCGGTTGTAATGTTATTCAAGATTTCAATTGCAGTTTTTAATTAGAATTTTACTTAACAATTCAAATCCGATCCTGAAATAATAAAAGAAGCGGTTGCTAACGCGCAAATTTTGAGGTATTAGGTCTCAGTGATCCCACATAAAATTATTTTGAATCTATTTCACGTGAATTTCGGTTGCATTTGTTGATCTCCTGTTCGTCTTGAAAGTGAATGCAGTCTAAAGTGAAAGATTTCAATTTTGCTAAAAGAAAAGGATTCAAGACCTATTTCGTCGAAGAGCCAAATACAAAGAGTAGGACCCACATCTTTCAACCTCCCTTTGTGTGTGCATGTTTTATTTGAACTCAAGTTTGTAAATAATTCAAGATACATATGTCATCACCAAATTAAGACGCTACGATGAAATTCTAGATTTCCTTCAGTTTTAATGATACTGGCATCGGGTAACAACGACGCGCTTGCAATCCACGAATCCCCCAAAATATGTCATGAACACTCATAAGGACAATTATAAGATTAATTAGAAGAATCATTGTAATTACATAAAGAGCTCGTCCTACCCACGTCTGTACACGACTTTACAATAAAAAATAAAGAATCTAGTTGTGTACAACGCTAATAAAAATTACCGTCACAAATTGATATTAAGGATCTTCAGTACGTTTAGTATTACATGTAAAATTTCCAATTTTTGGTTTTAGTTTTCTCTGTCACCCGTGAACCGATTTTGACGTGTCATGTGTTAAAATATAGGACGGAATGTCCTCTATCAGATAACTACCTCTCTTTTTTGACAAAGATCACTTAATTGACCTATTGGTCAACTCAAACAACGTACTGATGATCCTTAAATTAAAAAAAAAAATACTCTGTTACTTTTTTGAACAAAATCTAGTTTTTTCTGCATTTTATTAGTAAACTGGAATTTAAGTAAACACAATGTTTTTCTATATCAATGCCAAATTTACTCTACAATCTATACTATATGGGAAATAGAATACAATAATTGATCGCATTAACGCATTCATACTGTAAAGTTCACTATTCGTTTTTTGTTTTGATAAAATGAGACGTTTTCTAATTGAGATAAATAACCAAAGCATCTTAGTCTTTTTTAATCTATACTTTGTCAATTCCAGTAATTTCCAATGATAGAGATGTGTTTGAAAATAAACATCTTGCAGTATTTCCATCATTTGTATCCTCAGATCCAGTTTTTGGAATGTCTACAAGAAGACCTGGTCAGTTGTTCCGCTCTTTTCCACATTTGCAGCTCAAGTCGATATAAAATATGTAGTAAACAATGTAAAACAAAAAGTCCAAATTGTAAAGCGTTTGGATCAACTGGCAGTTGTCGTTCATTTGTAAAAGGATTGCTGTACAAACAAAGCAAGTGTCAGCGCATTGTAGATTTTCCCTTCCACCATTGTTAGGCATAATTTAAATTTTATTTGCCCTACTGGAGAGTCACATGGGGTAAAATTTTCAATTTCACTTTTCACTGCTGCTTCCTACTTGGCTGATATCCATTGAAGTCTTAATGAACCACAATATCTCTTAGAGGCAAGTGGTTGGTTTTTCCATATAATGTCAGTAGTTTGTACATCGATCAATAAAAGCGAAACCAAAAATGTTGTAAAATTACTTTCATCAGCACGTGATGCATAATGCTTCGTTGTTTACACGAGTGTATCCCGAACTGCCGTCAGAACCCTACTTACACAATAAAAGTAATGAACTAGCTTGTGCCTTAAGTAAAATTGTTGTGTTGAAATAGTAACCGTAGTTGCCAACGTAGGTACTCTCCCCCCTTTCCAATCCAGGAAGGCGTTTTTGTTTTAACTTGGCAAAGATACTTCATCTAAGCAATAATTTGACTGTTAATTCTCTGGAGATCTCAAATGAGTTCATATTCGCTTTGATCGTGAAGGAGTTGCTCCAGCTGGATCACCACTGTCTTTTAAATTTATTATTGTTGGAAAAGTTAATTTAGCAATCGCTGTATCTTTCCTTAATTGTGGGGTCTTTCCACGTTTAACTACCACGGATACATCCTCAAAGTTTTTTAATAGTTGGCCTTTGCTAGTAGAAAGAGCACAAAAATACAACAAATAATCTCTTCAAAAAATTTTAACGATTCTCTGGTAAAGTTCAAGAGTTTTTGTTGCAATTTCTTTACTATTTGTTTAAAAATGCTCTTTTAGAAATTGATTATTTCGGAATAGCTAAAATTAAATCAAAGTATATTACTAAATAATATACAGGGTGTCCCACTTAAAATAGTATAAGTTTACTTAGATTCTCATAAACGATGTAAGATAAAAATAATCTAATTAGACGACTGGATTTTTGGTAAAAATTCTATAAAATGCATTTAGCTTTTCGGTAGATTAAAGAACGATAGAAATACAGCAAATAGTCGAAAAGTTAAAATTTTAAATATCACCCTGTATCTCTTAAACCAAGAAAGCTACTAAAATTTTGTTGGTGTCATCTTTCAATTCTCGGTTTGCAAAAACTGCATCCTTTTATTTTTAATTAGAACGAAAATGGGACGCAGTATACAGTCACACCTGTGCAGGTATATCGCAACGTGTGTGTGAGCTAACCTGTGCAGGTCAAACCCAGAGAAGGACTGAAAATTGATTTGGTCTACCTGTGCCATAGTTCTGTAATTAATATACCGGAACGTCTGTACGATTAATCCATGAAGGTACTCAGTTCTTACCAACAATTTGTTTAGTAAACACGTAACAACTTAAAAATCAAAGCAGAATACTAACAAAGTTTATAGAAACTAACCGATATCACTAAGATCGCTATTCTAGTCATAGGTTGTGAAGATATGTAACCGTTCCTGTGAAGCTGTAACCGATATACGCCAGATAAGTCTAGTTCTAAATAATTGCTTTTGTTAATCGTACGGCGAAACGCCGTTAACTTCAAAGGGCGTCTTTTGTGTATTCGCAAAACCTCACTTAAATTGCGAATTACATTTTTTTAACAAACCAATTCAACATTGAGTTTATTGTTTGTGAACTGGAGGATAATTGTTAAATAATTTGTTTTCTTTTTAGTACTAATTCAAATGTTTTGGAATGCATAACGCGCGAACTCAGTCAGATTTATTACGGATAAATACTTTTAAAACCCAATCACTTATAGGTATATCGTGTAGCGCTGCGCGCGGTAATTTAGTTTTGTTTCTGACGCTTAAATAAACCCATAGCGTCAATGTTTATTTTTAATATTACATTGTCAAACTGTGATTAATTTGTTATTTGTGATAATCTGCAAACTGTTTTGCATCTTATTATTGGGCAATTGTTAGTGTGTAACTTTGTTTTATCAAATCTCGTCGAATTAAACTGTAGTCATTTTTCAACAGTTTGTTTTTTTTTCTTTTCTCGAGCCCTATTACATGAGCATAATTTCTAAGATCTTGTAGGTGGCGCCCGGTGTTGCTTTAGAAGCCGTCGACTACATTGCAGTTTATCAGTATAAAATTTTATTTTGTTTTATACTATAAAAGACAAACTTGTAACAAATTACCAATATGAAAGCATTTGTTAATGTTTGCATAATGTTCAACACTGAAATATAATTAAACCCGAGCATTTTACTTCGAAACATATTATGTACCAAACATTAATCCACTTACTAAGAAAGAAAAGTGTGAGACAATATCAAACAGAACAACAAAAAACAAAAGTAAATAATTAGCTAAAGTAGCAATCACTACAAATTCGCTAATCGCCCCGTGCGTTCTTATGCAATCAAACCAACCCCTTAATAAGTATTGTTAATAATTCCTAGGTAAAGTTTGTATAGAATGTTTCTATGCTATACCGGTTTTTACCGTGTGCCTACGGAAAAGTTGACATAGACGTTTTAAATGTTAAATTAAAAATTATAGCATGTCTTTTTTCTGACACAATTTGAACATAATGTACCAACATATTTTATTAGATGGATAAATGAGAACAAATTTATGTGGTAATGTAAGAGTATAAAGCGTATTTTAATAAAAAAAACAGTGAAAGTTTTATAATGGTTTACGCAAATTATAATCGTAATTATTATGGATGTTTTTATTAATACAATTTTTATAAAATGAGTTTAATATTTTTAACTCTTATTTCAAAATATTAAATTTACTTTGCAAAATAATGATAATAAAATTAATAAAAAAAGATATTGCAATCGGAATCGAACCGTGGTTAAGATGCGTAAACATTACTAGGCATCAAATTAACCAATTCGTCTACAAAACCGCTTAATAAATGAAAATCAATTCGGTTAATAAAAAAATTTACAATACGTAACTTATATTACTAATTTTTTTTTGTAAAATACACTTTGAATACTCATTACCAGAAAAACGACTTTTAATCTAACATAGTAAATGCCGGTAACATACATTTTTTATTTTTAAAATTCCAAATTAATAAGACAGATTACTATTTGTAGAATGTAAACAAACGTAAACGTCTTTTTCTGCACGAACTTACTCATCATCTTTGTGAGATTCTCTCCCTTACAAAATTTCATTAAGTTTTTTGTCGTTTCTTTTAGTCGTTGTTGCGTTATTGCTATATATGTAAGATGACAACCATTTCTTTAAATAATTTAATAAGTTTGTGCTTCTAAAAGTGATTACATTTGTAAACTATCGATTTCTGTATATGCAGGACAATATAAATGCTAATTGAATAATCTTTTCAACACTCGGTATTACTTAAATTCTATCTTGGCTGTATAATTTTTGTGACAGGATATAATCTCCAAGATAATTTTAATCTTTACTATATTCATTGAATGTATTGTTAACCTAAAGTAACGACAAATCCAAACAGTATAAGACAATCGGTGAATTTAAATAAACAAAGGTTTAACAGAAGCTAACGTTAAATTTTAGGGTAAGAGTTAGATTTAAAAAAGACAACAATGAGCATAAAAATATTTCTGTCAATTGAGCAGATCCTATTAGTTTACTTAAAACATGCTCTAAGAATCCAAAAACAAGACATAAATATTAGTACTAATATTAGTCAAACATTGAAATGTAATATTTTCATATAATAGAAGAAAATATTTTAATTACATTTGATGAATCTACCCTACACTGATAAGCCTCAAACAAGGCGAAACATGTGTATGTAAGTGCCGTTCGTAATTCTGCAATTATCGCTGGCTACTGTTTTATTGGGTTAGCAGGAATTCGATATATTGCTTATCGTTGAACTTTGAGTCTCCTTATTAAAAATGTGTTGCGGTACGATTATTTTAGGAAAAATTGGAAAGATTTTTAATTAAATAGATTACTTTGCTATTGGATACAATCCGTAGTTCTCTTTAATTATTAAATGATAACCGTAATTTAGTTGTTTTTCAGACAATAATTAAAACAATTTGTAAATGAACGCATGAACCAAGAATAATTACATTGCGTTTATCAAAATTAACACCCTAATTATTTGCGTTTGGTACCAGTTAAAGTTACTAACCTGAATGCCATTAACCTATCATCTTAATGCGAGTTTAACATAATTCGTGTTTACAAATTTTTATAACCGAGAAAAAATACATTTTCTTAAAACTAATACAATTGTGCCACTGATCTTTATATATAGTGTGTTCCTTGTAAATACGTGAAGTATTTATCACACTGTAATTATTTCAATTGTTTCAATTGCAGCAATATTGTTTTCTTTTTTTTCATAATTGGGATTATTTTTGCGAATTTTATTTTTCAATATAAGGACTGACATGGTTTCGGTGCTAGTAAATTGAGAATTGCCAAAGGTCTCTTTATTAATTAACGTTTTCGGTTAATTTTTCAAAGTTGATAGATACGTCACGCGGTGTGACGTCATACGACTTTGTAAATTATAAATTTTCGTCGTATATTTGTGTTTTTCTTAATTTTTTTGGCCTCTTCATATTATTTTTATGATTCACGACCTATGAAAATGTCTATAAATTGTTATCCAGTCGATTCTTACACTAATTTAATTGTATAATTACGTACATAATTTTAAAAGACCATGAAGTTTTCCACAGTTTTCTTTCGAAGAAATTAAAGTTCCAGAACAGAATTTACAAGCCTGTAACGGCTTGTTTAATGTACACAATAAAGATCCTCTAACCGCAACGAAACCTTCACGATAAAGGTCAGACAGGTAATATTCTTAAAAATAAACTTGAAACTATATAAAAATAAACAATATTTATTTCAGGAACGCAAAGCCTATTAAGACAATCAAAACAGAGTCATCAAAATAATAATTACTTAAGTGATCAAATATTATTCGTTTTTATAAATGTATTCTTTTTAATACGGTTGTTAATTTTGTTTTACAATTACCAATAGTAATCCCGACGTGATCACCATGGTATATTTAATACAAACGACTAGAAAAAAATGGGAAGAGTCGTGGTTAACTTGCACTTCTGTTATGGCGGACCAAATCAATAAAGTATCTGCTGAAGCATTAAAAGTTACCAAAACTACAGAATTAAGTTGCAAATGATCTCAAATTACACCAAGCCCTTTCGGGAAGTTTTTGTTACTCAATTAGAATCAAATTTTTATTTTAACTTTTCTCTAAAATCGATAAAAATTATAATTATATGAATATAAAATTAGTTAAAGTTGATAGATCTTGAAAATATAATTGTGAAAAATTATTAATGAAACAGATAAAAAAACAGTCAAATTTTGCATATCTACATTTTTCCAACTGTGTAAGCAGTGTACAAAAAGTCGATTCTTCGATCATTGATGCCAACTGAGCGTTGACTTAAACAATAGTGTCAAATCTTCTGCTGTAAATTTGCAAAAAATTGTACAAGTGCGAACAAACACTGAGAATCACTTGACATCTATTTCGTCCTTTTGAGATTCTTCAGCATTGAGAAAACTCAAGTTTAAAATTTTACGAAATGTAACTATTGACTAAATGCCCAAAAGTGAGTGTACATTATCCACGACAAGTAAGTTTAACTTGACATCTGGTGCCACAACCTGGTACTATCGTATCATGTCCGAATATTACCGACAGATAATGCAAACAATCGATTTTTTATCATTGATCCCATCTAAGCGTCCTTGGAACAATTATACATACAATTATGACTATGGGAATAATTACATTAAAAACATTTACAAAGAGTCGCGCGTTGCCTTAAATGCAGAGCTCACGTCGCAAGCAATGTTACACTAAAGTTGGATCTCTATTCAAAATTTTATTTTTTTGCTCTTGGATTGTTATTTATGATTGACATTTCAATTGAGATAGAAAATCGAAGTTTTAGGACACACGCAGAAACCTAATTATTTATAAACTTTTATAAGTTTCTGCAGTTTTGCTGCTACAAAAGTAAATGTAAACTGAATTAGCGTAAAATGTAATAAAGTCTCCTGTTTAATATAAAATTTAATTGAATTTATTTTGTTAAATACCGAATTACAATCACCGTAAAACTTTATAGCGAAAAATGAAAAAGTAAAGAAAAATTTGTAATGGACGACTTACAGGAATCACCCTATATAGTTAGCATCAATAATTACAATGGTATCAAGCAAAATTGACATTTTTAGTTAATTGAGCGACTATTTCCGCCTGTCTTTAGTTGTGTTTGAATTCCTAGTACTGCGTTAAAACTAAGACGCTCGAAAATTGAAATTTTGCATACATGCTTATTTTATCATCTCAAGATTAATTTCTAATTTATTTTGATTCTATTGCACGTTTGTAACCTCAATATGATTCCAGATTAAAAGTATCTCGTAGGTATCGAGGTAAGCGAGTCTCATACCAACCAGTCCCGAGGTCCAAGTCTCCTACTTAGTACGTATTTTTACGTTAAAATTAAATTTGATCGAGTTCGAATTGTCGATTAAAATGTATTTAATTAAAAATAAGGGTTTTAAAATAATTTTATTTTTTATTCATAATTAAGTTTTATTTTACGTTTAACACATATTTAAAGTATAATTAAATTAAACACCTTCGCTATTAATTAAAAGTATGCGTAGGTTAATAAAGTTTATTAAAGCTCTGAACTTAAAGTTTATTTTTGTTGTGCCTCTTTTTGAGTTGTCACCTACCTCCGGTTAGTTTTAAAAGTTTACTCGGAACTGTGAAATGTGTACCGTATGCACAACCGTAAGCGATCGAAACTTTTTATGAATTCTTTATTCATTTAAAACTTTTGCTGTTTTGTTGTTAAACAAAAAGGCGCAACAGTTTTTCTAAAAGAAATAAAATTTAATATGCCGCAAGAACTTTGTCAGCTTTCTTCATTGAATATAAAATATAAATCAGATTATCTATAAATTATTAATTACGTAGAAACTTTACTCTTTACGGCGTAAATTTTACAAAAATTAAAGGACAACAGCAAATAAAACGGTGGCGTTTGAAAAACCAAATCAAACCAAAATTACAAATATGTAAGTCGAAATAAAACTAGACATATCGTTGAAAGAAGAACGTCAAACAAAGGGAAAATAATTAACAATAACAAAATTTAATTTAAATCGAAAAAACAAAGGCAACACAATTTTTGACGAATAATAAGAAAGGGTATCACTGTTTTAACTTTATTGACAACTTTTAATTATGCATTGTTTTCATTTAATTTAAAATTGAATGTAATATGTATCGATTTTTCTTTTTTATTAGTTAATGGAGTTTATTTATCAAACAAATTTATCACATAACTAAAGAAACGCACAAAAGGCATTTTTTGGGTTAATTTATTTATAGCGTTTCTATAAATTTAAGCTAACACTGACATTTACTATGAAAACATTATGATAATTTTAGTCTGAAGCTGTTGTAATCATGTCATGAACGGATACATTCTGAATTAATTTTCTATTGTTATAAAATTTAAAATGTGTTATGCAAATAACAATTAAATACACATTTTGTTCCCTACGCAAATACTAGTTACTTTTTTAGTCACAAAAAAAGTGACGTCAACGACAATTAAATTCGATTCAATAGTTTGTCTATTTACTAGTATTATTACTACAAATTTAAAAAGGCGAATTTTTATTTGTTTCTTTAAATATTTAAACAATAAAGATATAGCTTAAAGTGAGAAATTTTGATTAAAAATTGATAACAAATGTATTAAATAAAAAGTATTTTTCCAATCAGACAATCGAAGTGGCTTTTTAGAGCACTCAACTCCGGATTCAATTCCGTTTACAAAGTACTTTTTTAAATTAATTTTATTATCGTTGTCGTTATGACACAAATTTGCAAAAGCGAATTTAATATTTTGAAAAAAGGAATTAAAAGTTTTAAACTCACTTTATAAATATTACATTACAATAACATCAATGTTGAATTAATTATTTAAAAAAATTACAGTAGTCAGAATCGAACTCGAGGTTTTGTGCATACAATATTATATGACAATGATTTAATCAGTTCTTCTTCCAAGGCGTTTTTTTTCAAGTGCTCTATCCAGAGTAATAAATGAAATCCATAAACAATAACCAGTTTTTTTATTAAAATACTCTTTAAACACTCACTATTATCACATATATTTTTTATATTTTATCTATCTAACGAAATATATTGTTACGTTGGAACTTTTGTTTTATCTTTTATTAATCGTATCTACTACATTAGACGAACTTGATGTAAGTATATTGTTGTGGGAACTATGTATTTAACTTCGATTGACCAGGTATATGCTTTCAACAGTTTTTATATTCTGTGAACTGGGAGTATTCAATTTTCCGTAGTGTGAGAACACCAGAAACCCTTGTGTGACCCACAAAATTACTCGATTGTAAAATTTTCTAGATGCACCGTTTGTGTATTAATTATTATCTTCATTGAAAGGCTCAAAAGTAATTGTAGTAAGCATATTTTGTTTGTATTTCTTTGAGTAATAGTGTATATTTTGGTTTAGGATATTAGCTTTTGTCTTTTCTTTATTTCTGCGTATTTACTGGCGTGCGGTTTTCTTTCTCGCTGCAGTGTGATGCATTATTTCGATTCTCTCATACAAGTTTTGAGGATACAAAAATGAAAAATTAATTAAGGAACCATTTCTAAATATCTGTATTTGCATGTAGCGCTGGAATTGCAAAACAACGCTGACCAGCAATATCGCAACAATAGGCAACGCCCGGACGCCATTTTTGAATAAATTATTTAAGTATTCATTTTTGTTTATATTTGCGTTTTAAATTATGCTACATTTAGTTATTTTCATATTGATTCACGTATTTACTGTTTTTATTTACGATCCTCTTACATGAACCCTTTTTACATTCCGGCGAAAGAAATTAAAATGTAATGGCATCCCATCAATTAAGGAATAAGTGTCGACGGAAAATTTGTTCGTTTGTTTTACATCTCATTTTGGTGAGTCGTATTATATAAAAAAATTTAGACCCCTATCTCAGAAGTGAACGACTTGAACGTTACAATATTGTGTTCGAACTGTGCCAGAAAAAGGATATAGGATAATTTTGAGTTTAAGTCCCTTAGATATTACTAGATTACCCTAGATTCAATGATTGTTTTAATAATATAGCAGCCCTTAAACATTTTAGAAACGTAAGAGATGCGCTATCACTATTCTATTCAATAATTAATGCTAAGATCATTCAAAATATGACAAAAACAAAGGTTTGCCAAAGTTTATATACAAAAGTTATATGATATATAGCCGTGATTAGTTAATGCAATTAAACTAATAAAGCAAGTATACGTACTATTAGTAATGTCATGAAAAATGATTTAATCACTAAATTCGGTAGTAGTAGTAGGTACTATAATAAAAGGTGTTCTATTATTCTAGTGAGCTTTTATGTATATTGATTTAATTTCAAGAAGTTTTTAAACGATGTTAATGAGAAATGGTGAAAACCACTATATTCGCCAAAATTTATGGATTTCTATCTTCTATGACTGATGAAAGTGAAATATATTTAAATTCAAAAGTGAAATATATTTAAATTCAAAGATGGCGAAGGCTAGTAAACTCAGTGATTGGTTAAATAACCTCATTAGTAATGGTGTCGAAAAAAATAGATTTAGTGATAGGTACTAAGACTTACAAATTATAATCAAACTTGTTTTATTAATCTAGTGAGCGTTAAGTAAACTAACTTGGTTACAAGTAATTCATATCCAGTGATTAATTCATTATCTTTATTTTGAAAATGTGGATCTTCATATTAGAAATAATGTAATAAAAGAAACAATAAAGAAATCCCTAGTAAATTTCAAATATACTTTTGTTTAGTTTTGTCAAATATGTAAGTGTGTAATTGATCCAGTGATCAGTTTAGTAAGCGTGAAAAAATTTAAGGTAAACATTGTTAACTATTAACAGTTATCGGATAACACAGAATAATAATAATAATAATAATAATAATAAACGTCTTTATTCATCTCAAGGGAAGTTCAGCTTAGTGGGCAAAAATAACCACTATCTGATCTACCACTTAAACCTTTGATTTAAAGAGATAATGAACAAATTAACATTACATTCTACTGGTATACATATTATACTACAAAAAAAAATTGATCTCAGTTTGCAATAAAAAAAATCAATATTACGTTATGACGGAAAAAAAATTTGAAAAATGAATCTAGCAAATTCATAGTAGCACTTTAATCACCCAATGATATAATAGCAAGTGTGCGTAGCCATGCTTAGGCCCGCTGCTAGAGTAATTAGTGGGAGACAACGTTAAACAGTATCTTTTATATTTAGAATATTAGAATCATTCATCAATTTTAGCCATGTTTTTAAAGATTAAACACTGGATATAGAGATTATAGCTGTTTTTTATCAAACAAAAATTGTTGTGGGCCTTTTAAAGACAAGTCATTGAAGTTAATACACTTAACACCCACTAGATTATTTAAACAAGAGTGTTCATACTTGTTAACTTTAGTGTCTATCACTAAATCCAGTAATTACATCTTGGACAAACTTATAAATACAATAATAAGTCAATTTTTCATGAAAGTAATTTAAGATTTTGTGTTAAGTAATTTATTTAACTTAAGCTTTGATCTTTATAGATTTTGGTATTAATCATAATTATTTCTTCTAAAACTAAAAATTTCTCAAAATATAAATATATATTTAATGACTATTAGACTAAGTCCCTATACAATTTGTTAGTTTCTAGGGCCAATCACTAAGTCCAGTCTAGTTGTTATAATAAGTTTATCATTTAAGAGCTTTATTATTTCTTTTAGCTGATTTTAATAAAGTCAGAAGTGGGTTCATTGAACCCTTACTCTATAAACTAAAAAGAGATTTCTATGTGTTCGCAATTATAGCTTAACTGCTTGTTTTGCGCACTTTGAAAAACAATGAGTACCCAGTCTTATTTTATTAAAATTAGTATAGTCTGTTTCTAATTCTGCTCACTGTGAACGTTGATTTTGTACCCTTCTCTCAATTATCCTGATCAATAATGCCTAACCCTTCATGTGCGACAAATAACACCAAACTCAAGCGAATACCTAAGGCCATTTGATCGATGTGCTTGCTTTAGTAGTTCAAAGTCATAGTACCGTCGAAGTAAATTAATTAATTAATACAATTTTATGGAAACCCCACTCGTATTATCAGTGACAGAGGGAAGGGTTTCATCAGTAAAAACATGCAAAACTTCTGCCAATCCGAGAGATCAAACATATTTTAAATACTATTGTTAGTCCTAAAAGCAATGCCACTACTGGACAATCGCCTTCCGAACTTTTTAAGGAATCCGACCTTAAAAACACACTAAACAAATTACAATCACCGTTATAAAACTGCGAGCAATCTTGTTAAAAACGCGAGTGTAATTAAAAAACTTTACGATAAAAATCCTTTCTGCCTGTTCAAAGGCCCCATCAGCGAAATACTTGTTTAGAAGTACCTTGGACCGGTCAAAATCCCAGCTCAGCTCAGCTGTTATCGGTCTAATCATTATCCAAGGACTTCAGTGATTAGCTCAAGCTCTTCAGAGTTCAAGAAACAGAAAAAAATATAATCTGCTGTGACATTTGAATACACATTTCAGCTCATTAGCTGTACAGTTTAGGATAGTGTGCTCTAGATCTCCTGTGGTAGTTGTGCAGTCCAATGTAGACGTTGTTGCGGTCACATCTACTGTAGTCCTTATGGGACTGTTAAATTCCAGTTAATTCAAATTATTTTTCTTCAAGCGACAATAATACGGCATATTATTGAACTACTGGCAGACATTAAAAAGGTTTTTTACTGTCTAAACATGAAAAGCAACAATTCTTTTGTTTTTACAACTACTTAGGTTGGTACTTCGGTTATGTCATATTATTATGAACGTGACAGTAAAGTATCAAAGTTTTGGGCGATTCGTCGTATAGTCTTCAACAATGCTTAGCTTAGCGCGTATTATGTCGTAAAATTTAAATTTTTTGAGTTTGGGCTTTGACTGGTTCTTCAATTCCTACATCCTAACGTTTTCGCTAGCTCGGCACGCTAGGTATTTATACTATCGATTTATTTAAGTAAACAATTTTGAGAACTCTGCCAACATTAAATAAAAAGACTTTAAAAGTTAAAGTAAATTTTGTAGACGTTGTGAAGCGCATTTACGTTTAACTATAATGGACCCGTATTACTTTTATTTGTGTTTGCGTGTAAATTCAATTCAATTATGCAAGTCGATCCACTGCTAAGATTATGTTGTGACAACCAAGGTCAATTTTATTGATCGAGTTGATTTAAACTAACGAACGCAAAGCTTTAAACTTTTGTTTTTGTTTGTAGGTTCATTAAAATTGTAAACTAGTGATCACGTGGTCAATAAGATTTATATAAGATATTTGTGTCGGCCGTTATTAACTCTGTTTAAATTATAGGATTATTATTTTATTATATAGTGTCCCAATATTCCGTGTTTATAGAGCTTACTGTAGATTTCTGGGACTAAGAGCGTCAAAGTTATTATTTTTTATTAGTTTTTCTTAGATAATTTTTAACAGCTGTATTATTTGCAGTAAATTGGGTACTTGGAGTTTTTTTTAGGATGAGAATTTGAAATCCGTCCTCATTTTTTGTGGTAAATAGCAGGGGGCTACTTACACCAAATTTTTTTACATTTAAAAGGGCTATTTTGTGCCTTCCTGTATGTAATTTTATTTGAGAATTTTTATACTCCAATTTCTTCTGCCCCAAAAAGGTATATTTAATAAATGTCGCTCTAAGCAACAGTTTCTGAGATAATTGGATTTTTACTTTATCTTTAATTAAACAGACAAATTCTCCATTGCGTTCCTTCACACTTTATCCAGGTTTAGGATTGGTCCAAATTAATAATTGAGCCAACGGGCAAACAATAATTAATTAAAAGACCACACAGAAAAATAATGTAAAAGCAAACTGGCCAAGAAGATAACGGATAAAGAAAAAAAGGTAATCGCTTAACTTAAGTGGTTTTGGTTTCACAATAAATGTTTAATATGGGCACCACCGTCCTTTAAATGGCTTCCTATCACAAAAAAAATTCAGTTATCTCAGAAACTGTTGTTCCAAGGGACATTTATTAAGTATACCTTTTGGGGCAGAAGTTGAGTATAAAAATATTCTAATAAAAAAATACAGGAAGACACAAAAAAATTAGGACATTTTAAATATAAAAAAATTGCTGTAAGTGGCTCCCTCTGCAATTTGCCACAATTAGCCATTAAGAAAATTATCTAAGAAAACTAATAAAAAAATAATAACTTTGACGCTCTTAGTCCCAGAAATCTACAGTAGCTCTACGTACGTACGTACGTAGATCTTTCAAATGCAATAAACTATGTTAATTTTTCGTTGTCAGAAGCCTTTTTTAAACATAATTGATTATAAGTAAAATGTGTGTCTTGCGACATTTCGTGTAAACATTGACACGTATAAATAGTATAAACTAAGAAAAATGCCAACAGTTAACTGTAATGACATGTGTATGTTAAAGTGCAAAGCGCTATCTAAGCGATAGCTTTAATGCTTGAAACACACGTCGTCGATAAAGCCAAGTATAACTTGTACAGAAGCACACACGCAATGAAAGAACACCTGATGCAGCATTTCGCTCTTATTATGAGCTCATCAGAGGTGTATACTTAAGTGCGGTATACGACTGTACAAGACGGCGGTTGGTCTTTTAAGCTCTCGTGGAGCAATAAACAAAGTAAAATGTGTGTCTTGCGACATCTCGTGTAAACATTGACACGTATGAATAGTAAAACTAAGAAAAATGCCAACAGTTAACTGTAACGACATGTGTGTGTTAAAGTGCAAAGCGCTATCTAAGCGATGGCTTTAATGCGTGAAACACATTGCCGATAAAGCCAAGTATAACTTGTACAGAAGCACACGTAACGAAAGAACACCTGATGCAGCATTTCGCTCTCATTATGAGCTCATCAGAGGTGTATACTACATCAGGTGTTCTTTCGTTGCGTGTGTGCTTCTGTACAAGTTATACTTGGCTTTATCGACAACGTGTGTTTCAAGCATTAAAGCTATCGCTTAGATAACGCTCAAGACATAAATATGTCATGTTGGAATTTTCTAATAATAAGTTTATAATTTAAAACCGCTGCTCGCGTTTGATCTTAACAATACCATTGGCTTGGTAGGTGCATCACTCAATTGCATCCTTGTTTGGGCCCTTTGTGTTTCTTGCAACTTGTATTTGCTCAGTGTATTCAAGTCAAATTGTTATGCAGCACCCCTCTTTTTGATATCCCAATTGTGTTTATACAGATACTTGTAACTTTTATCGTAACTTTGTGTTTTATACATTTTATTATTTCAAACCCCTTATTTTTAATATTTTATTGTTGAATCAAAATTTAAACACATATTGCAAACGTAATTAGAAACATAAACATTAGAAACCTTATGACGCTATGAAGTACTAATAATAAAATAGACCGTAAATACGTTAAATTATAGAATCATCCCACGTACACAAAGGGTGTTTTCTACTACTAACAGCTTACAAAATCTTTTAGGTAATCCGAAAGTGTCATTAGAAATGTGTGATAAATTGGAAATATATAAAATCAATTGTAAAAACTGTAATCAACAGTACATAGGACAATTATGGTCAATCGGCGAGTTCATTTACATGCTAAAAGTGAAAGGTAACGCAATTTGTAAAGACTGCATAATTAAACATATCCTTATAACGTAATTAGAAATTACAAAAAAACAAGAGGCCATTATTAGCCCAAGCCCTGACAGTAAACAAAAGAGCTTTTTATTAGCACTTTCAAACTGACGTATAAAATTACGAAGTGTAAAAGCCGCACAATATTAAAAAAGAAACCCTCTGTAATTAAATAACAGAAACTGGCTAAGAAACACGCTGAGTTTTTAAGGATGCAAACACGTACAATCCCACCTTTCTATCGCTTTGAATCTAATAAATAATTTTTCAGGGTTTCTAAAAATAAAAATATTTAAATCCTAGAAATTGGTTTGAAAGCTTTTATTTAGGCTTGTTTTTGACACCCTTAAGTTTGTAAATATTATACCCCAAATAAATATTGTTAAAACATAAAAACGAGGTGTTAACATGCTCTTTGGTTTGCATGCGTACACCTGCATGAAATAATAAATAAAAGTGTCAGTTTCAGATATTAAAAGATTTCGCAGCGTGTAAGGGTGGTATGCGGATTGTAGAAAGGCGACAGTATCTCATGTTCTCCCCTCGTTGAAAAGGGGAATTTGAAGTTTAAAAATCTAAACGGACCAAATTATTTGCAACCCCCTTACAATTTGTAATAACAGCAATAAAAGAAGATTGGCCACCACTTCTTGCTTAAAGTGTTTCTAAAATAAACGTCGAATTTAAAATTAAAAAAAAAATATTTATTAGCAATTAACAATATATTTTTTGTGTACGATCGTTAAAAAAATTAAATTAAAAATTCAATAACCGAAAGTGTTTATAGAGGAAATTTATGAAGGAATATTTTGTAACGTTATTAGTTTTTACGTATAAGTAATCAAAATGGTGAACAAAAACATCCGCCAAAAGCTTTCTACTACAAAATAAGAAAATTAAATTGAAAAGAACGTAGACCTCAACTTGATCCTAACGTTAAATTAACTATCACAAAAAAAGGTCAAACTTCTTTAATTACGTTATATTGCTGCACTGATAAAAATCAATAAAGAAGTATTGATCTCATTGGCACTTTTATTTAAAAAAAAAACAGCAACGGAAGAATAAATTTACAACTTTCCATTATAGGCAAAAAGTTGTTCTTTTTTGTTTATTATTTGGATTATATAAAGCGTTTCTCACAGAAAACAAAAGCTGATGTATTTTTTTAATTTTCTCTAAAAAGCGAATTCAACTTTTGTTGTAGTACCCCTTCAGACGTTTTCTTTCAACTTATAGATTTTTCAATTAGTTTTTGATGCAGAAGAATTTAAACGATTAAGTTTTTGCATTCATTTTTATTACGTATACGCATACATTGAACAAAAAGAAAAAAATAATGTGAATCCAAACAATAATTACTAATGTCTACAATGTTTAATTTGTTTGTTTCAGTAAACGTCATCATACACACCTACAAAAAGAAACTTATACGTTTTCGTTTATTTTTTGTTTTAATATGGTTTTCACCTTAAGTAATTAAAATCTGCGACGTAATTTCTTCTAATAAATTATTGGTTGTTCAGAAATTTTAAATTTACGAACGTCAAACGAAGTTTAATTAGTTACACCAACTTTTTTTTTTAAATTACCGTCTTAAAACTTTGAAAGAAAATTGTTATAAACGCAATACCTTGCCGATGTGGAAATTACTGTACTTAGTACGAAGTAATACTAACTAGCATCAAAGTTTCAAACTACCCTTGTTTTAGAAACAAGTATTGTAACTAACATCCAAAATATACATGCTACTATTAACCACTATAATTTCGAACATTTAACCACACCAACCACAAAAAGTTGTCGATCAATTTGAAGATGGAACATTTCCGAATTAGTTTCCAACTACCAATACTATCATTAAATATGACTTTACAACGTCTTCGCAGATTTCTACACCACCCATGTATAATTTACGCTAACGATATACAAATAAAGTAAAGTAAATATAAAATATAAATTTTTTATGCGTAAGCGCCAATACATTTAATTAAAAACACATTTACAGGTTGCTGAATAAACTTCATTAATTCGTTTGAGGTTCTTCTAGTTTGTCATCACATCGTACTTTATGTTGTTATTAATTACGCTACGTTGACTGTTATAAGTTCGTATTAAAGTGGTACGTTGTAGGTACGCATTTGATTACATTACATTAATGTTGTAATCCATACGCGTAGGTAATTAGTTTTGTGGAGCATTTACAATGTACTGAAAAGGTTGATGTATTAAAAAGTAGAAAATAAAAAAATTGTTTCGTACTTTCGTAGTTATTAGTGTAATTATTGATACGGATTGGTTACAAATGAATTTAAATTATTCAGAACACAAAATGGGAAGACTCGGGACAAAGACAAAGATATCAGAAAAGTATATAGCGTTTATTGTTAAAACTATTTGACCGATTTCCAATTTTCTACTGGATTTGTTGTAGAATAGTATATTGAAAAACAAGTGTTGTTAGATATTATATTTAAATTTCGCGGTTAATTTTATAATAATTAATTTGTTTCGTTTTAAAAAGAGTGTTTAAAAAGAGTATGTGACAAATGAACAGAATTTTGAATGTTGGCAATTTTTAATATGAAAACATGTTTTATATTTAAATAACTAGACAAAGCCAGCATGCTACGCATGCGTTAAGTCACAAAAATGAATTAGCTTCTAAAGAGCAGACAGTCATGAACAATAATTAGCACTTACATTAACATTCATCAGTTGCGTAATCAATATGAATGCAGAGTATGTACTCCATGTGAATTCGTAAAATGAATCGAGAGTATTCGGGTGTGCGCTCGCAACGAATCGAGAGTAGGTGAGGACGCACAAACGACATAACATATTAATATAGAAGTTATAGATGTAGTACGAATAGCAATTATTTATTAAAAAAATATTTAGAACCGGATTTATCGGCTCGACCGCTTTAACGTAATACAACAAAATTTATTCAGGTGAGATTGACTGTTTGGTTCGCATAACGCTCGCAGTTACGCGTGTGTGAGTCATCAAGTTCGTGCATAAGAAGATTTTTTTTTTTGGGAAATTGAATCCTCTACAGTTAAACCATTCGGCGAGTGTGGTGATGATATACGTCCGTCCTTGAGAAACTGTCATCGATATACGTCAGATAAGTTAGAATCCAAGTGTTGGTCTTTATCAATTGCCAGAAGTGAGATTACCGTTATCTACCATGCATAAAAGTTTTTGAATTACGATTTACCTTTTAAAACATCGGGTTTACCATTTGTGAAGCTTGTAGTCGACAAATCATGGGTTTATATTTGTGGTATTAATTTAAACGTTGAATTTATGCATGACACACGAAGTCAGGTCGTTTAGTTTGGGCGAAATTTTTTAAATTATATTAACTTATACGTATATCGTGTGTCGCTCCATGTAATCATTTGGTGGCGTCTATTACCAATTTAAAAATCTATATTATCAGACTATGAGTAATGTATTTATCTTTGTTGCTTTGAACTTGTTGTGGTCTCACCTAACTTTACTTGAATCTCGCTAGAATATATTGTCTAGTCATTCTTCTATAAGTTTGTTTGATTTACCTTCCTCAAGACCTACTGCTTAATGATAATTACTAATTCTCTGTCGCTTTAAAAGCTTTTAACTACGTTCTTCGGTTCCTTCCTGCGACCCATTTTATACCGAGCTACGGATAGGTTTTTCTAAGCGACTTTCTATTTATTTTCGAAATAATTGTTTGATCCTCCAAAATTGTGTATAATAAAATTTTGTCCCTTAGAAGGACTCCTTTAGGTGTAGGTGAGAGAATAAAAACCACAACGTCCTGGTTCAATGTCGCCGACGTTTAATCTACACGGCCTAATAAATTAAGCCTTGGTAAAGCCCACGCTTGTTGGGCAAAACGTATGCGACATTTCACCAGGACGTTGTGGTTTTTTTCTCTCACCTCCACGTAAAGGAGTCCTTCTAAGACACAAACATTTTATTAATATTTACTTTGTTTATATTTGAATACCTAAATAACAAGCCTGTAACAAATGGGCCTGCCGATATGTTGATGCATATAAAAGGTTGAGTTCATCTTCTTCAAGACTTTGGAAACTATCCCAATTGGAGTGTTTAGTGGAGAGTTTTGGAATGAAGTCCTTGCTGATGACTCTTATCCTTGATGTAATGATAACTGAAGTATGGTTACTGGACTAATCGAGTTAGATTCGATGCGTGTGTGTTTCAGCATGATGCAGATCTGTAGTTCTTCGGTGAAAAGTGATTACAGTACACCTTCAACGATAAATTTTTGTTTCGAGAGGTCGAGTACTTTAATACTAAAGGTTTGTGTTTCGTTACTATAGTGAAATTTCCATTCAAAAGAAGTTTTACGAATGACACCATGGGCCGTGTTGTGTGGATAATTACAGAAATCTCTAGTATAAGTAGTATTTCTAATACTGTTATGGATGTAGCGTTAATTTTGGATACAAGTAAGATGTCAACATTTTATATTTGTAAGAAAATTGTATTGGCGTTTAAGAGATACAGAAAATGCCGGTAGTTTTGTTTATTACGATTGAAAATATGTTCTTACCCAATAAGTTGGGCGAACATAACTTGGGAATGTTGGTGTTGTGTTTATTGTATATTTTTAATTTTGCATTCAAACTCAAAACCTTCGAGTAAAGTGGTTCGCTTCCCAAATTGTCCCAAAATACGACAGAATCAAAATTACAGCTCTAGGTACTAGGCAAAGAGACAAATGGTTGGTTTTAAGTTTCTACAAATTTCGAAAACTTATAAAAGGTCAAGGGCGAAATTCGGTATACGCTCAGATATTGTCTTGATAACATTGATAAAAAATTATAATAACCGTTTAATAATTAATTTATCGACTTGTTCGCGTCTGAGGTCACAAAATCCAAGCAACCTGAAGTATTTCATCATCGTTTAAAAATATATAATTTTTTTTTCAATATCACATTGTCTTTCGCAATGTCTTTCGTCAAATTTTCGAATTGAAACTTATTGCTTTTGTCCCAAAGTGTTTACTCACTTTTACATCATTTCCAAAGTAGGTCTTACTATAATAATATCAACATCAATATTTTACGCGCCCAGATGAATGAAAGAAAAACATGAGGAAATTTCATTAACTTCTACTATATTTACTTTACATTTAATTTTAACGGATATTATATTAAATGATTACGCGATCGCTTAATCTTATTTATTTTTTTAAATTGCCGATTGCGATAGATGTTATGTATTCTAGATTAGATCGATTAAATTAGCAAAAAAATTAGGAATATTTTGATTTTTTATTCGTGTTTTTACGTAATATGGTTCCGGAGTTATAAAAATTACAGTATTCGTATAACAATGTAAAATTGCTTGAAAAACTAATTTTAAAAAATGATAAATTTTATTAAACATTATGTGATAGGGTCATAAAAAGAACGTTTTTTTTAATACATTTATCTGTTAGCGGTAATTTAGAAATTATGGCCGTTTTAGTTTTCGAATGAAATTTTGTCGGAAACGTTTTTCTGCTTATAACTTTAGAAAACACGCAAGGTCATACAAAACTGCAACGGCCAAAAATTTTTATTTCTTTTCCCGCGTATGATGCTTTTTGAATTTTGAAAATCGGTCCGTAAATAAGCGAGTTGTGGTCAACTTACGACTCAATTTGTTTGAAATTTTTTTGACAATCTTTAACATTTTTTTTAACCTCGAAGATGCGCTGCTACAAAAAAAATATAAATCAAAAATAAAGACACATCTTTTCGTAAACTCGAAACTTTTGTACAAACAAAAATATCTCAAGCCGTTCTAATGTGAGACGAATTTGAAAAAAGTCGATTTTCCCATGTACTCCATGTGAATTCGTAAAATGTGAATTTGTAAGGTGAGAACGCACAACGACATAACATATTAATATAGATAAGTCAATCTTTTTTCCCAACCATCAACCATCAAGGTTAATGGTTAGCAAGAGAAGGTTAATATAAAAGTTCAATTGGTAACTGTTGGTGACTTACCTAGTTTTAAAACGAACATTTGTAGAGTTTAGATCTGGTATAGTTGAGGTCCTCACCACCCAAATGTTTGCTAAGCACTAAACTTAAAATGTAAAACAACTACTCGTACAATTTACAGCTGATATAATCGGGGTCCTCGCCACTCAACTATTTGTTCATGACTTAACTTAAAGATTAAAAAAGTGTAACCTTCGACACAATCGACTACAAAATCAAGTGACAAAGCAGTACGAATAGAGAGTATATAAAATTCTATATATGAATCGAGAGTAGGTGTGCGTTCACACTAACGACATAACATATTAATATAGAAGTGTGGTGAAAATTTATAGCGCCTTGAGTTTAAGAAAGCTTGAATTAACGGAATTTTAAATTTTTTTTTATAAACGAATAATAGATCCATTTAATGTATTGGAATTATTAATTAATAAAATACATCTATGTCAGCCAATACTTATATTTTTAAATTGTAACCGGTTTCGATTTTATAATTAAATTAAAATCATCTTCGGACAAAATCTGTACAAAAATAAAAACGCTAACAATAATAATAAATTAATCTTATACTTAAATTCAAAATTAATTCTTTTTTGAAAAGATATAATGTCAAATTGACTAAAAGTAAGTAAAGATGGCGCAAAAGGAAGATAACTAAATTTGGCAGAATGTTTTAATTTTTGTAGTTTAAACAAAGTTCGAAAAGGTTAATTTGATTATTAATTAATGAGTTTGGATTTGTGGTGTGAATATAAATATTTTCGAGTATATCTAAAATGTGTTTATTGTTATTATTAACATTAAAGGGATGAATAAGTTGTTGATTTTTAACTGAGTGTTTTTCTGTAATAACATGATAAGCAAAAGTAGATTTTATTGAATTGGGTTATTATTATATTTTTCTGTTTTTCTATATATCGCAAGTGTTCTTTAAGTCTTATTTTAAAATTTCTGGATGTTTTCCAATATAAAATTTATCACAAGAACAAGTAAATTGATAAATACCACTTTTGTCATTTAAATCTAAACAATTATAAAAAGGCGAGAAAATATTTTTAAGGTTAAATTTAGTAGAGAAACTAATTTTGTGTTTAATATGTTTTCTTAATTTATTTATTTTGTTAGAAAAGAAATAAATATAAGGAATAGAAATGTATTTAAATTCTAATTTATTATCAATAGGTGAAAGTGTAGTATAAGATTTAAATTATGTTTGTACAATAATTTTTATATAAATTGTTAATTAAATCAAAAGGGTAATTATTTAATTTAGCTATGTAAAAATTAATTACTTGCCTTATCGACACTCGTGCATTTCAAGCATTAAAGCTGTTGCGTAGATAGCGATATGCACGTAAACACAACATGTCGTTACATTTAACTGTTGGCATTTTCTTAGTTTATACTAATCATACGTGTGTCCAATGCTTTTACACGAAATGTCGTCAGACACACATTTTCTTGTAAAAAAATTAAGTTTAGTTCTTTAATATAGTTGTCATTTGATAAAGAATATTAAATAACCTATTAAAAAAAATGGAAAGAAGAAATTTTATGTGAAATAGGATAATTCTGTTGTGTAAATTGTTAAAGAAATTAAGAAAAATATTGACATCATTTAAAGATCCTTTAAAAATACAGAAAATATCATCAACATATCTTTTCCATAATATTATATGTTTTTTGTAAAGAACATTTTTAAAAACAAAATTAGTTTCTAAATTATCTAAGAAAATGTCTGCTAAAACAGGAGATAACGGAGAACCCATAGGTAAACCTTGTTCTTGTTTATAGAAAATATTTTGAAAAGTAAAGAATTGATTTTTGAGACAAAATTCAAGTAGATTAATTAAATTTTGGGTTATAATGTCAGGTAGGTCGCATGAATATAAAAAATTAGAAATAAGACTTATAGTTTCTAAGGAGGTACTGATGGAAATAGATTAGTAATATCGAATGAAATAAAGGATAAGATTATTTGTATTTGATAAATTTAAATTAGTTAAGTATTAATTAATTGAGAAGAATTTTTTTTTATTGAATTTTTAGGTGTGAAATTTATTTCGTTATTACAGAAAAACACTCAGTTAAAAATCAATAACTTATTCATCCCTTTAATCATTAATAATAACAATAAACACATTTTAGATATACTCGAAAATATTTAAATTCACACCACAAATCCAAACTCATTAATCAATAATCAAATTAACCTTTTCAAACTTTGTTTTAAACTACAAAAATTAAAATATTCTACCAAATTTAGTTTTGCTTCCTTTTGCGCCATCTTTACTTACTTTTTAAAAAATAATTTTATGTCAATTTAACTTTTTCAAAAAGTATTAATTTTGAATGTAAGTATAAGAGTTAATTTATTATTATTGTTAGCGTTTTTATTTTTGTACAGATTTTGTTCGAAGATGATTTTAATTTAATTAAAAAATCGAAACCGGTTAGAATTTAAAAAATATAAGTATTGGCTGACATAGATAAATTTTATTAATCTTTTTTGGTGCCCACCGTAGGGCAATTTATTGGATTTTGACAGATAAAATTTTGGAGATTATTTTATATAATGGAAGCAGCAACAAGGGATATTCATTTGCTAATGTCACATATTGAAAGATTACAAATTGAGATAAATGGCTTGTTATTAAGGAACACTAAAGATGCAGTTGAACTTTGTAAGATTAAATATGAACAATTTACTAAAAATTGTATGAAAGCTTGATTGATTTGAAAGGAAATATTTAGAATTTAATTTTAAAAGACTGTTACAAAAAGGTGTTGACAAGATTGTGTTAAATAAAGATAATATATAAAGAAATTAAATTATTTTAAAATATTTTTAAATTTTTTAAAAAATAAACATTTGTACAGGTTTTGGAGTTTTTTTAAAAATTTTTATGAAATGAATAAGACTTTATGGAATAGATCAGAATTTAAGCAGTGGAGTTATTGAAAAACAGGTTTGGTCGTGATGACCTCTTAGTACAGGTTTATGTAAGACAACTATTGAGCATGGTGATGCATAATGCTTTACAAGGCAAGGTACGTGGTGAATTATCAATACTTTATGATCGCCTAAGAACCTATTTGCATGCATTAGAAAGTTTGAGTAAAAAGAAAATTAAGTTCACTGACTTTTTATCCCCATTAGTCGAATCATGCTTACCTGATGATGTTCTCAGGGCTTGGCAGAGGCAATATATAGATGCTAATGATGATAATGTGACTGATTTAGAGAGTTGATGTCATTTATTGAAAAGAAGTGAATGGGGAAGAAAGAATTAAGCTTGCACGTTCAGGTTTTGATTATAGATTAGATGATAAGTCAAAAACACTTACTAGGCTGAAATCTGAAGTTAAGGAAATGCCTACAGCTGCTACTTTGATTGGTGTAAACAGAAAAGAAAATCCGTTAGGTACAGAACGTAGATCGTTTTCTTGTATTTTTTGTAGCAAGTCACATGCAAGCCAAGACTGTTTTCATGCTTCCAAGATGAATCTAGAAGAACACAAAAAGTATTACTTGACAAGGGTGGCTGTTTTTCTTGTTTACGTACAGGACATAGAAGCCAGAAGTGTCGGGTTGCACCAAGGTGTGTTGTTTGTGGTGGCCGCCATTGTCCAGTTATGTGTAGCATAGTAAGAACTCAGACTAGTGATACAAATAACAGGACAGATTCTGCACTTTCATCACAAACCTTGGTTAGTTATGAAACAGAGGATGTCTATCTGCAAACTTTGTTGCCATTATTGACACTGCTTCTCAGAGATTATATGTGAGTAACAGAATTATTCGTACTTTGAATTTGCCTATGATTGGTGAACATAATGTTAAGCATGGTTTATTTGGTGTATCAACTATTGAACTAATTCCTCATACACGTCACAGATTATCCATTAGTAGTCAGGATGTAAAGAATTGTTATGATTTTGTAGTTATGAATCAAGAAAAAATTTGTAATGATGTTCCTACTTTACCTATTGATATTTTTGAAGAGTTAATGGAGCAAGAAAATATGCTTGCATTGCTAAGACATGATGCATTTTCTGATATTCTTATTGGTGCTGACGTATGTGGCAAATTACTTACCGGTAAGAACCGACCACTACGAAAACATCGTATTGTTGTTGAAACTAAAATAGGCTGGACGATTATGGGACGTAATGAAAGTGACGTTAACGCATCTTCTGAAGTTCAAACTTACTTGTCGTTATTTATTCAAGATTCCTCAATCAGTAATTTGTGGAAATTAAATTTAATGGGAATTTCAGATCCTGTAGAAGTTCGTACCGTAGAACAAGCAGAAAGAGAGACTGTTTTGAAGTTTCAAAGAGACGGTGAAAAGAACAGCTGAAGGGAGATACAGTATTCGACTTCCTTGGCGTTATGAACCGAGTAATCTGCCAGATAATTACGAATTAACAATGAAGCGACAGAGTAGTGCAAGAGATAAGATTATGCGCGATAATATTATGAACGAATATCTAGAAGTTTTCAGTGACTGGGAATTGAATAATATCATAGAGAAGATTCCAATTATTGAATTTGATAGTAGATCAAGACATTATTTGCCTCATTGCCCGGTAATTAAAGCAAGCAGCGAAGATTGTCACTCAATGATTGTTTGGAA
This sequence comes from Abscondita cerata, assembly GCA_030710515.1. Classification (NCBI taxonomy): domain Eukaryota; kingdom Metazoa; phylum Arthropoda; class Insecta; order Coleoptera; family Lampyridae; genus Abscondita; species Abscondita cerata. Next base: position 257,641 of record JALBCR010002757.1, read on the forward strand.
AGAGGTCCAAACTTAATCTCACAAATTCCAGATATCCTTGACAGATTTCGTGCAGGATCTATTGGAATAATTTCAGACATTGAGCGTGCTTTCTTATAAATAGAAATTGAATCTGTAGACCGCGATTTTCTACGGTTTCTTTCACCAAAGATTGATGACGTGATTTATAGATATTGTAAGGTAGTTTTTGTTGTCACATCGTTGCCATTTTTACTTAGAGCCGTCATTCAGTATCATTTAGACCAAGTAGAGAAACCCTACCGTGAAACAGATTATGCGAATTGAAATTGGATTGGGATGATGACGTTTCGGAGAACTTCTGTAACGAATATATAAGATAGTTAGAACAGTTAAAATTTTTACCCAAACTGAGAATTTCAAGATACACAGGTGTTATAAAGGAAGATGCGAGTTTACACTGTTTTGTTGACAAATGTCAAGAATCCTATACTGCGTGTGTATTTGTGAGAACTATGGACGAATTTGGAAAGATTTCTGTGCATTTGGTTAGAGCTAAAAATCGTGTTAGTCCAATCAAGAAAGCTACAATTCCTCGACTTGAACTGCGATCATGTACTATTGGAGCTTGACTTTCACATTCTATTCGAAAAGCTATTGAAAGAGAAGACATGGTAACTTATTATTACGCTGATTAAATGACAGCACTTAGTTGGATTAAAAATGACGAACCATGGAAGGCTTTTGTTTACAACAGGGTGCAGGAGATCAGAAAAATTAGTAATCTTGATTTCTGGTTTCATATCCCTGGAGATAAAAATTCAGCAGATCTACCTTCCCGAGGAACCAACCTACGCCGTTTACAGATGGAAAACTGGTGGCAAGGATCTGCGTGGTTATACAGTTCCAAATCCTGTTGGCCAGTTCAGAGATGATTAATTACTGAAAGTGAGGAAGCAGATAGGGAACAAAGATATAATGTTTTGCAAGTAATGACTTCTACAAAGACTGATGATTTAGTTTCAGTTGCGATGCATCGTTTTTCCAATTATCATAAAATTCTACAAATGATAGCTTGATGATACGTTTTATTTGCAATCTAAAGACTAAAGAAAATTGTATTACAGACAAGAATTTGACGGTTGAAAAGGTTGACCAAGCAGAGCAAGTTCTTTTTCGGTGTGTTCAGAGGAAATTGAAGATAGACGGTTTTAAGAGGAAAGATCTATTTCTAGATGAAACCGGTATATGGAGGGTACGAACACCTCTGCTTTCACGTGAAGATGAGACGGATTTTATTCTACCCGTTTTGCTTCCTGGTGATAATCCTCTCACGAAAAGGATTGTAGAATATTATCACTTTCACAACTGTCATGCTGGTCCAAAAATATTATGGGCACTTCTTAGACTGAAGTTTTGGATTACGAAGACCAAGCGTGTTATACTTTCTATTGTTCATTCCTGCCAGCGTTGTCGTCGTTTTACTGCTCAACCACTTTCCACTGTGTTTGCTCCTTTGCCAAAAGATCGAGTAAGAGATGCCGCTGTTTTCGAAATCACCGAAGTGGATATGGCTGGTTCAATTTATTTGCGTGGCAATCAGAAAGCTTGGATTGTTCTTTACACATGTGGAGTATATCGAGCTATTTATTTAGAGTTGGTTAAATCTTTATCTACGCACTCCTTCCTTATGAGCTTACGTCGTTGATTGCCCGAAGGAAAAGACCCCGAATTATTTACTCTGATAATGGTTTTAATTTTGTGGGAGAGAATAATGCTTTCGAGGAGCTGGATTGGGAGCGAATTCAAAAAGAAACTGAGATTGAACACATTGTTGAAATTTAGTCCTCCTACTTAGAGAGGACGATTGGAATGGTCAAAGGTTTGTTGAGAAGAGTCTTCGGCAGGTCGACACTCGATGAAGAAGAAATGCAAACTGTACTTTGCGACTGCGAGGCTGTAATTAATTCCAGACCCCTTACCTATCTGTATGAAGATCCTGGAGATACGATACTTTTTACTCCTTCTTTGTTTATATACAACGATATGATGGGGACTAGTGTTGGTAATATAGACCACATAGATTTAAATGCTGAAAGTCTTAACAAGAAAATTGAACATCGTCGGATGTTATACGAAAAATTGAGACATAGATTCCGAATGGAGTACTTGGGAGAGCTAAAGAACCGCCATAACAAAAAACTTACTCGACCAATTGAAGTAGACGAAGTTGTTCTGATTGCTGACGATAAATCTAAGCGATTACGAGGATATATTGAAAAATTCTTAGCCTACTATAGAACCAAACAAAATTACAATGTCAAAATATTTTATTACTCAACATATTCTCCTCTTAATTGGATACATTTATTACAGCGAACCTGCAACGTCTCTAGACCTTTCAAAAAAATTTTTCTTCTTGCTCTGCAAACCAGACCTCCACAGCTTCTATTACCTCCTTGTTGGAAGAAAATGTACGACCTTTTAAACTTTTTTCAGTTGAGGAAAGAGGTGATAGTCGGACGGAGCCAAATCGGGTGAATAAGGGGGTGTTCTAGTAATTCAAACCCTAAATCACGAATTTTTGCATGGCAACATGAGATTTGTGTGCAGGGGCGTTGTCCTGCAAAAACAAAACACCTTTGGATAGCTTTCCGCGTCTTTTCTCTTTAATATTTTCCCGTAGAGTGGTCAGTAATGTCGAATAGTAATCTCCAGTTATTGTTCTACCCTTATCCAAAAATCAATCATGATTACTCCATGGCAATCCCAAAAACTGAAGCAAGAACTTTTCCAGCAGATTTTGGACACGAAACTCTTAGGTCTTGGAGAACCAGAGTGTCGCCATTCCATCGATTGTTGCTTTGTTTCTGGATCGTAGAAATGTACCCAAGTCTCATCCATAGTAACAATTCGGTTTAAGAAGTCTACATCGTTTTCAAATCGAGCACAGATCGAACGCGATGCTTCTACCCTTGCACGCTTTTGGTCAACATTCAAACATTTGGGGATCCATTTTGCAGCAATTTTTCTCATGTCCAAATTGACGTGAACCATATGATGAACGCGTTCGTATGAAATATTCAGTGCTTCAGATATCCGTTTTAGCCCAATTCGACGGTCTGATAAAATCATGTCATGAACTGCATCGATATTTTCGGGGACTGACACAGAAACTGGCCTTCCTGATCGGTCATCATCTTCAATGGAAAATTTACCTCTTTTGAAGCTTGCATTCCAATTTTGACGGTCGCATACGAAGGACATTGATCACCAGGGTATTAAGCATATCTTCGTAAATCTGCTTACCTCTTAACCCTTTTAAATACAGGTACTTGATGATGGCTCGATACTCCAATTTTTCGATTTTCACAATTTCGGTGGACATCTTTTTCATTTAATTTATTGCGTGACTCTGGTTTACTTTTTGACGTCAAACTTTACACTGACACTTCTAATAAGTTATTGTTCGTTGCTATGGTAACGCAATATTTTGTTTATGCAAGGAACTGGTCTAGGCTAACTAGATATCAATACATCCTCGTATATAGGCCATTAGGAAGAGTCATCAAAATCTTTCCCAGTAGAGATGGAATAGTTAATCGACTCCTGGTGCGTACTCAGAAGGGAGAGTATGAGCGTCAGGTACAGAAAATCGTTCCGTTAGAAGTACAAAGTTCTACGAGGTCTGGCTATTAAATAACGAGACTGGTTACGAAAAAGGGTTTTATTATAAAATTATTCTACATTCAAATGTCCCCCTTTAATATACTCCCTCCCCTTGCCACACACCTTTCCAAACGTTTTTTCCATTGATCGAAGTAGTGCTGAAAGTCTTCTTTGGTGAGGGCCTTTAGGAGCTCTGCCGTTTTTTGCTTTACGCTTCCATCGACTCAAATCGGGTCCCTTTCAAAGCAGATTTTATCTTCGGAAACAAAAAAAAGTCGCACGGTGCCAAATCTGGCAAGTACGGCGCGTGTTCGAGCACTGGAGTGCGCTTACCGGCCAAATACTGCTTCACAGATAGCGCGTTATGGGCCGGTGCGTTGTCTTGGTGCAAAATCCACGAGTTGTTCTTCCACAACTTGCGCCGTTTATTTATCGGGGTTTACAGCCTCGGCAATCATCCAGATGCTCATTCGATGATCTGCACGCACAATTTGGTTGATTTTGGTCATTGTTTCGGGGTTGAAACAGTGACAGGGCGACCTGGGCGTTCATCTTTAAGGCTCTCTCGGCCTCACTGAAGCGCTTACACCACTCAAAAACACGTGCACGAGATAGAAAATTGTCCCCATAGGCTTCTTGCAACAATTTATAGCACTCAGTCGGAGGTTTTTCAATTTAACGAGAAATTTGAGATTGATACGTTGCTCCTGTTTTTGTCACACATGGTTTTCGGCACGAGAAAAAAACACGTTCGTTTCAAACCACTACTGCACAAATACTATAATAGTGACGTAAACGTGTTTTGGTACGTGCATAGAAAAGATATCTTCATAACCAACACACTACTCGTTTTTCCCCCATCCGTCTAAGGCGCCGTCTAGGAGGACAGTCTCGTTATTTAATAGCCATACCTCGTATAATGAAGTATTCTGGTGATGATGTTACGACAGAAAGTCGATTCGTAGATCTGAGAAATGATGCCTTACCTAATTCCGTTCTTGACCATGACGTTTCGAGGGTTGATGTTCTACCTGGCACAGTACCTGTGTTTTTGCCTGGTTCCGATTGTACAAGAGCTGTTGTACTATCGAATAGCACAAAGAGAAATAAAAATACAAACAAACCCGAAGATCACACAGTCCAAGTTACAAGTTTTGGTAGAAAAGTTAGAAGACCCAACCGATTTGACCTATTTAATCAAGTTATTTATGTTTTTGCGACTGATTAGCGGGGTCCCAAAGGTGGGGAGTGATGTGAGATATCGGTCAAGCGGTATTATTATATTTGAATTTCGCGGTTAATTATATAATAATTAATTTCTTTTGTTTTGAAAAAGAGTGTATGTGACAAATGAACAGAATTTAGAATGATGGCAATTTTAATATGAAAACATGTTTTATATTTTATTTAAATAAAGTGTGGTGAAAATTTTATAGCGCCTTGAGTTTAAGAGAAACCTGAGTTAACGGACAAACGTCACTTATTGTCGCACAAAGACAAAAGTCAAAGACAATTGTCGGAGTGTGGCAAAAAAAAGTTGTGACACATGTTTTTCATACTATTTTATTTATTTCGCAAAAATTTACTTCAAATAGTTCAAGAAATAAATGTTAATTATTTGATCTAGTGTTTTTTTTTTGTTTTAAAGGTATGTCGGTAGAGTAGTCAGTAGTAGATATCCTAATACAATTAGCAACAAATGCTGTTGAAGGTTTGGTATCTTCAAAATCATGTGTTGAGATTGTTAATCGCCGTTTAATTTACCAGTTAGTTACAAAACTTTTCCGTCAACCGTATTTTGTAATTTTAATAAAAACTGCGTTCTTTTAGACGCGAATCTCAGATCAGCTCAGCTCACTTCAGTGCGACTCAGTTCCGGGCGCGTTCTTTTTTTAACGACTCACTTTTACCTCCCTCACCCCCACTGCACCACCTCATTAGGAAGCTCAGAAAGTAGGTAAGTTGTTAAGATTGAGACTCAGTTAGTGGAAAAGATGTAGAATTGTAGTGGAATGTGGGCCGTTCTTTTTCACTAACTGGTAAAGTGAGTTTTATCTGTAGTTGAGTTGAGCTAAGATACTCAGATCAAATACGGTTGCTCATTTCAGTTGGAAAAAAGAAGGCACCTAAAATTATATAGGTACTTTAATAATCCTAGAGAAGAAATGCTATTGTGAACGCACCTTTGTTAAATTACCACAAATTTATAAATATGTAACATAACCTAACTTCATCGTTTCTACTTTTGTGAGCTTTGTCTTTAATAATTATTTACTTTTCGTCTTTTGTATGGTTATTGTCAACAGTATTTTAATATAAGGTCACTAAGTTAATGGAGAATTAAATTAGGTACTCAATTTCCATTGTTGTGTCGAAATAAAATAGTTCTCAGCACAACAAGTAGGTACTAATTTTTTTGTGGGAACAGATTGGTGCTTGATCAATATAATGGTACACCTACAAAGACAACACCAGAAGTGTTTGGTAATGTTTGATAAACCATGGATGTAACTCATTCACATCTCGTAACAAGTTGAACTTTATATAATCACTTGTCGCATCATACTGAAAAAAGATATTTATTATCCCTACTGTGTACAAGTAGTTCTTCATCTTCTTTACGTGCCATCTCCGCTACGAAGGTTGGCAATCATCATTGCAATACGAATCTTTGATACTGCAGCCCGGAATAACTGATTGGAGCTGTATCCGAACCATTCTCTGAGGTTTCGCAGCCATGACATCCTCCTTCCACCGATGCTCCGTTTCCCTTGGATCTTCCCCTGCATAATCAATTGTAGTAGTTGGTATCTTTCTCCACGCGTAACATGACCTAGATACTGCAATTTTCTCATCTTAACTGTATATATTATTTCACGTTCTTTACCCATTCTCTCAAGCACTTCTTGATTGGTTATTTTATCGGTCCATGATATTCTCAAAATTCGTCGATACGTCCACATCTCAAAGGCCTCTAGTCTATTCATGGATTGCTTATTCAGGGTCCACGTCTCCACCCCATACATGAGAATCGAGAAAATATAGCACCTCAGTATACGCACTCTCAAACTTAGATTTAAGTCACGACTGCTCAATACACGCTTCATGTTGTTGAAAGTGGTTCTTGCCTTTTCTATTCTAATTCTGATTTCTTTGGTATAGTCATTTGTTTCGTTGATGTTAGTCCCTAAGTAATTGTAATTTTTCACTCGTTCTATCTTTTCGTTTTTATGTGGAGATTAATGTTGTCGACCGGTTTCTTTGCGATTAACATAAATTTGGTTTTTTCGTGTTCAGAGTTAATCCGTACTCTTCGCTCACCTCTGCTACTTTATTCACAATTCTCTGAAGATCATTAATATTATCTGCTATAATCGCAGTATCATCGGCGTATCTAATGTTACAGATTGGGAGGCCGTTAATTTTTATTCCAGCTGTCTCATTTTGTAGTGCTTTCTTAAAAATCTCCTCCGAATATGCACTGAACAAGGATGGCGACAAAACACAACCCTGCCGAACTCCTCTTTTTATTTTTATAGCTTCCGTTTGACTACCATTGATGCGTAATATTGCCTCCTGTTTGTAGTAAAGGTTACTTATTACTCTGATGTCTCTTGAATCAATGTTTTTATCTTTAAGCATTTGTATTAACGGTTTATGTTGAACGGTGTCGAAGGCTTTATTGTAATCCAAGAAACATACATAGACATTCTGATTCACGTCCAGGCATCGTTGTATTAGTATATTAAGTGAAAATAATGTTTCCCTAGTTCCTAGACCGTTTCTAAAGCCGAATTGTGTCTGTCCGATATCTGTTTCCAATTTTGTATATATTCTGCGATGAATGATTTTCAATAATATTCCAAGTATATGACACATCAGGCTTATTGTACGGTGATCTGAGCAGTTCTTCGCATTGGTCTTTTGGGTATAGCTATAAATGTTGATATTAACCATTCTTTCGGTATTATTCCAGTTTTGTATACACTATTAAAAAGATCTACTATAATTCGTATGTTGTCCTCAGTAATAAGCTTAAAACCTCTGTTGGTATTTCATCAGGACCTGTAGCCCTTCCTGTTTTCATCTCTTTTATGGTGTGCTCCACTTCGTCTTTTGTAATATCTGGTCCTGTTTCGTCATATACACCGTCTGTTACCTCTCGTTGATCATCAAACAACTGTTCTATGTACGTTTTCCATACTTTCAGTTTCTCTTTCATGTCTATAATAGTTTTATTTCTTCTTGTCTATAATAGTTTTACTTTCTTCATTTACCAATATATTGTGACTATACCCACGTCTTTTAACAAGTTCTTTGATTCTTTTGTGAACGTTAAAATTGTCATGCCTGTTTTGTAACTTCTCTATTTCCTCACATTTTCGTTTATACCATTCTTCTTTGGCTTCTCTGATTCTTAGTCGTATCTTCTTTTGTAGAACAGAATACTTTTGTTTGTCTGTGTTCTTATATCCTCTCCGTTCATCCATCAGGCCCAAAATTTCAGCTGTCATCCATTCTTTCTTAACTTCCCCATCTCTACGTAGTGGTTCCTGCATTGTTCAACTAATTTTTTTTGAGTTTTTTTTTTTTTTTTTCTTGTTGGTTCGATGGTATTCCTTGTTTTCTGGTGTATTTTTGAGCTTATCCTTACTTTGCTTGCAAGGGGTTATGGTTGAGGTACATACATCACCTGGGTATGTTTTAATTGATACTACGCTGTTTTGTACCTTTCTGTTGATCCAGGTAATCTATTTGGTTTCTGACTCTGCGCTGTTTATTATCTTGTGGTGATACCCTTGTGTACAAAAGTTATTTGTAATTGAAAACATAGAAGTAGTTTATAGGGAAAAAAAAGCATTTCTTAATGGTTTGCTACCACCTCCAAAGTATTTTTAGCTCCTTTTTCTTTTTTGCCTTTTTTTAATGTTTGGTCGGGCCGTTTTTTTTTTTTTTTTTAAATGTTATTAAACGTTTTCATTGGAATGTAAACTTTAAAAAATGTCTTAAAATCTGAGGAACAAATTAAAAATTTATTACAATAATTGTAGGTTAATGTCGATTTGTTATTATTAAAATTTGCTTTGCTACAAATTACGACAGATTTTTTATTTATAATTTCATATTGTAGTTGATTGAAGATAAAACGTCAATATGTATGTATAGTTGTCTATACTAAAATCAATTTGTTTACATTAATGTAACTCATAAATGCACGGTCGACGGAAAAATCTTGTTTGTTAAGTTCTGTTTCATAAATTAACATTAAATTTTCTTTGAATAATCGAGAGATGTTCTATACTTTATCCAATTAGCTTTTTGAAAATTCCATCTTAGTTTTCCTAAAGATTCTACAAACGGAATTTGAAGTCCCATTTGTAATAGCGAAGGTCTATTTGACGTATGTTATCAACTCCTTTGAATTTTGTGAAAAAACTGATAAAGGTTGTTTCCTTTAATACTCTACTGATCCACAAGTATTTACCGTAGACCTGAAGTAAAAACAACATCTTGTACATATTTTTGTGTAGAATTCGATGAGTTTCTCAAAATGTTATAGCTCGCTTGATTTTCGAGATACAACACAAACTTGCATTTTTTTAAATGGCATGACCTCATTAAATAACTTTCGTTTTCCTGATTTCATTGATATAAGGTTCGATATACATTACTCTTACATTTTTTCTGTAAATGCTGAAAGTAATTTCTTAATACAATTAAGCAGCAAAATAATATACAGGTATGTTTGGAAAGTAAGTAAGTTTTGAACAAAGACCTCCATTGTCAATCAAACAATTTGTTTTACTTAAGTTGCATTACTTACGCTGATTTATTTATTTATGTTCCTATTTTTTTCTATTTAAACACTAAAAGTATTTTGTTTATACCATTAACAACAAATTTATTTATTTATTTATTCGTATGGTACATTTTGATTATTATATTATGATGTAAGTGTTATGTATGGTGCCCCAGAGGATCAGTATAAACCATGTACATGTTATGACGATAAATAATAATAGCACAGGTACAAATAATAATAATAATAACAAATGATAAATAAGTTCATTAAATTTGAAAGCAAAATTTATATATATTTATATTTATATTTAATTGTACTAAAGTTTTACATTAAATGTTCAAAATGACCCCCATTGACTAATAAGCAGATTTGACATCTTTTAACCATCTCTCTATGCACTTTTCCAAACCGCCAGGTCGAAGTCTTCTTATAATCAACATAATCCTGTCTTTTAATTCTTCTACAATCTTATTTAATTTTTATACACAGATTTAAATATACTAACTTAAACCAATCTGGTAAATCTATTCGACGTGTGCGTGCGACGTTCTATTGTTCTCGGCAATGACCTCTCAAACCTGGACTGCTTTCTCAACTTTTCGATATTGTTCCGTTTTGGTTTTAATTGTATAAGCTTTCTTCATCAACAACTTTATGGGTTTTTATTTTTAATACTACTTCGCAGGCTTACAACATTTTGCGGGCTTTTTGCAACAATGTGCAGCTTTATCTGGTTTTTATTAAACCGTTTTTTTTATTACTTGGTTAATTAATTACAGAATTACAACACTTCTCTCAATGATTAGCGAAGAACATTCCGCATTAATTGTTTATTGCACGGACTCAAAATTACACGTCCATCATTTTCTACTGCCCAAAGGCATCTCTCTCTCTCCACTTTCATTTCACTCAATCACGTACGCACAAAAATTGATATATCTTCTTAACATGCAAGATATATGTATATCTTACTACTAGACATATCTCTATTAACATCTATACATTACAATTATCATGTATTATACAATCACTGCAGTATGTTGCTATTCCATGAATGGGACTCTCAATAAAGTCTACTAATTGAAACCTTTTACTATTCCTTTATTGAGTATACTTATCTCATCTCCACAGTGTGTTTCCTGTGAAAGTAAAATATCGACCCTATTCCTGAAACAAAGATTAGACAAGAAATTTGATTTGTCCTTACTCAACCCCTCAACATTAATTTGAAGAATATTTGTTGTGGGCCTATTATTAGTGTGTGATTGTGTTTTGGAAATTGTGTTGTACATTTTTTCCTAATTGTACAGGAGGGTCTTAATGACCAGGCCCAGAAACCAAAGTGGTGATTTTCGGGAACAACATTATTGTTTATCTAGTGTTGACCATTAAGAGGTACTGAAATCACCTTTTTTCTAATTAAATGTATTTCTATGATTATATATTAAAAAACTCAAAATTGACTTTAAAAACAAATCGCTACGAATTTTAAAAAAAACTCTAAGGAAAATTGTGACTTACGTTTTGACGTATTACGTATTATTCTATTGATAATCTCGAATTTAGGTCAACGTTTGACTAATGCGGACACTTCATTATATTAAAAATTTGGTGTTGTATGTCACCTGGACTTTCGACCTGGTTCCTTCGTTATCAATGCTCACTTAGGCCGCAGCTCGGGGACTTCTTATCACCAGTATTATCAATCCATTCTATGATGTATCTCACATACGACCGTTACATTGAAGCCGTCACTGATACTCATTTAATTGATGTATCTAACGTTTGTAAACTCGAGGATCCTTGCAGTAGTCTAACAATTTTTGTTGTTGTCTGTACTAAATTATGACATGTCTAGTCAATTATTATTAATATGTTTACACATTCTTCTATTTCGATGCCTATGTTGACTCGCGGCGTATATTTTACTATATTTTTAATGCAAACGGACTGTTATAGACTTACTTACATATTTACTGTAATAATTTATGAATTGTTGTGCTTGTTATTTTAAAAATCTTTGGTGTGCCGCCAGGTCTCGTCAGGTTAAAATCTTTCGTTCTATTACAAATTCCTACCGGTTGAGAATAATTGCTAAGATCAGGTGGGTGGCCCCAGTGAAACTTTAGAAGCTTTCAGTTACATCTTTCGTTGTATCCCTACGACCCACTCTACGACATAGGAGCTACGGGTAGGTTTATCAACAAACAACAACAAACCTCAGGGAGTCTTTCTTTCCAAGGTAATTCAACTACATATTGGCCGTCATTTTTCCGCGTCATATTTTGCAGAAAATTAATTTTTACTTCTTGCTTTCTCTCCATCGTGTTTTTACGTCGACAGGATTCTTAATCCTGCTTCCAACTCCCAAAACTGAAAATTAAATAATCGACCCCGACAACGTAATAGACATCATGGTAGCTTTGAAATATTGACTTTAAAATTCCACAAAGTTCGCTCAGTAGTCTCAGTTGTCAGTCCACAATTCAAATTAATCTTCTTTCCAGTGCGGCGCCTGTCATACACATTAAATCCCAGAAGTATTTTCAACGTCTGCTGTGTATATATCTACCGCTATTCTATTGGAGGATTCGGGACAGGTTGTTGTTTATTTTAAACTGCCCCCACATTTAAACGGTAGTACGACACCCTCGACCAAGTCTACGGTGTATCACCGTAGAAGTCTGATGCCCGGAGTCTAGCGCGGTCAATTTTAATAAGTAGGATCGTTGTGACCCAAAATCCAAAAAAGCACAATTAGAAAAAAAATAAAGCCAGTATCGTTGATTATCTTTTAAATTTGACTGTGTCTAGTTCTAGTTATAGGAAAAAATGAGAAATATTTATTAAACATTTGCAATAACCTCGTAGGGAATATTTCTGCACAGAAAAGAGTGAGAACAAAAATTTTGTATGTATGGGTATTTGTTAAAAGGGCGGGAAGGTAAAAGAACACGGCAATAGCAAATATTATCCTCTATTGACAAAAAAAATTAATTTCTTTAATTAGCATCTTATCGTGCCCTTGATCAAGACAAGTAACGATATACTAAGTATGCTAACGAATCATAGACTATAGTATGTACCGTGCAAAATACACAGTCACATACAAAATTATTTAGTTCCTTTTTGGATAAACGCGTATAAGTAATATTGTTGAGAATTATTGAGTATTGCTATGAATAAACCAAGCACTTACGTTTTTAGGTTTATTTTTTTAAAAATTTGTTATGCTTAATTTACTCTGCATCCCAACTAGCTTTTTATTTTTAAAATAATTTTAAAAAATAATTATTGAATTTTTTTATATGCGTACATATACAAAATGAAAACAAACAAAATATTTAATTCTTCTAATGATTACAAGAGAAGTCAAGTTTTAAAATTAAAATAAATAATTATCAGCAACAATACCTATTTCATAATTAATTTTACAAAAATATTAATTTAAACATCAAATGTTTATATAAATGACATATTTACTTTAACAATACTACAAGAAAATTACTACTAATATCCTACTTCTACCTGGATGATGCTTTATTCATGTTCCACGGACACTTTAAAATGATAATTTACAGTTCTTGACACAAAATTTATAAACCATTTTGTAGGTCAGTCCACTTCAAGATTGAATATAAATTTGTCTCGGCTCAATTAAACAATGTTACCCAATTCGTCTTTCAATTGGATATAATTCTTGCAGTAAATAATATAAACTTATTCATCTTTTGCATTAACCACTTTTACTCTTTTTTAGGTCAGTCTATTTCTAATATTTCATAATTTCAAATGCTGCTTACTTCTATTACTTTTTTATAACGACTCTCAATTATCTTTTTTAATTTGTATTTAATTATCAATGTTTATTATTATTTTTTAGGTTTCTTACACCAATGAATGTCGGGCGATAATAGCTGTAAAATTTCTCAATTGTTAAAAATACGGCCAGACACTCTTTTTCCGTATACAGAACACCTTGTCGCAGCAAACTATTGATACTGCTAATAACTATTTCCCTTTAAGAATTGATTATATAGCACCCAGTTCAAAACCTGAAAAACCCCTATAATGAAAAATGGTTGAGTCAAATCTAAAGAAATTGAACTAAGATTGTCATTTAGTAGATCAGTTGAAAATAACATTTTTACGGTTTTGTAATTTTGTCAAGTAATTGATCTTCATAATTTACAGATGTGAGGGAGTTACTGTGCAGAAACGTAATAAGCGTCTTGTTTGATTAATTCCATAAAAATATTATTCACCGATACATTATGCAATAAGTTACGTCATTCGTCTAGCAATTACGTCAGTGACGCTAGAGTAATAGCTCAAGGTAACTGCATATCATAATCTCATAACTATAAAATTGCTCCCCCGTCTATTGTGTCTACTTAGTTTGGAACCATATGAAAAACAAACATAATTAAATTTCAATCATATCCTAAAGCTTTAACATATCCACCTTCGTTTTGTAAACATTTTATTGTTCTTTTCTCAAACTCTTTTATTACTATCTGTATCAGTCCAACATTCAGTTTCAAATATTTCATATCAGTGCATCCTAGATTACGTTAAATGTATCAACCCAGAATAAGTAATATGAAAATTAGTAAATAATCACCAAACCTGAATTTTCATACTAAATCGGTATAATTTCATATTTAAATATAATTTTAATTCAGAACAACTTTTCTTTATAACATTCTTTTGTATTGTAAAAAATAATGGTACTTTACTCTTGAGGAAAATTCATATTTTTTGACTAACCTCGTATATGACTTCAAAAATTAATATCTGATGATTGGATTATAAAGTTTTGGAGCATGTAAAATTTTTTATCATGAATAACTTTTTTTCAAATAACCGATAATAAAAACGTTTTCCATATGGTTCTAACTGAAGTAGACACGCTGTATATTTAACATGTATATTCGGCCATATCGTTGTAAAATCATACCACCGATCTACGAATTATGAATAACTTAGTTTAAATTTGGGAATGTATAAGGTTTTAATCTTTTCACGCACCTCGGGCTGACGCATGCATATAGTTTTGGTTTCTTATTCAATTCGGCATTGTGAACTCAACAGAACGTAGTTGCACATAAAAACATTATATCAGAATTCAATCGTCTCATTTCTGAGTTATGAAGAAAAGACGATTCCATCCAACTTAACATTTAAATATTATGTTTTTAGATAAAATTAGAAGCATCTTTAAAACCCTGACAGTACCTCAACAACAATTTGTATTCGGTTCCAACACTGTGCAGAATAGTATGCAATGCGACATTATAAAAATTGTTTCCAATCACATTTTACACAAACTTTTTTTATAAGATGGATTCATATAATCAATCACGCAAATAACTGTTACTATTACTTTTTTTATTCTTATATTTCAAAATGTTCAATCTATTAATCATTAATCAATTAAAACGTTCTAACAACTTCTTATACTAAATTAAATTTTCATATTAGAAAAAAATTTTAATACGGAACTAAACTTGGAACGTTGATACGTAAAGAACACAAACTTTATGAAAAATAAAACTTAGCGACTACGTTTCAACATAAAGTTGCACATTTTAAAATTAAAGTTTAAATTTTTACATCTCTTATTTTAAACGTAAAGGTCGTCAATATTTTAATGTAGAAACTAATTAAGCTGTTGTAACTAAAAGCTTTGTACTTTGTTAGACATTGTTCTTGTTGAAAACTACTTTAGTATGTAACGTAGTTTGTTCGAAAACAATTTTTAATGCTTAAAAATTTCAGTAACAAACTTTGAGTTAAATAGTAATAAACGATTAATAATTCCAGAACGTTTTAAAAAGTATTAAATTCCATTTACAACGTTTAAATTATTTCTTTGATCACCGTAATATAATTAAAATTTTACCCAAATTAACTTAATAGCTTATCATAACTAAATTCAATAATAAAGAGTGCAAAACTATTTTATGTATCTTACTGTAAATTTGGATCTAAATCTAATTACTCAATGTTATAATATCTAGTTAATTTCATATTTAAACTGCGATCACGTATCTGCATATTAAATTTTTTCTTTTAGATTTTATGATTTACAGGTTGAACCAATTTTCTTTAATTTAAATATTTGATTGTGTGATAAATATGTTTCTTAATATATTGCATTGAATGAATTATTTTAAATAATAAAAATGTGTTTTATAACTTAAATCGATTTTGCATTAGTATTGAAATTTATCGTAAATGTTTCTATTTAAATCAAACATAGAATCAAGATGATTACATTTTATTTAATAAAAGAATTTTAATTTGTATTGACAATTCTATTAATTAATTAAATCCTAGAGCCTGAAGAAGCCTTCACACTAAAGGCGAAACGTCAAAAATTAAACATTTAGTTTAATTATTTAGGAAACTTGCAATCAAAATTAAATTAAAACTGAGAGGGATGAAGAAGTATAATTGTTCTGTATAGACAAATTTTTTTTTATTTACATTTTCAAACCAGTTTCCAAAATATTTTCTCTATTGGTGACTTTTTACATTTGGGTCAAATTAATTCAAAAATAATATTGTATCGGTTGTAATAGTTATGAAATTATTATCGTGGGCAATAATAATATAATATAACAATAATATAGGTGGCAATAATTTTCAAATATTTTCAAATTGGCAGCATTTCTAGTTACACCGAAAGTCAACAATAATTTTATTAATTTAAACGAAACACTTTGTATATTATTACATTTGCTGAATATCTTACTAAATTCTCAATAAACAACTATATTAGGATACTAAATGTTAAAATAAATGCTTTTTGAAATAATTGATATCTTTTTTACATTATGTATGTGATAAATAAATAATTTTTACAGGGTGTTCAAAAAACCTCGACAAAATATCTCATTTTTAACTTTACTATTTTTGAATTATTCCTCTCTTTTTAGAAATATTATATCTTCATTGGATTATTTTATGGAAACAACACTTACCAAACAATTAACTATTTGTTAAGGGAACTTACCAAAATAGAAGAAGAATTTCGTCTTACCTGAAACAAAAATGTTATTAAATAAAACCAATGTATTTACAATTACTAATTAATCAATACATTTTTTTTTTTTTTATAATTTGTTTTTATTTATTATTTATGTCATATCTCGATAACATATACAAACATAGAAAACCGAGAAACATGCAGTCAAATATTGTACCTTGTTCAGTGAGAGTGCGTAATAGATTCATCGATGGCAAAATTATGGCATACGCTACAAATTTGAGTGTTACAGGTGTTTTTAAAACTTAATAATATTAATTAATTATTATAGACGAAAATAATTCATAAGATTCAGAACGTAACAAAAATCGATCCATCTTTGTTTTTTTATTATTTGTATACGCTATGTATCACAGAACGGACATGTCAAAGAATTTGTTTTCGTTATATACGCAATTTTTATTTAAAAAAAATATTAATATACCCAAGTAACACTAATATTTAATTGGTATTAATGTAAGTTGTATCATACCCCTTCTACCAACGCTTAGTTGAAACAAAGAAGTAACCAAAAACACTACATCGTTTTAAGTTTGTTTAATTGCATATATTTTGTATACCGTTTGATATTTTTATTTATGAATTCGGATTATGTTTATTTAATTTAATTATATCGGCGCCCAACGTGAGGCCACATGAGCGAAAAAAAAACTATTCAACCAAAAAATAAGATACAGTTTAACAACCGTTTGGTATCACGTTGATCATTGAATTAAATACGAATATAAACAATTTTATAAGAAAAATCAAATTAATAATGTATTAATTGGACATATAAATAGCGATTTCAAATGAGAAAAGTACTTGAAAGCAATTTTCTAATAACTTTAGAGTTTTGCCTCTCTGAAGGTTAGCTTTTTTGTTTTGAGCTAGAGATGTGCTTTAATTGGTCTTGTCTAGGAAGAGAAAAAAGTCAGCAATCAAAACCATGGTCATCGGTTGCACAACACAACTTAAGCTTAAATAATGCATCAAGAATATAATTGTTAAAATCATAGCTTGAGTTTAAACAATAAAAACAATAATATTATTTTTTCGAATTGAGTGTAATAAAAACTTTTTATTACAAGCAAAAGCGTTGAATAATATTTTAGCAACGCACTCTATATAAGTTACTATATTCAGCAAAGAAATTTTTTACATTTACTAGAATAATAAAGCAATTGGAAAAAATATTGTATTAAATTCGTTATATAAAGGGGTTATTGTTCAACGAGAGGAATTAATTCATCTCGTTGAACAATAGACTGCTTATACAACTAATTTAATAATATACTATTTTTAAATAATTACAATACATCGAATTATGATTGAAAGAGGTCTTCCGGGATTGATGAGTATTCAATGCTCAAACACAATCGAAAATTGACGATGATAATTGACAAAAATGCAATTTTACGATATTAGGTTTCTGACGATGTGAGAATTAGTTCTTTATCCTGTATTTATACGTTAAGTGCGGCGTAAGGCAAACACTTCGTAAAGTTTATCGAAATTGAGATATTCCCCTGTCGGTATAAGCAATTTGTTAATTTTTTATTGTTTCAACCAAAAGTTTCTCAATTGTCGAGTTTCGAAATAATTCTCAGTTCACTTGGACGCACAAATCTTAGTAAATTATAAAACTGACCACTGCACATAATTTTTGAATTGACGGAAATAATCCTTCTGTAGCTTCACAAATACAAGCAACAATTACTTATCTTACATTTACTAATCAATCGCAAGTTACATAATTACCCTTACATACATCGACGAAGCGTTTTGGTCCTTTTTTAATTTTTATCCCATCCCCAACCAATCGAAAACTGTTAACAGCAAACAAAAAACGCAATTCATCAAAAACTGTAATGCACGTGTTTCCTTTCCGCGAAACCGTTACACCAACCAGTACGTAAAAATAAACAAAAAACTGCGCTACCATAAATAATTTCGAACATGAACAACGAAGTTTAACAAACTAAGCATTGATATTTTTGCATCTGCAGAATTACAATAAAACATTTCTAAAGAAAAACAATTAACAATAAGATTGAAGCCTGAACTTCTAGGAATTTCTTTTATGTGAATTTTTATTTCGATTCAACTAAAAATCGTGCTTTATTATTCAAAGTGCATTAATTTATATTTCAGAATTTAACTATTACGCTGCACTATAATAATAAAAATCAAAGTTGCAACTACATTTAACTCAGTTGAGAATGACATCAAATAAATTCTTTAGCTCTGTGCGCTAATTAAACCGGACATGCAATCTAATGGTTTCGTGCCACTCACAGGCTAATTATCTGCAGACTATAAAATTTTTGTTTTCAATTTGCTTTGAACAGAACAAGCAGTTGCTGACGTAATTGATTGCTTTCAGATTCTTATGTATTCATTAATTATATTAATAGTCATATACATAACTACAGAATTTTCAATATTATATTATTATATGGCACTAAAAATCGTCCATTAAATGAAAATGTTTCAGTCAATACAAATGCATGTTGTGGTTTTATTTTAAGTAATATGTAAAGGATATTCAAATAAAAAAACTTAGCTGAGTAGGTTTTGGAATTTTCTTTGACATTTGGTAATCTTTTAACAAAGTAGTGTAGTCAACTGATTCAAAGTTTAGGTTAGAATTCAAGGTACCTAAGAAAATATTCATTTCTGCCAATTTTCAGGGTATATTTACATCACGCCACTAAAACAATTCAATTCCACGACCTACCCAGTCCTGTTTTTTTTTTATTTGAACACTATGTAAGCATAAAGAATAAATTTTTAATTCTTATCAAACCAGACAAAATAAACTGCAACCAAATTAATAAAATCAAGAATTGATTGTTACATAGGTGTACTCATTTGGGTTAAGATAAAAAAACATTGAATTGAGGGGTGCATGACTCACGTTTTAAAAATATGTATACATATACAGTGTCGTTCATTACTTGTGGCAAAACAAATTTTAATTTAACTACCAGCCAATTTACTTCATGTTTCGAACTCTTTTGAAGAACCTACCGTTAATCTGTACCAAGTTTTTAAGTCTTTGTGTTAAATATAAGTCATTAAGTTAAATTATATTCGTTATATCTGGACGTCGACTGAAAGTGGTGTGATAATGGCTATTTCCGTTACCAGGCAGGGTAGGTGAGATTTCTTTGGTTTGAGTATTTGCCAGTGGTTTTGGTGGAAAAAAAACTAAAGTTAGAAAAGCCGTTTCATCTCGTTCCGTACGAATCATATTTTAAACTGTGAAAATTCAAAATACGCTAAACATTTTAGTAAAAAATATTTAACATTTTTCACGGTAGTTTTTGTATAATTGATTTTGATCATTCTTTTTGATTCCAAAATCTATTTCACTAGGAAAATCAAAGAGAGTTAATCATTAACTTCAATCGTAACCACAGCTTCAAACATTTACCTTTATGGTTTCTTATCTTTAACCCCACTCCTCTGTTTTAAGTTGGAAATAATTGGCGTGGAGTGAAACAAATCCCGATAATTCTTCATCTTAAAATGCTTCAAATTTTTGTAAGAATTCTAGAAAGTAAGGTCAAATGCATACAACAGCGAATACCTGTGCATTTGTTACAATTTTAGGCATCATATCTAGACACAATTATTACATATATTAACTACACCAATAACGCTTTCAGATTGTTTTATACAAGCTTTACATGAAGGATTTTGACAAACTAAATGTTGCTTATCTGTTCCAGTACGATTCACTAATGTACATCTATCAAACGAACATTGAACATCAATTTTTTTAAATTGATGTTCCTTATTATGTAAACGTCTATTGCCAAGATCTTCTGGGGAGGGATTCATGGATATTACGAGTTCAAGGTCAGAGTGGAAAATCCAGAATTTGATGCAGATTCTGAGCAAGAATTAGAAGTTCCCGTACCACCGTTATTGTAATCTTATTAACTAATACTTTTATTTATAATTATTTTAATACTGCTTACGAGTATACTGGGTCCGGACTAAGCGCCGAATGGACAAAGCGCCGATTGGACAAAACGACGAATTTGTGGACAAATCGCCGAAAAACTTCTGTGGACAAATCGCCGAAAAGTGACCAAAAGCCGAAAATGCTTCTGTGGACAAATTGCCGAATGTGGTCAAAACGCCGAAAAGTTAAAAACGACGCCTTAGCGATTGTAACCTGGCGTCGTCACCGAACTCCAACTGAATCCGTGGACAAAACGACGAAAATGTTTTCGCGGACAAAACGCCGAAAATACTTTTGTGGACAAATCGCCGAAAACGTTTATATGTTTTGTGGCCACATCGCCGCAAAAGTAGTAAACGTGTTTAAAACGTATAGTAAGTGCGCCTTAACTTTGCTCAAAACGTAAAAAATGATCTTTTCAAAAACGTTGTTCAGATGAATATTGTAGAAATAAAATTGCCATAGACATTTGTTTCATAAACAATCAATAAGTGTTGCGACATCTAGTGTCGCCGCGTTCTCGAAAAATGACTGCGATTTCAACTCTCGTACGTTTTGAAATATTACTAAATATTTTTTGAAATATTTTTAATATGTTTGGTTAAATTTTAGAAATTATGACGCAAAACGTTTTCTACTAGACATGTTAAGTGTTCTGATAGTGAAAATATCCTGAAAACACTTTGGGGACATATAAATCGGACTTTTCAAATTCCCCATGTTAAACACAATGCTTCAGATTTTCCGGGACACACAATATAGCCATTCCTTAGGATACCTTAAAAAAAACTTGCACTTAGCCCACATTACAGGTAAAATTGCTTTACAGCATTAATTTTTTTGCTTAAATCAAGTTTAAACAAAACCTTCAAGGTGTCACTTGTTTTTTCACTTTTTAGAGCGGCACGATTTGTGCAAGCAATTTCGGTTAAATTTCAAATGTTTGACATTAATTTTTAGGTTGACAGACGGGCTATTCTGTCAAGCAAGGTACATTTTTATCGATTTAGACATTTAGCGAGAGCCATTTTTATCACTATAAAAGATCCCTATTGGTTCATTTTTTAAAAAATTGAAAATTTGATTGGTTAGTATTGTAAGAATATATTAATCGGTCAAAAAATCTCTTTTAGTTTTTGGGAAAAGTGTTAATGCCAATAGCAAGATTATGTATGTTTATTCTTTACACACGTCAGAAGTTTAGTGTATTATTGTGGTCAATAAGTATATTAATGTAAATGTGATTAAATTGTCAAATGTTTAACTATTACCATGATTATATGTCTATGTGATGAAATGTCAGCTTGTTTAAACGTCGTTGTAATTAAACGTCTATACCGGATGACCCAACCAAACTACAAAGTTTGATTGCTCCATTATTAAACAAGATATCGACTTCTGCTTTTTTATTTAATGGATATCCATTAGTTGCATTTTTAAAAATATTCTTTTCATATACAGGTGGTCCTAAACTAAGTAACTGGACCAAAGTTGATTTTTTTTAATGGAACATCCTACGCATATTTGAATTCTTTGTTGAAAAATACTTAAGTTTGTATACATGATTAGGTGTCTAGCAGCAACTATTATAGATTTAACTGACATTTACTGTGAAAAAATCAAATATTTGAAAAATCACAGCACTTACACCCTTTGTTATTTCTTTTCATATTTTTGCAATTGGACGATTATTCTAGTCAAAAATTCTGAAATACAAAATTATCTTTTTCTCATTTTTTTTCAAATGTGTGTATACCAATTTTAGTGCTACTCCTATTTTGAGTGAAAGTTCCGCAAAAATAATAGTTGTGGAATATCTCAAAGAATTCCGGTCCTAGTACCCAAGTGTGTTATATCGTTAGAAAGCTCTTAAAAATCGCAATCGAATAACGCATCGGTATGTAGGGTGTTCCATTTAAAAAAATTGAGAAAAAGATAATTTTATGATTTTGACACCCTGTATAGAATCTAAAAAAAATTTCAGCAGAGATCAAGTTTCCGAATTTTTTACTATAATACGGGACCAACTGCAAAAAGATAGACAAGAAATACAATGGGTGTAAGTGCTGTGATTTTTCAAAGATGGGACTTTTTTCGTTAACGCTGTAACAGTTGCTGTTAGACCCCTAATCATGTATACAAACTCTACTTATTTTTTAACAGAGAATCCAAATATGTGTAGATATACATGATGTTCCATTTAAAAAACCCAACTTTGGTCCAGTTACCTAGTTTAGGACCACCTGTATATGGAAACAATATTTTTAAAAAGTGGAACTAATGGATATCTATTAAATAAATAAAAACCAGAAGTCAATATCCTGTTTAATAACGGAGCAATTGAACTTTGTAGTTTGGTTGGGTCACTTTGTAGTTTGGTTGGGTCACCATGTATGTGTAAATGTCGGTGTTATTACAGGTCGTTGTGTTTATATGTCCGTGGTCCTATATTTAACTGTCGGATGATTAAATGTCCGGACAACCTAGTATACACAACGAGGTAATGTTTCTGTAATTCGAGCAATCCCTTTTGTCTGATTCTTATGGATTGATAAGATCAACGTACAGGTAAACTGGTAAACAAATATAAATTACACTTATTTGATGCATCTTATAATAAAAATGACATTTTGAGAACTCGATATACACTAAACGTCAAAATTAACGCACCACCAAAAAAATCCTAAAATTCAAAGATGATTTTTCGGCACCTCGCTGGTCTAATGTCAATGTTTTATTTTTTCTCTAGAAATAGCCCAATGTTTACCATTTTAATTTTAACTTTAGTTTAAGGCATGTACAGGGTGTGTGAGTTAAAGAATGTTTTTGCATTGATTTTTAGAACACCCTGTGGATCGTTACCACCATAATCAATAGATAGCCCAGTCATTTCTCAACAATTTGTTTTTTTTACTCTTGTTTTCATCTCTTTTCTTAACAAAACTACACGCGTTTCAAGATTATCAGACTAATTTGTTGAAAAAGACTTTTACACCATCATTACCTAAAAAGAACAAATCAATACGGCGTATTTCCATTTCTAGGTCGTACAAAAGTTTAATATCGATGGTTTATGCTAGAAATTAAGTTGTTATTATTACCATTTGTTTATAAAATTCAGATGAATAGTTTCTGCTCGTCACCTTTACTTATTTTCCATGTTCAATAGGTTGAAATAAATTTGAAAGCTGAGTTTATTTTTTCCTTAAGTATTAGTGGCTCAGCTTTAAACATGTTAAATTTCTTAAATTTCTTTTGTTTTTCTTCTTAACCTGCCTTGTCTGACATGTTAAATTCCTTTTTTCTTCTTTTTAATAAATTAGTCTGATAATTTTAAAAAGTGTGCTTTTTCGTTAAAAAAAATAAAACATGAGTAAAAAACGAATTGTTGGAAAAAGACTGGGCTACCTTTGGATTATGGTAGTCATCAAATGGCATAACTGGAACGCCCCACAAGGTGTTCTAAAATCAATGCAAAACATTCTCTTCCTCACACACCCTGTACATGCCTTAAACTAATGTCAAAATTAAAATGGTAAACATTGGGCTATTCCTGAAGAAAAAACCTTCAAATAAAAAAAAACATTAAAATTGGACCAGTGGGTGCCAGAAAACCAACTTTGAATTTTAGGATTTTTTTGGTGGTGCGTTAATTTTGATGCTTAGTGTATGTACCTTATTTTATTTTGATTAATATTAAGCTGCTTATGTTATTTTTAGATACTTCCCAATCCAGTGAAACACTTTTGGTGATAATATACCAATCCGTTCTGCGATATATTGTCGACGTTTTGTCCACAAAAAACTTTTTCGGCATTTTGTCCACGAAAGCATTTTCGGCGATTTTTCCATAGAAATATTTTCGGCAATTTGTCTACAGAAGTATTTTCGGCGATTTGTCCACAGAAACATTTTCGGCGTTTTGTCCACAGAAGCATTTTCGGTGTTTTGTCCACAGTAAAATTTTCGGCAATTTGTCCACAGAAACATTTTCGGCGATTTGTCCACGAAAGCATTTTCAGCGTTTTGTCCACGAAAGCATTTTCGGCGTTTTGTCCGCTGATTTTGTTGGAGTTCGGGGACGACGCCAGGTTACGATCGCTAAGGCGTCATTTTTTACTTTTCGGCGTTTTGACAACATTCGGCGATTTGTCCACAGAAGCATTTTCGGCGTTTTGTCATTTTTCGGCGATTTGTCCACAAATTGGGCGTTTTGCCCATTCGGCGTTTTGTCCATTTGGCGCTTTGTCATAGACCCGAGTATACCACAGTATAAGCTACCTTAGATTTAAGTTTCAACCCAATAAGTAGAACTTGCGAATTTTCACTATTTTATAACAAAATTTTTAGTGTTATACCTGCTGGTTTCTTAATTGTAACCGCGTCTGCATTGTGGTAAAAACGACGATTTGGTACAATCCAAATTTTCTAGTCCTGTATTTTTCATTCCATCTTTGTATTCCCACGTTTAATGTTCGTAATCACTTGATCTTCCCATCTACTCTTTGAGTCTCCGAAGGTTAGGTTTCCACATTGTGACTTCTTCACTTCTTTGTTTTTTCCATTCTTTTTAAGTATGCGTACCAGCGCATTCTTGGCACCTTTATTATTTTAATGTCTTCCCCTTTCAGTATTGTTCTTATCTCAGAGTTCATTAATCTTCAAAATACCCCCGCTCTATCTCTTGCTTTCTTCGGTTTTTATAAGCCACTAGTAACCAAACCCATTTGAAAATGAGCCTAATCTAGACAAACCTGAGGTCACCGCTACAGGTCAGAGGTCTAAGGTCAGGTCAACTTGTGACCCCGCCTAAGATCCCTCTCTTATCCACGATATTCTCGCATTCCACTTATTCTTAATCAAACCATTGATTTTTCCTCTCCTCCTTTCCCACCTATCACTTTGTCTATAGTATTTTGGGTGCCTCTTTTTATGTTGTTCTATTCTTCCTCAATCGATTTACCTTCACTGTATGTGAATAACTGCTTTTCCATTTGTTTGTCGTATTGGTAGTTCATCGTCTTTATCTTCTCAACTTTCCATAACTTCCTCTTTACTGTAGTTTTCATTGTTTCGATTATTTTTGAATCGTTTTTTGTTTCTCTTTAGAGATTAGGACATGGTTGATTTTCTGTGTTTCTTCCCGGAGCTACCCATGTAATCTTAAGCTCTAATTTATGCTTGAATTTGGTGCCGGCTATTATCATATCCATTCCAGTTGCCAGGTTGTCCATCCTCATTCCATTATCATTCGTCTCTTCGTGTGCTGTCTCCTTCCATCCTATCAGTTTTATATGTTCTTCTTTCCCCACCTGAGCATTAAAGTCTTCAAGTATTACAAGGGTGTCGTGCTTTGGAATTTACTCGCAGGTAAACTTTCCTTCTTATTATTTTGCACCATGAAACCTATTTTTCTTTATTATTTTTATTTGTAACAGAGGTTAGATATTATATTCTTTTTAAGAAACACATCCAACACGCGCCCAAATCACGGCACAATGCATATTTTACAATAAAAACGCACTATACATGAGTCTGCAAGTTTAATTCAAACATTCTGTACATGCAAAACCCGAAAAAATCGGGTTTCATCGGTGTGTTATGAGTATAAATTAAAAGCCATAGTATGCTAAAAAAATATGCCAATTAGAATTCCTTAATGTTCCATGTATTTAATGTAACTTACATGGTGACGGTAGCCCATCCATAATACTTTAATTTAATTTAAATACGTTTACGATTGTGATTTTATAGTACCAGGCTAAAGTTATATTGGGATTGGGATGTACACTCCCCAGAAAAAATGACTCACATCATTTTAACGGTAAACTCAGTGAAAATTTTATTAAAAATTGTATTTAAAAATTAAATAGTAATATTTTAATACAGTTTAATTATTTTTATACATAGTTAATAATTAAAGATTAATCACAAGGTTACGTACGGAAAATTAGAAAATAAATTGAACTTTAAATTATTATTGTTTTTTTGAAAAATTAAAGAAGTAGATGTAATGGGATGATTCAAGCACACTTATTGGTACATTTTAACGAGATTCTATGTACTTCAGGTGTTGCAACCCTTCCCCCACTACTGGCGTTCTCGACACTCCACCACTATGGCACAAAAATCCTCCTTCTCCAGAGGTGTTGCTTGGTTTTGATTGTACAAATAATATGTAATTAGTCGCCCCTGGGATGTAGTGTTGTTACGATGCAGAGGTCTGATTTGTAATTGGGATTGTGATTGGGTGTAATTGTACTTAGTTAATATGGTTGACGGCTTGCTAATTATGCAAGGGGTTGGTAATTAACAAGCGCCAGCGCCGCCCACCGCTGCCACCGCACCGTCCCAGGCGCATCCGCTGGTGATAAGTACCCATGTCTGTAATATCTGTAATGAATATAATAGTTGTTTTCATATTTTTTTAATCACTCTCGCGATGTAATTATGTGGTTAATTAATGACGTATCAATTACCATCATCGTTGATAATAACAAACGGTTCAAAAAGCAACTAAGACTGCAAACAGTCATTTTTTTAATTAGGTGCCGTTAATAATTTATTTAAAAACAAAACATTAGAAATTATAATTAAATTAATTTTTCTTCCGCTTATACGAGGATGACTGTATGAAACATACAACCCGTCTCCGCCTATCAGCTTTCCTCAGATCATTTTGGCCGTTTTCCATACTTTTCCTTTTTTTAAATTTTAATAAGGCTTAAAGTTTGGGTTCAATTACATAAGTACTTTACTAAATTAAACTTTAAATTTTTTTTAAAAATTAAGCACTTGCCGCAGCCAATCTCAGAACCCACGTTAAGAAGAAGCTTTTCTACATCAAGAGATTTTAGCCGGTTTTTTTACTTTTATTTTAAATGGTTTAAAGTTTGCGTTCAATTACATACTGAACATAATTGAACTTTAAATTTATTTTTTTTTGAAAAATTAACGACAATTTCAAACACCACTTAAAAAGACAGGCCATTTTTATCGATTTTATGCTTTTGTTATTTTTTTTTCGATTTAAATGAGGCTTAATGTTTGCATTTTGTTACATATGTATTTTACCAAATTTAACTTTTTTTTGAAAACCTTATTAAAATGAAAAAAAACAAAAATCTCCTCTTTAACGTGGTGTTTAAGATTAAAAAAACAAATAAAGTTCAACTATGTATAGTACAAATGTAATAGAATGCAAACTTTAAACCTCATTCAAATCGAAAGAAGCAAAAGTATAAAATGACCAAACAGACCTGATAAAGGAAAGCCTCCTGGTTAACGTCGTGTTTAAGATTAACGTCGTCAATTCCTGAATTTAAAAAAAAATATTCAAAGTTTTATTTGGTAAAGTACGTGCGCAATGGAATGCAAACTTTAAGCCTCATTAAATCCAAAAAAAGCAAAAGTATGAAAAACGAAAGGGCTTGATTATGGAGGGCCTTTTCTTAAACGTGATGTTTGAGATTGGCTGCAGCAAAACCTACATATTTTCAAAAAAAATAAATTCAACGTTCAATTTAGTAAAGTGCGTATGTAATTGAACGCAAACTTTAAGCCTAATTAAAATCGAAAAAAAGTATGAAAAACGGTCAAATGGGCCCGATAGAGGAAAGCCTTGTCGTTAATGTGGTGTGTGAAATTGGCGGCGGCAAATCCTTAATTTTTCAAAAAAAATAAATTCAAAGTTCAGTTTAGTAAAGTACGTATGTAATAGAACACAAACTTTAAGCTTCATTAAAATAAAAAAAAGCAAATGAATAAAAAATGGTTAAAAGTACCTGATAGAGAAACTCCTCCTCTTTAACGTGTTGTTTGAGATTAGCGGCGGTAAGTCCTTAATTTTTCAAAAAAAAATAAATTCAAAGATTAATTTGATAAAGTATGAATATAATAGAATGCAAACTTTAAGCCTCATTAAAATTGAAAAAAAAGCAAAAACATGAAAATCGACCAAAAGGTCCTGATAGAGCGGTGGTAAGTCTATAATTAAAAAAATATTAATCCAAAGTTCGATTTGTTTTGTAATGTTCCGTACGTAACTTTGTGATTAGTCTTTTATTAACAATGTATAAAAATGATTAAACCATATTAAAACATTATGATTTAATTTTTAAACACAAATTTCAATATAATTTTCACTGAGTTTATCGTTAAAATATCGAGCGTCACTTTTGCCGCTGAGTATACATACCAATGTAACTTCAGCCTGAGGTTTTCATATTTAGATCATTTTAAGAATATTAAACATATCTTCCTACTTTTCAAAGACTATAAAATTTGTTTTGCCATGTAAGCAGCTATTAAAATTAGAAAAATCTTGTAATTAGCGATAAATTCGATTAACAACAACGTTGTGATTTAATGCTTCCGAGTTGCCCGTACCTACAGCATTTTGTAAAAGTGCTGAACCCACATAAAAATATAAAATTGAAAAATTTTCGATAAATTTGCTGCTCTAACGTAGTAAACAAAGGCACAATACATTACAGAGGCAATCAAACGGGTATAAATTTACATTATATTTGTACTCTTCTCTTTTTTTATTTTACTGGTATTATCCCATACAACTCTGACAACAATATAAATCTGCAGCGTTAATGATCAGCACGTTCAAAAGAATGTTTTGTAATTTAATTTTGTTTCTCTGATTTCTCTGAAAATAGATATTCCCTGTTGTATATATCCAGATATACTACCTTCATTTCAAGCAAAGTTAAGTTCGTTTGTAGTGTTTATTTTAGACATCAGAAATAACTCCGATTTTAATTAATAATGTTTTATTGCGACGTATTTGTTTAATTTTGAAAACGTACGTAATTTATTGGATATTATACACCATCTTAGTCTAAAAGCACTTTCTTATTTTCGGCTAGGGATATCAGATTCTATTTTGAAATTCCCTAAGGTGTACAAAGTATTCGGTGCTGTAACATAATTAATGAGAAAATAAGTAAATGTATGGTGCTACCAGTACAACGTATTAAGGGAAAATTTAGTTCTTAATGAATATTCGTGTTTATTAACATCCAAAACGTGCAGAAAGTATTAACTAAATTATTATTAAAATTTTTTTGTTTCGTTTATTTTGTAGTAATATGAACATCGGTTTTAATTATCTTTTCTAAATTTATTATTAAAATTATGCAAATATTGTAATCACAATATTTAGAAAATACGCAAATTTTAGGTTAGTATGAAATGCACGTTTTACATTTTAAATTAACTAATTTTAATTTTTGAAAACTTTTATTCGATCCGGCTTATTTTCCAAAGTTCTACGTTCCTTAAATTACGTGGCACAAACATTATTAAATCTAAAAATGCTTTTGACACGTGTCTGCTACACAACTATGTTACTTAACATTTTGTATAACAAGAAAAATGCAAAACTTTATGTTTTTAAGACTAAACCCAAAAAATATTAAATAATTATTTTGTAATTTTTTTAATGTACAACACTTTGATAAATGTGTTCCGTCAAAGTTTCTCTTAGCTGACGAACTAAGCTAACAGTGACATGAACTAAAGCTGCAGTTACGACAGTTGCAATAAAAATAACGTTGAAAGAGAATTTCTTAGTATTTACAACTTAGTTTTGTTTTCCAGGAAAAAGCTTTTAACACATATTTTACATATATACTTAAGTTTACGTATAATATTTCAATTTTTTATTATTTAAATGTTAATTCATATTCAATAACTTTTAAACAATTGTAATTTGTTATTACATGAAGTAAAACCATACTGTTACGTTACAATATACATTTGTCAAAAATTTAAATTTCAAATTAAGCTTTAGTTAAATCTCTCTGATTTTTAGTATAATAATAAGCGGTGATTTCCATTTCATATCGTTTAAAAGTTCAAACGTAAAAGATTGCGTAAACAAAAAGTATTTTAAATGTTTTTGTCTAGAATTTAACCCAGATTGTTAAACATCAATGAATTTTAATGAGGCAATCGATTACGTTACCATATAAATCAATTATATGCAAAAGAACTTTTGTTGACTTTTCAAACTGAACTTACTTTTATTTCATTCTTCTCCCGGAACTCCGTTTGGTTTTTTTTTTGTCAAATACATAAAATATTTAGCGAAAATACAAACGAATTTCTAATTGGATCTGCTTCAGTAAAAAAACGTTTGATTTGTAAATACCATAATTCAATTCATTACTATTTTGGGTGTTTGACTAAGTTTTATAATTAAAGCATGTACACTCACGATATTAAAAACGAAACAAAAATTTTAAGTTACACATATTGAGGTGATTGCAATTAAACATGTGACTCATTTTTATTCAATAATTAACCTCATAATCTTGGCTTCATTATTAAAATGCGTGATTTGAAACTTTGAAACAAAATTTTAATACAATAAAAAATGAAATGTACAATTTTTATTTATAGCCTAAATTATAATGAATTTTAATTAACGTAACGTGCACGTTTAAAAGCAACTAAAAATAATTCCGCTACAATCTATTTTTGGTATACAAAATTTTCAATTACATAGCTAACGCAGCAACCTTACTTACATACACGAGTGGTGTACTACATGCAACCTTTAACGACTTTGAACGATTACCTTACCACGTTCTTTGTTCGTTATAACATTGACCTTTTCTTTCCACATTTTTCCAATTTATTCACAACTGTATTGCTTCTGTATTAATTACTTCCAGATGCACTATATTTATTATTGATCATTAATCAATTTAATTACTACGATACGCTGGTTGTCTACAATACGCTGGCTTTTTAAGATTTGTGGGCTTGATATCTTTAACTGTGTTATTAAAACTGTTTTATATACAGGGAATGCACTATCAACAAATTATTTTGTAAGAAATCTTAAAGCATAAATATATCGAGATTATTTGAAAACACATTTTAAAAATATTTTCCATTGTACAGGGTGCTCTAGAAACACGTACTATACCAAAGTTGGGTTATTTTAAATAAAACACCCTTCATTTTTTTTCTATTTTTGAATTGTAAGAGAAAAAATAATGTATGTTCTTTAACATGTCCCTATATCAACTTACATCCGTTTCTGAGATAAATTGATTTTACTTGATTTACAAACCCTCCAAAAAAATGCAATAACTTCAAGATAAATAAAAACAATCAACTTTGGTTTACACCACCTTACTAAGAGCTTTCAACATCTCTTTTGCAATATTTACTATTATGTTATGTACAGAGTGTTTTAAATACTACCGCATAACGCTAACAACTTAAAACTTAAATAACTTGCTTAACTTAAATGAAACACCCTGTATTTCTGTAGCTTGTTGGAATCAGGAAGTAGTTACCTTTCAATCGGTATTCGGGTTACCAACCCCTAACTCTGATAGTTTTTGAGATATTTTAAAATTCGCTAGTTTAATAATTTGCAATTTACTGGAATTTAAGTTACCTGTAAGATATCAGTAAAATAAACATTATCTTGCAAACATTTTTAATGTATAGGCCAATCCAGCTTTAAATATTAACCTTAAAACTTTTTTTTTAGATCAAAATAACAGAAATGTGCTGATGACTTAGACCAGGCTCTAAGAGTCAGTCGAATCACGCCCACCTGTCACAAACAACAGCAACCGTTATTAATTTCAGCAAAATTCGATGACACTGTAAACATTGGTAAAATTTTAAAAATAATGGTTTTCGAAATATCGTACTACTATTAGAGCGATTTGTATTACATTCTTAGTTAACAGATTAAAGTTTGTCGATGTTTACAGTATGATTAATTTTTGATGTACCAAATAACGTTTGCTGTTATTAAACATCAGTAAATTGTAACCGGTGTGCGTAATTCGACTTACTCTTAGAACCGGGATACTATTCATAAGCACATTTCTGTTTATTTTTCTGAAAAAAAATAAATATTTTTAAGGTAAATATTTAAAACTGAAAGTTACAAGATAATGTCCATATTGCGGATATTTCACGGGTAACTTAGACTCCAGTACATCGTAAATTGTTAAACTATTAAATTGTAAAATATCTCGAAAACTATCATAGTTAAGGGTTGGTAACCCTAATACCGACTAAAAAGTAATTAATTCCAGCTTTCAACAGGTTACAGAAACTTAGAGTGTTCTATTTAAGTTAAGCAAATTATTTAAGTCGTTAGTATTATGCGGTAGTATTAGAAACACCCTCTACATCATAACATAATAGTAAATATTGCAAAAAAAGTTTAAGGCTCTTAGTAAGATGGTTTAAACCAAAGTTGCATGTTCTTATTTATCTTGCATTTTTTGGAGGGTCTGCAAACCAGATAAAATTGATTTATCTCAGAAACGGTAGTAAGTAGGTATAGGGACAAAAAATACAGGGTAACTTATTTAAAATAAACCAACTTTGATATGGTACGTGTTTCTAGAGCACCCTGTACAATTTAAAATATTTTTAAAATGTGGTTTCGAATAATTTTGACATATGTATGCCTTAAAATTTTTAACATTATTTGTCGTTTTAATGCTATAAGAATAATTCGTTGGTAGTGCCCTACCCTGTATAACCATGCTTTTAAAAGGTTAATGAGAAATTTTTTACATTTATTGTTTTGTGCACAATTTTAACTACACACCCATCACTGCCTCTGCTCAAAACCGCCTCTTCTCCACTTTCACTTCGGTTTCGCATGTACACCTTGTGGCACTGCTCCGGCACTCAGGGGTTTAAAGGTAAAGCGAGTCGTGGTTCAATAATAAACTATTTGGTGAATAGATATTTAGTATTTACATTAATGAAACAAAATAGGTAAATTCAAATGCAAAGAAAATCTTAGCTTTTAATCTAAAGAATATGGGCGCCACAAATTTTTAAAACAAAAACTTAATTGCGAAACAATGATGATAAAAATTTGAAAATCACATAAATAACTAGATCTAACAAAAAACATGGTAATATAACCCTTATTTTAAACAAATTTGTCAACCGACAGTCAATTACGGTCACACGCAAGTTTGTGAAAGATTCAGATGTGCGTATTTGTAATTATTCAACATATATAAAAACTTTTGACCGCAAAACAAATAATAACGATAAAGCACTTATCTGTACAAGCGTTGATGCCTGCTAAGCGAATGCAACCACAGTTTCAGCTCCAAAAATATTCTGCGGTGATGCCACTCGTCAAGGGTGGATGGGATCCAAGTTAACGTAACTAACGGCTTACTACTCCTCCACATCAAGAGATTAGCAATCTTTGCACTAATTTGTAAAATTTCCACCTTCCTTTAATGTGGAAACAAACACTTATCAAAATTTGCACAATTGTAAATCAAAAAAACTGCCAAACTCAAAACTTTACTTAAAGAAATTATTTTCCTTTTTGTTTTATTATTATTAAATCCGTAAATTGGATACGTTTTTGATTTCCTGTTATCACGATTCTCTTTCTAACTCCGTACTCTCGAGGCTCTAACGCGCGTCTCCCCTTTTTCGCTTACTATCAAGGCCTTTGCGTATCAAAATTGTATTTAAAACTCGGTTTTTACGCTTACGAGGTTCTATCAACAAAATTTGATACTCATAAGTTAGTTTAGAACGTTACAACCTTATATCGATTTATCCGTATAGTATACAATACACAAATTTATCCTAATACTACACAATACGAGTACATATAGTTACAAATTCATACATTACAACGACCTTGCAATTACTGCAATATAGCATTTAGGCCAGTCTTTTAAAAAAAGTCAAAATGTGTTGATGTAATATTGCTGTATGGCTAATGTGCAACCTGTGAGTGATCACCGTTTCTTGCCTGGGAAGCTTGAAAACAGGACAAGTAGATCTCACGTTTGGTTTCACCGTGGTCAGTTGAGTATTATTCTTAGACGAGCGTTCTTGCCCATTATCTAAAATTTGGTTCTCGATCATGTGTTTCAGATCTTTTTGTTTCACAGTTTTCTACCAATAGTGCTGTTGTGTAGCTTTATTGGCATCTTCATTGCCCTTCACACCAATGTGTCCTGCTCAACCGTGTATGTAGATGTGTTCAAAAAGCCCGCATAGGTCGGGTAAAACGTCGGCAAATTGACACCAGGGTAGTGGTCTTGGATTTCGTTTCTTCACCTGAAGGAATCCTTGCAAGAATAAGTATATACGATGTGTGTTTGTTAGGCGTCCATGAATCTGTGGTTTTATTTACGAGAAAGGCACAACCCACCTTGAATTTTAAAACCATCTGTGTATTTGAAAGTTGCCCCTGATAATCGTTACAAAGTTCATTAACTACCTAGTGAAGCAGATTTTGTATGTTTAATTTTATTTCTACATAGTCCACAGCGGTATTTCGTGCGGGCCTTTGTTAAGTAATTTGAGAATACATATATCAAGCGAACTCATACATTCCTGAAAACGTATACCACTACGTTATAATTGGTCTCTAAACATATTCGTTACAAACCTTGAAGAGGGTTCTATAGTTCGGATGATTACGGTGAGCCGGTATTCCAGTCATGTAACCCGAGGTGAAAATTGCCCTTCTCTGGTTCAACGACAAATATTCTGTTTCGCAGTATAGACTTTTACTGGACTGGTAGGAAAAGTTCGGTGCAGTCCCAGATGGTGTACAGTACTACTATCGGTTTCAAAAAAACAAAACACCTGAGTTTAGAATGTTATAATTTTCTTATTTGGCGTTCTATTGTTTTGAAAGTTGGCATGTATGTACTAGCGGTCAATAAATATCAGATTTGTAGGTGGACTTCTTCGGCAGTTATTTATAAATGAATAAAAAAACGGGCTTTTTGCACTTATTTTACAATAGGAGACTTTAAAGTCGTGAAAGTTCATTATTTTTAACTTAAAATATATGAAATTTTAAACAATAATGCATCCACCCTAGATGAACGAGTTAGTATTTAAAAATCTTATAAAATTTTTCAAATTTTGATAAGAATGGACCTTTCATCAGTACCTGCTAACTTTTTTAAAAAGCAAATTTTTTGTTTCGACTAACCAAATTGTAGATATGAATTGATAGTAATAACATTAACAAATTATACCTATTAATTACATAACTCGTTACGGTTTTATTTCATACACCGAATAAACGTGTGTCGTGAGCAATATGTTACCACAAAATATAAATCGAAGAAACGTATGTCGCGATTAATACGTTAATTGGAAATTCATATCTGGCGCGCATTCTGCGAATTTTTGATTGATCGAAAATAATTATTGATTTTTATTTCCGCAACGAGCTCGACATTTTGTACTTATTATCTTTCTAAAAACTGGTAGATTTGGAAGATCGTTAAATAAAACTGCTGGAATAGTTCCAGATGTTTTAACAATTTATTAAAAATAATTGTTTAAGCTTTATTCGTCTGAACTTACCGTAAGTAGTACTTGTTCTTTTCTCTTTTTCTTAGTGCAATTTCTAAAAGCCACGTGTATCTTTTGTAGAGTTTTTCTTTGTTCCTTCCTCTTGGTTATTTCCTGGAGTTGAGTTATATTTGAATGGCCGATTGGGACAACATTTCCTTCTATGAAGTACCGCACCCCCAGTATCAATAACATCAGAGGGTTTGGGTAGTACGCCTACTAGTTGAATCGAGGCCTAAGCGAAGAAGTAAAACAACAACTTCTATTTTTCATTTCATGTTTATTGCTTGTGAGTGTGAAACTCAGTTAGATACGAAATATAACAGGGTTAACTTTTAGATCTAAGGGCCAGTTCCACCAAACGTGGTTAAACTTAATCATTGATCAAAGACAATTGTTACTATGTTTATTCGGTGGATACGATTGTTTAATCAATAATTAAATTTAACCAAGGTTGGTGGAATTGACCCTAAGTAGAATAGTATTCGGTGATACGCTCAACAACCTCAAAATTTGAATCGGCTCAATACGGGCTTGTGCACTTTAATTTGATCTTGTGACGCAAAGTCAAAAGGGCTTTTGGGTTTCCGGGAGGTACTTATCCCAATATAGCAAATATAAATTGCTTTTAAGGTCAAGTGTCGTTGGATGTTCGACATACTAATTGTATGTAAACCAAGTGTTCCTATAATTTAGCGCTTAATTTAAATATTGACACTACAAACTGTGCCTTTGGAGCTTACCTGTATATTCTGTGTGTTTCTTGTGTAATTTGTTTATTATTAAGTGCTACTATTTCTTATGTATACGTGACGACATCAGACCGTCTCTCTATTTCTCACTCTTTTGCTACTATAGCAATTTTGGACTGTCTTTTTTTTTACGGTTTATTACTGTTGTCAATTTGTTCTGAATATTGTATTTCGTAATAGAATTAAGTAAAATCTTTTGATCTCCTGTTGGCCGGTTTTATTTCTCTCTCTTACTCAACAGGTGGCGCCTTGCTAAGACAGCGGTTTATTTCTTCAACCTCACTAAAAACCCCCAACTCTAAACCGACGCCGGAAAGCAGCTGTTCACATTTACTTCTCAGAACCTGCTACGATATACCGATCAGTACTTTTAAATTTTAGCGGCATCTATTGATTCTGTTTATTTGTAAACCTAAACCGTTACAAACTTAGTTCCAATTAATAAAAACCTTGTATTACTGTCTCCGTTGCCTGTGAAATTAAAGTTTTTATTAATTGGGATGAAGTTATGTAATTAATACTGGTATAATTTGTTAGTGATTATTTACTATCAATTCATATCTACAATTTGGTTTAGTCGAAACCAAAAAAATTTTCTGGTAATATAAGGTGATTTAGAGTAAATAACTGTTACGAAAACTTGCCTCATAAAAAGCTAAGTTATTTTTTAGGAACCATTCCTACTATTTAACACCCTTTCCATCAGTTAACACATGCAGCACGTAAGGTTGATAGCCCGATAGCTCATGGGAAGGATGCCATCTATAGATTATTTGACGAAGAGCATTACAATGTCTTCTTTCCATTCCATCGGGTAAGTACCCCCATCCCATAGTTTATTATAAAGTTCTAATAACTTTTTTTTTATTTCATATAAGAGATGTTTCAACATTTTGTTTAAAACAGTGTCTGAACCTGGAAAGAATAAACTTCAAGACATTTAAAACTGCATCGAGTTGCTGAATTGAAAAAGGTAAGTTATAATCATAAACTTTTTAGAATAAGCACATAGTTCCGTTTCTCTTTCCTGTTTAGTATCAAGGAGTATTGGGACGGTAGTTCGTCGCTGATTGTTCACATCCATACAGGCTAGTAAGATTTTTCCCAAAAATCTATTTAAATTCGTTTCCTCGGGTTTTTATCTTATACTGACATATCTTACAGCAATAGGCTTGTCAGTTTGTATGACAATTGGAAAGTGTGAAAGGACAGGTCTTCTTCAACCCATCATTTGAGAGATATTCACGAGGTATTCAAAAGGTCAATAATTGAGAAATTAAAGTATGTCGATGAACCGTTACCAAGTAACATTACATCGTCCCTTTCTAGTCACCCTTCCAAGTCACAAACACTGTCATATGTTTTTGAAGAATCCCACAGAATGTTATGGGCGTTAAAATTGCTAAGTAAAATGAAGGAAGAGAGGAGTTGTTCAACGACTTGTTGGATATCAGCATCTCTCAAAATCTAACACTATTTTTTAGAAGCATAACAACCCCTCCGCTTATCCTTTCATTAACTTCATAATCTTTGCTAACTAGCGTATATTCTTTGAGAGAGACAACGTTCAAGATAGTGACCAAAATGGGGAGTAATTTATTTACTAGTTGCGTGACTTGGACTTGTGGTTTCTTTTCAGCAATTTTAGCGTTTGGGGTGCTTTCTGGCGGTGTTGGGGGCACCACTATCTTTTAGCTTTAGGATAAGGGTAATCTTTCTTTTGCTTTAATTTTCTGAATAGTAGATTCTTGCCTATATACAAGGCAATTTCCTGATATCGGTAATGTAGCCGTTTGCAGTTGATTTATTCTAATAGTTTCTTGCAGGATGAACCTTCATGAATTTTTTCCCACAGACGCATAATTGTTTCTAACTGCATCGTTGCGATGTATGCCGAACTTTCGGTACCTAAAAACTTAATTTGTGTGGATTCACGGTACTTCATTAACCTCACAACGTTTCAATTCAGAACAAATCTCTTTTGTACTGCAGACTACGGAATTTTTACAGTGGGTTACACTTTTACTTAGTGTATTATGAAGGGTAACCTTAGATTTACCTACGCGTTCTGTAGGCAGAAGCTTGTTAGCTTGAGCTACGTTTGTAGTTTCTAAACCGCCTTTTATTTTTCTTATATTTTTTATATCAAATTAAACCAAATAATTGTCTCTGTATCAAACGAACTGTCTCTATTAAAGTCGGCGTTGATTTTTTTAACAAACCTGGGTGTCACCACTCTTTCCTAATTCGTATGAACCCACATCCACGTACATTTTCCTACCATGGTCATCAATATTGAGCTGACGTCCCGAATGAGGTAACCTTACTGTCCGATACATTCAATGCATCTACATCTTTATTTATATTTATTACGAGGGTCATTCGTAAAATAAGGTTTCTATGATTTTTAAAAATAGACAGCTTTATTTTTGTTCTTAGTGTTATACATAATTTCAAAGCTTAAAACTTACACTGTTTTTTTACATAATTGCCGTTTCTGTTTAAACATTTCTGTAGACAATGCTCCAACTTTTCTACTCTCATGTTATAGAATTCTGCCGGCAACTCTTTGAGGAATCAAATAACCTCATTCTTGATTTCATTATCGTTACTAAAGTGTAAGCCTCCCAAGTATTTCTTTAATTTTGGGAATAATAGTAAACACCATTTGATAGCTGTGGCTATTGAGTGACTTGGATTCTTATCTTTCCTGAACGTCGTTATTAACCCGCTAGCTACGCCCACAGAGCGTGTGGATTAAAATGTAATCGTGAGTAATTAAATTAAAACCGCCACCTTCATCAAACCGGTCAAGGTTACTTTGATAGTAATACGGAGAGATAGGATAAGAAACCGTTGAGTACAAATAATTAGTCCAGCGACCCACAAATTTTCCGACATTAACAAACACTTACCTGAAGATACGCTACTTAACTAGAATTACATACGGGTATCGTTTATTAAGGCTTCCTTTTGGAGCGTTTGACATCTATAGTTTGAGTTATATTTAAGCAATGATTTGGTACTGGTAATTGGAATGTTCGGATACACCTGCTAAAATTTAAATAGCTGCACAGTACTGAAGGAAAACCTTTTTGGTACTCGGCACCTCCAAACCGCATGGGTTTATTTCAGCATATCACTTCGTCGAGTACCAGTAAAGGTCGAGAGGTTAATCCTTCCAATTACAATAGCATAAAGTAGGGACAATTCCCAAAGACACCCACAATTTCCAAACGCAATCAAGACTCAGCAGACATCGAGCAAAGTAATCCCAGAAAATACGAACGGACAAAGAAACTGTGATAATTAGAGAAAGCAAATGAAGCAAACTATTCGACACGTGTTTAAATATATGTCAGTACGCTCACCTGCTAACGTTTATTCCAAACAACATCTCGGTTTTTCATTCAATACATATTCGGTGTAATTATGGTTCCCAAAAGCGGATGATTAAAATAACTTCGGATGAATTCATCACTTGTGTTTAGAATTTCCTTTCGCAGTTCCTTTATTACAATACACAACTGTTTTAGTTGACGGTCACGCTAAAAGAGAAAGAAAGTAACACGCGCGCAATTAGATTTAGACGTTGTCTTGCCGCTAAAGTAGACAAGGCCGCAATAAGCCAAATAACACATACGCAGAAAAATCCCAACATTAGAAAATCAAACGCTAGTAAACTTGAATTTTTACCGTAACACTATCTAATCCAAAAATCTTCCTTGTTGTCTTCACATTGTTGAAGGATACACTTTGTGATAGCCTAATTTTTCGGTTAAAATCTTATGAATTCTGGTGTTGGAAGTGTCAAGAATACGCAAAGAATGTTTGTTAATGGTGATCCTCCGATCTTCAAACAATATTTTTTCATCTTAGATTTCCGTGCTGTCTTTACTGAATTCTCTGCACTATTTGCGAACATGTTGAACAGATATGCACATTTCTCCATAAACATCGATTAACTGCAATGAATGTCAACAGGTGAAATCCGTTTTGCATTTAAAAAACGTATCACAGCGCGAATTTTGCATCTGACGGTAACAGAGGTTTGAAGACTGCTAGGCTGGCGTTGAGCGGTTTGCAAGGCGGGAGTGGTGGAAATAGAAAGAGAAAAAGTTGATGAGTAAGACTGTATCGCATTCTTTTTCAGCAGCATAGTAGACCTTATTTTATGAATGACCCTTGTATTTGTATTTTTAAGCTACTGCCAGCTTGCAGAGTGGAAACGCTCCGCTTTGAAAGAGTCCTGGCCCACTGACGAGCTCAAGTCCGCGGGTTCGCTAAGGCGTGTAACTAGTTATTATTATTTAATAGTAATTAAATTAATTAAAGGTATTTAATAATTCTTTTGTAAAACATAACAGTTTAAATAAAATTTTAAATTGAATAGTAAAAATGTAATGTGTTTGGTTTAAATTAGTAGTATTTTTGTCAAGTTTAGCAACGTAAACTTATAAATCTTCTGCCAAACTAAAGGCGGACTCCCACTACTACTCTATTTGGCAAATATTTGTCACATGGATATATTTGTCATGTAGTTGGAGTGGTTGTAACGTTATTATTCCAACACATGAACAACAGAACCCTTTATCGTAGCGTGGTTTTTGTTTTCTTATATTTTTATTGCGGTCAAGGGCCACTTCGTTATCAGTACCTTAGTAATTAACATATACCAGCCAGTTTAGTTTAAATTTAATACTGTCGTTTATGTTTGTAACCAATTTTCGATTGACAAAGTACGTCAAGTAATTAAATAATCTAGTCGTTCTCTTCTAATTAAAACGTACACATAGAGTTGCCTATTTTAGTTTATTGTTTTATTTATTTATCTATTTCAAATTGGGTTGTTTTTTTTTTAAACTTGAAATGTTCATAAGAGAAAACAACTAAAGAAGACACGAACAGGTGGCGGTCTCTCTTTCTCCTATAGGTTAGACGTCTTTCTAAATTTATGGTAATGTTTTTATCCACGCTCCTCTATGACAAAAAGCCAACTGTGCGGCGAACAACCTTTACATAGTTGTGTCTAAAGCTTACCATCAGCTAAATTTGACTTGGAAAAAAATAATAAATAACAATAAACCAAATTATGTAGTTATGAGAAGGATAAGTTATAGGTAATGCTTTACATCTTTTTCCTATAACTTCAAATTAGTATAATTTTTACAAAAAGGAAACACATTTGGAGATCAATATCTTAGTTTTATATACCTACTTTTCGAAATAAGTATTACGCTTTTAAGATCATAATAATTTTATGACACATAAAAAGCGTATTTGTATTTGCGGAGATGATGAAAATATTCAAAGATTAAGTAAACGTCCTATCATATAAATATTTACAGTATAATTAGATTTTCGTAAATCCTTATTGTATATATTCGTTAAACTGTAATGTATAATATTACGAATCATTAACATTTTAATTCTGCAGTGTTGTATATATGTACTTGAAATAGTAATATTACTACAATTTCTATGTTTAACTGTATCAAAAAAAAAAGATAATTTAAAGAAACAAAAACTTTCAAATTTAATTTTTTTGTATGATCAAGATATTATTAAATAAAAGTCAAGTGAGCCCCGTATGTCGTATATTACTTTCACTCATTGTTTGCGACGGTTTTTTCTTTTTCTCCGATTTCTACATTTAAATTATGTTTGCGAAGGTATAGGCGCCTTATGGTAGGCAACCCACATTACACATAGGACACTTGGTCGAAATACACTTTTGACATCGTTCTTTTTTTCGACTTAAAAATTGGCGCAATACGGACGTTGTTTATTGAAGTAGTCCGGGTAATACCTTTTGTTTTTCTAAATAAATAAATCTTTAAAAAAATGTTCTATTTAATCTCAGATCACGTTCGTTACTGGATGTCTCTTTTAATTTGCCATTGTCTCATATTAGACGTAAGCTATCTTTGATTAATGTCCGGCATGCGTGTTCTATGTATTATACCGGAAGAATTTCTATTGGAGGGATCTCTATCAAAAACTATTGATCACATAATTTACTACCTTCTTGGCTCATACTTATAGTATTCTCGACGCGGAATAAAAATCAACAAGCCACCAATTTCCACTGGTTTTTGTTGCGGATGCTTTTGACCCTGCGCACATATATCGAAAGAATACTATTTTGAGAAAGGCCACCTATCCAAATCCGGAAGATGTACGGTTACTGGTTTGAAGCCATATGTTATCCATGAATAAAGCAGACAAGTGTTAATTATTTCATTCCTTACGTGGTGAACCTGTTAGAAGGTGTTAAAAACATTATTGTGCATGTACGGTACGATAATCACTTTTGAATTTGGATATTGCGTGTAAGAATTTCTTATCTTAAATATATTGTTACGTCTTGTAAGTCGGGGATCCTCAATATCTATTTTTGTATCTTAACGTGGTGCTTCTTTTGTTATCGCGACTGCATGATACTCGTAATTGCGATTATACCATTTATATATTAACTTTGCGGTTTATGCAAAAATAATATCTGTTTATTTCTTGAGATAAAAGCGATACTAATTTTCGATTAAATTATAAACCAGTGGTGTAAAACTTGATGAAGCTCATTGATGCATTTTGATTATTTATTGAATTTTTACTCTACTATGTTATTATTTCCAATTGTTCTAACATGTGTGTAGATAACGATCTCGATTACATGTTCTTGTTTTTACACGTTTGTTTGCTCTTTTATGATTAATTACTAGGATCAAGTAGGTGGCGCCGTATACAGTTTCGGAAGCCTACGGTAAATAATTATCCCGACGGCGATGAAGTTGCAGATAGGTGTTCCGAACTGTCTGATAAATAAATAAAAAAATGGTGTTATGTATCAACAAACTTGTAACATATTTAAAGAATCTTAGGTAAAATAAGCTTCTATTTGAAGTTTAATAAGTATAATAAAAATTGTTATAAATGTTCATAAAAAACAAGTCTAAAGTGATCGTTGTTCTCAGCAATTACTTACTAGGGAAAAAATTAATGTTTAAATTTAATTAAACAAAATTATTTTATAACATAGTACCAGTTTCCTTATAAAAATTTGCATAATCTTACTGTAATACATACATCTAATCTGAACATGAAAATTAGTAAGTTAATAATTAACACAATGTCTAATTTTAGTATAGCTTCGGTTTTAGTAGTTACATTAGCAAGATGTAAACTTTAACTAACGATTTTAACGTAACTTTTCGTTAGTGTATGTATAGTTTTCATTCAGCAAATTTTGATGATGTAAATGTTAGTTTAATCCTTGAAGTTTTTAATTTAAAATTGCTAACAAGGCGTTGAGTCTAGCACTGTATATGCATGTTGTACATTTTATTCAGATTTTTAATTAAGCCGAAATTTATTATCGTGTAGTGCTTTGTAACTGCTTTGTTAAGAAAATTAAAAAAAATTAAAGTTTCGTCTTTCAATTTATTAATGCGCATACTATGAAGATTACAACGAAATGGATAGAAATATTATTAGGATTTGAAAAATTAAATTAAATTTATTTATTTCAACATATTTTGCTGGAAATAATTGAACTGTCTACACAGTTGTTTTCATTTCATCAGTTTGTTTTTACCCTTGAAACGCATTGTCGGAGCAAATGTAATTACAAAATGTTTACAGATTAGTTACACAGTACTATCGAAAACTTACGTGTAACTTTTTAATTACACACATCAGTGATATACATTTGTAATACCGTTAATGTGTATTGTTTTGTTATTGATTTACCATACGAATCAATAAATTGATTTACTTGATCTACATAATCTAACTTAATAACTCTTGATTACTAGTATAATACCTATATTATATTAATAAACACAGATATATAGGATGTTTAAAAAAATGGGTAGATAATGAAGGAGGATTCTAAGACGAAAGTTCTTTGGGGTTGTAGATCTGATTCAGCTTAAGAGTGGCGTTTACCTATACAAAAAGTACACTTTTAGACCTTTGCCGTTTTAAATCTTGGAAAGCCTTTTACAACTTTTGAACTTGAAATTTTGTAATAGTGTGTAAGAAAGTTAAATCTAGAAGGTGGAACTCGATTTATTATTTTTTAGTAGTTATTAGATCTCAAAAATCAAAATAAATCCTTAAAGTTGAACAGCATTTGCATCACTATTATAACAGATAGAGAGAAAATACGAAGGTGAATGTGTAGCTGCATGTTTTATAAAACAAGTTCCAAATTTTATTAAGAGAGAGTAATAATTAAATCTAAAATATCCAAAACAGCAAGAGCAATTGCACAAAATTTTGTAAGTATTTTATAATGTCCAGGCGATCGCCTATCCCCATGTCATTCGTTTGCAGTGAGATCTAGC
The DNA here is from genome assembly GCA_030710515.1 of Abscondita cerata. Taxonomy (NCBI): domain Eukaryota; kingdom Metazoa; phylum Arthropoda; class Insecta; order Coleoptera; family Lampyridae; genus Abscondita; species Abscondita cerata. Next base: position 302,540 of record JALBCR010002757.1, read on the forward strand.
AACCACAGAATTTCGTCGGTAGTTGTCGGTTAATAGAGATTTACTTGTTTAATTTTAAAAGTTTATATTTTTAAGAAGCTTATCTTATTTTAGATTCGGAGTAATTGTATCATATTACCATTAATCATATCTATGTTAAAGAAAGAGATAAGAAAATCGCTAAGTAAAATGTATTTATTACGGGCAAACCCGAATTGTTAAGTTTTAATGCGTGCCATACAACTAGCGTACCGCTTTCTTCTAACCCCTCTTACGTTATGTGTGTTGTATAACTTTCAATTCTCGATGAAGAGTCTCTTTTAATCACTTATTTAAAGTAATTAATACATCATATAGTAAACAGAGGTAATACTTTTCTCATAATACAAAAGTACTCATTATACGCGACTTGATAGGCAAAGTAGAGGAACTGATACTGACGTGGTGAGTCATTTTGAAGAGAATCTAATCAATGACCGCAAAATTGTTTTAGAGAGAGTACACTAATATAGATTGACAGACCCGACAAGAAATCAATATTCCATTGTAGATCTAGTAATGATGGAGGAGAATGAAAATATGTATCTAGTGTTAATCATCACTCGTTCACTTCTGAGATAGTGACTTCCAATTTTTTTTGTAATAATGAAGCTTATCGAATGAGATGCAAAGCAAATGGACAGATTTTTCTTTAATTTGGTCATCATTTATCCCAAATTGATGTTATTAAAGGATGCCATTACATTTTAATTTCTTTGGCCAGAATGTAACAAATGCCAACGATAGAGAGAATATTTGGGAAAATGACAAATTAAAAAAAACAAATTTATTACATACAGGGTGCGGCATTAGTGCGTCGAAGTACGATATATCGGTTATTAAAGGAGATGTCAAAAAAAGTTATTAACAAAAATTATAAGCCGCTTCAAACTTCACATTTTAAAATTATTGTTGTATTTACAGAGTGTTACATATTACCAGGGTAAACCAAACATATTTTTTTTTAAATAGGACACTCTATACAAGGTGACACAGGAAAGTGGGTACAGTCAATATCTTTTTTCCTATTGAAGATAAAAATTTGAAATTTGGAGCGTTTACTAAAGACGACTTTTTGAGTTTAACAGGATAAAAATGATTTTCGTGTCACTTCCGGAAGTGACCCAAATTTTAGATTTTTAAATGGGACACCCGGTATTTTTTGACATTTTCGAAATCAGCGGATCATTTTACACATGATTTGACTATTTTTAAAAATTTTTGCAAAAATTTTTTTAATTAATTTTTAGGAAAATAAATTAAACGCCGCCTATGGTCAAAACTAACTAAAAATCTTCTAGTTATGCCTAGAAAAATTAGAAACCGCAATTTTTAGCACGTGAATTAAATTATACCTCTTTAAAGTTTCCTAAATCACTTTTATCAAATTTACTCAATTTTTTCAAATGTAAACTTGCCAGGTACATCAGACATTCTGAAAATGTCAAAAAATACCGGGTGTCCCATTTAAAAACCCAAAATTTGGGTTACTTCCGGTTTAACCGAAAGCGACACTAAAATCATTTTTATCCCATTAAACTCAAAAGGTCGTCTTTAGTAAATGCTCGAAATTTCAAATTTTTATCTTCAATAGAAAAAAAGGTATTGACTGTACCCACTTTCCTGTGTCACCTTGTATATAATTTCAAATTTAGATTAAACTCATATTCGCTGTACTTTCAATATAGGGTTTTTGTTACGTTATACAGGATATTTTAAAAGTTATAGTCAATTGTATACGAAAATCTTGCTTATTTCAACCTCCTGTATATCCTAGACAAAACAACCTAATTATAATTATTTTTTAAGCATAACTTTTTGACATTGATACAATGTTATAATTTTGTCAATTTTTTTAAATAAATCATCCTGTATTTTATTCTAAAAAGTGAAACTACACTTTAGTTTTTTTCTCTTTAATTAGTACTCTCTATAGCTAAAATTGTTAATTTCTGAGATATTTTCAATTCAATAACGAAACTTTTTTTAATTTCTATTATAACAAGTTAGCCATGAACAAATAAAAGTGTGACATATTATTATAAAAACTTAAAAAATATTGGTTATTAAGACAAATTTTTATAAAGTGAAGTCATTTTATAATAAATGTTCAAAAGGTCCACCAAAAACATCAAGGCAATATTGAAGTCGATCTCCAAATTCTCGACTGACATTTCTTAACATTTCAACATTAATACTTTGGAATACTTCTCGTATTCTATTCTTCATATTATCTGGTGTGGTTGGAGGTACTTGATACACACGGTTTTTCACATAACCCCACATAAAGAAATCAATTTTAGTTAACTCTGGTGAACGAGCTGGCCATGCAATGGATTCTCCTCTTCCCACCCATCTTCCGGGAAAATGGGTATTAAGATAATTACAAATTAATCTAGTGTGGTGTACCGGAGCTCCATCGCGTAATAACCACATTCTTTGACGAATGTTAAGGGGCACGTTTTCTAACAGTAATGGTAAATGATTTTCTAAAAGTCCAAATAAATCTGACTGAATAAAAAAATGTGGTCCAATTACGTGATCTCCCCCCAACCAGACCACCTAGTTTGACCATGAGTTTCTATAAGATGAGAATTACTTGTCGAATAGTAATGGAAATTGTGTCTATTCACAGTTCCATATTTATGAAATGTGGCTTCGTCTCCAAAGAAGACAAAATTAAAGAAATCCGCCTGATTATGAATTTGTTGTTGACCCCATTCGCAAAATGCAACCTTTCTGGGATAGTCATCTACAAGTAACTCTTGATGCATCTGGATATGGTATGGATGCATCTTATTTTTACGCAGTATTCTTCGAACAGACCTGTCACTAATATCATGATAACGCAAGATTTTACGTGTACTCACATGTGGATTATGCGCAACTTCAAGCATCACGTTCAATTCATTTTCTCCTTAAGTACAGGTTATGTCCTTTCTTTTTTTTCATAAACTACTGAACCCGTACGATTAAAACAATCTAGTAACCTTTGCAACGTTAGTTTCTCGGGTTGTCTTCGAGCGGGATATTTCTCTTTGTAAATTCTTTGTGCTAATACACAATTTTTCATACATTCTCCCAGTACCCACATCATGTCTGTTAACTCTTCAACAGGATAGTTTATTTCGAACAATATTTAAGTACCTAGATACAATTTAATAAACACTACACGATTTCAAAGAACTTTGTGAAATGACAAGCTACTAATAACTACTAATAATATTCTGTCATTTGTTCACTGCTAACTTGATATTATAGAAATTCTCAAAAATTAACAACTTAAGCTATAGGGAGTACTACTTAAAAATGAAAAAACTTAACATGTATTTTCACTTTTTAGAATAAAATACAAGGTGTTTCATTTAAAAAAATTGACAAAATCATGTGCTCCCGTTATGGTTCGCTCTATATTCCATTGGTGCAATAATAAAAAAAATAGCACTTTTTCGTAACACTGTATCAGTGTCAAAAAGTTATGCTTAGAAAAGAATTATAATTAGGTTGTTTTGTCTAGGATATACAACAGGTTGAAATGATCATGATTTTCGTATACAATTGACTATAACTTTTGAAATATCATGTATAACGTAATGAAACCCATATTGAAAGTACGGCGGATATGAGCTTAATCTAAATTTCAAATGATATAGGGTGTCCCATTTAAAGAAAAGTATGTTCGGTTCATCTTGGTAATATGTAAGAGTGTAAATACAAAAATAATTTTAAAATGTAAAGTTTAAAGCGGCCTATAATTTTTGTTAACATTTTTTTTTTGATATCACCTTTAATAACCGATATATCGTACTTCGACCCACTAATGCCGCACCCTGTATATAAAATAAAAAAAGGGTTTAACATGTGAATCATAAAATACATTTAAATGCAATAACTATTAAGAGCAACTTAATTCCTTAACGGTAAGATACTAATTTTTAAAACACAAAGATAAAAACAAATGGATACTTAAATACCCGTAAATATAAAAAAATGGCGACAGCGGGATTCAGGGCGTTGTCCATTCCTCAATGTTGCATTAACATTTTTTTTAACTCAAATTCCAACGTTTAAGATTCTAAGAAGATGTAACCAGTTAAAAACGGTTCCTTAATTGATTATTATCCATTATTAGTTGTCAAAAACTTGCATGAGATAATGTGAAGTCAATAAACCATACGTATAACAAGAGAGCAGAGTAAATCATGTAAGCAAAAAAAGGAAGGCAATGAGGAAACCCTAAATCAAAATCAAACACTGTTACTTAAATAAATATAAACAAAAGATGCTTACCAAAATTACTTTTAGACCTTTAGATAAAGACAATTAAGATACATGGAGTCAATGCATTAAATGCACTTTATTTCGCCGTGAAATCGAATTATCGGGACCTATGCTTTCCGGTCGACTTTAAGATGTGGTTGCGCAAAGGATAAACGAAAACGTCCGTATTAAACACCATAAGATAAATATAAAAACGCATATATTGAGTCAAAGTTAAATATTTAGTTTCAACAACGAATTACTTACATTAAATTTGTTTAAAATTATACGAAGAATAATAAAAGAAGAAACAAAAGCTACAACATAACTAAAGTATGACGTATTACATATTTATTATTATTATATTTTCTACCGAGAGGCGGACCATCCGATTATCTCGCGCAAAGCAAATGACAATAGAATTACAGAACATACCTGTACATAATTAATTTAAGCACTAAATTGTCACTAGTTTATCTAAAAATTTATGAACTTATCAAGTAAACCAATTTGCACTACTTAGCTTATACCTAATACTACGTCTATTTGATTTTTAAATGCGTTTAATGATTCAGCATTAACAGTTTTATTTGCGAGGGCATTTCAAGGATTACACACGAACAACAAAAAGGTTTTGGCGACACTGACCATAGAAACGCTGATGAGCGAGTTTGTAGCTGTTACCTCGTAAATGAACATTTTCACTAAACACCCACATATCACGTAGCGGACAGTTATAGTGATTTTGCATTATCTTATAAGTCTCAATTAAATCCCCACGACCACGCCTTTCATTTAGCGCTGGTAATTTGAGTTACAAGAGTCGTTGATGATACGGTAAATGTCTGAGTCCGAAACAAATTTTGTGGCTCTACGTTGTACCTTTTCGAGAATTTCTATGTCTTTATTTAAATAAGGGTTCCAGACACTAGTACTAAATTATAGAATAGGTCGCACATAATTTTTGTATAGCTTTATAAACACTTTCGGTTTAGGCTAGCTTTTTTTACAAGGTGTGCGATGTGAGATGACCATTTCAAATCGTACGCCGAGATCGGTATGTTCAAAAACTTTCTTTAAGGATCTCCCTTCTAGAGTGTAGTCTATTCTGGGATTATTTGTCCTAATATGTAAGATGGTTCATTTGTCAATGTTAAGTATTAGCATCCATGTTTTTGACCAAGATCCTATTACATTAAGATCTGACTGTATAATAGCCGATTTCTGCAGAGCGTTGTTGTAAATCTTAGTATCATCACTACCTGAAGTTAAATTTGATATGTAAACTAGGAACAAAATAAGACCAAGAACTGATCCTTGTGGCACTCCACTTTTCACTGGATAGGATCGCGAAAGAAAATTACTAACTCGTACTTAAAATGTTCTATTTGACAGACACGATTTAATCCATTTTAGCAAGTTTCCCCTTACACCATAATGCTCAAGTTTTAACAGTAATCTTTGATGCGGAACTCTATCAAATGCTTTTGCAAAATCTAAATAAACAACATCCCAAGATGGATTGCAAACAAAAAAAATTTAAAAGAAAACAGAAGAAAAACATGGAGCAATTAAAGATATAAAAGAATACACTCCCAAAACATACCTGGTGGTAAAATTAGGTTGTACCAAATAAGAATACAAAACAGATTAGGTTTGGGTGTAACGGATAGTTGCAAATCCCTTTTTCAATATAAGCATGAGTTTATGTACAAATTTATAATTAGGGTCAAAGGAATTTTATGAAAATCTTCACATTTATATACATTCATAAAAATTTTTATACAAAATAAAATCAAAAGTTGGACACCACTGTGTTATTTTTTAAGTAGAACAGATAAAACTTAAAACATAATCAAGCAAATCTTGAAGTAATTACTGACAGTTTTATATACACAATTTTATACACATCGTGATGTTTTCGAATGTCTTGACCTTACTTGCTTAGACGGAATCTTAAGGGGCTGAAGGTGTGGACCTGTGCAGGTGGGAAATAAGCCAAAACCTAAGTGTCCGATGGTCTACTTTAGTTACAAATGACCCATTTAGGGTGAGTTATGCAACCTCAGCTTAAAGTTAACCACGATATCATTTCTAAGGTTACAATTGTAGTAATAATTAACGCCTAGCAAGTTAAACCAAAGCTAACTTTAAACAGAGGTTCTATAACTGTACCTTAAAAGCGTATAATACATTAAATTATCCATTACATCAAGAAGTAAACGAATTCGACAATGGAATTAACGTTGATTTTTATCAACCATATGGCTCGCAATATTCGTATTAAAACAAACAAACATACGTAAACAGACTACGTTTGCCTTAAACAAACTACCCACAATTTCATCTAACCGGTAACGCCAAATATTGGGCTATAACTTAATTAAATTGAAAGGTACCAAAACGAATTTTTTCGTTAGATTGTTGGAATAATGGAAAACCATGGAGAAAGGAAAGATCCAAAAAATACAAATAAAAAAACATATTCGTAATGAATATAATGAATAACTTAGAAGATTTATAAAAATAAGAAAAAAAATAATGTTTAATACACAATTCCAAGAACAACAAGGCACCGGCCACAGAAATTAATTAAAAACGTTTCGCTTCTTCAGTTAAACTTTAGGTATGAAATTAGAGATGCTGCTTGTAAGTAGTTTTACCACCTTTCTTAGCTACTAGAAGACATTCTGGCTGCTATGGAGACCAAATTCTTTAAAAACAAATGTTGGGGCTCCGCAAGGTTTTATTTTATGTCCTAAACTTTCTTAGTTGGCTGTAAGCATTTTGAAATTGTCTGATAATCATTTATCATAAGCAAATTAGGAGATGATAGTTGGTCTAACACTCATATTAATTTGGAACCACAAGCTCAGCCCAAAATTAAAGTACCTGATATTTTTTTAATAAATTTTTGTTGTACAGAGTGTCCAGAAAAATGCCCAACATAATCTCACTTTACATTTCCAAATGGAATAGCAGGTTATTTAGTAAATAATAGGTATTATGGTATAAAATAAACAAAATTTTGTTTCAAAAGTTTTGCCCTATTCTCAATGCTTTCGGAGTTATTGCCAAATAGAGTCAAAAAATTTTTTAAAGTATTCAGAATTTAGAAAATTGTTGCAAGAAATAAATTTGTTTGGTGGAAATTATTTTTTTTACGCCTAAATTATTTTGGTCTCATTGAAGTATTCGTTTTAAGTGGACTGTACTGTATTTTAAAGTATATTTTGTCTGAGTTAAAAATCACGTATGTTTCTTTCCCACGTCGCCGCAATATTTATTTCCTTTGCCCTTTAATATTTATTTTTCTTGCTCGCAATTAAGCTTGAGCAAAATGATAATTCAGATGGTTTTGATAAAAGGTTCTCTTAGAAGGCTTGGCCACATTGCTTCGGTGACTCAATGAACTCTTTGTTTGCTCCATGACAAAAGTAAAACTTGCGTTGTTTTTAAACATAAAATCTCACATTTTATTTGGACTAGACTCATTAATAAAATTACACCCCGGTTAAATTCTGAGAACTGGTAACGTGTTAAGTTTTTGTAGGGTTCTTTGTTTATGTAGAAATTGAGAGAGGGATAAACCCCCCCGAGTTTGTATGTATATATTTAAGAAATTAGTCTGTACGTTAGGAGGGAGTCGATAAGCAGATTCAAAACTCAAGCTAATATGTAACTAACAACAAGTACAAAACTGTAGCGGATAATAATTGTAATTTTTTTAAACAATCGCTAAATATTTAACAGTGCCGTAAAGCTCTCACGTGTGAACTAATAAAAGTATTTTGTATGCGAGTTTGAAAGCGATATTTTTGATAAAGTGCAAGGAACGACTCGGTTTGTGAAATTAAAAAGAACTAATGTTGACTAAAGTAAAGACAAAATAACGCTTGAGGATTTCTCAATTATTTTTTGTAGAATGCATTTTTTCGATTAATGCAGGGTAATAAACTGTTCCTCTTTAATGAAATTAAGTATGACAATTGAAGTGTTGGATTCATCAAAAGAAACCACACAACTGTAAGTAAATTGATTGTTTACTTCGAATAATTATCGTGTATTGTGTTGCTGCGCATTTAAGAATAAACCAAATTAAGATAGGACGTCGGTGCATTTTTTGTTAGTGTTGTTGTTCGATTGAAATAAATGGAGACGGGGGGTGAATTTCAACAAGTTGAGACTAAAGTAATATTTTGTTCTAAATAAAAACCACAGTCCCACTTCATTTTACGAACTGCTGAACCTTTAAATAAATATACTTAGGTATAATCCTTGTTACGGCTGTTATCTTTTCGGATGTGTTTAAAGTAAAAGAACACGAAACGTTATAGATAAACTTGCATTTTAATACAAAACCACGCGTAATTCATTTTTCTTTCTTTAAAAACGTTTCCTTTCAAGTGTTTACGTCTTCCCGTATTTTTAGTAAGCATTTGTGTACATTTAGAAAAGATCTGGGTAGCGCCCAATACAACCAATTCTGACGCGTGATAAGGACCTTTAGTTATCTATAAAAGTAAGTGAGAGACATCTTTCTAGACCCACCCTTCGCCGTTAAGTTAGTTTGGAACTTTGCGGCGCCGTGTTGCGTTTCGAGTTGATTGGCGTAACAACCTTGACTTTAAAGTAAAAAATAAATGTTGGTTCTAATATTTTTTTAAATGTACAGGATGATGCTTAACTTGCACTCTAATTTGTCTTTTGTTTTTTATATGTCAATCCTTAAATTTCATAAGAAATTTTACATCATGTGCATAGTAAGGAAGGAATCTGATAATAAGATGTTTACAAATATCGCCTAATCTCTAATCATACAAATCATTTCTCTCACATGCTCTAAGCATGCTTTTTTAAAATTCATTAATGTCTGTCCTTTCTTAATTTTCTCAGGCAGTTCATTATATATTTTAAACCCTTATAATATAAATTGTTCTGTGAAAACGTTTTCTTAACTAAAGGTAGCCTAAAACTATTTAAATCTCTAGTGTTATATTTCTGCATGTAGCTAGGTAACCTATTATTAATTATCTTATAAATAAATACCAACGTTTCAAAATACACTGTAATGCATTTAGCATTGACGATATTCGTGTCATTTTACTACATCGTAATATGACCATCATTGCTTTATTTTATAATTTTTGCAGTCTTCTGAAGACAAGAATAGTTTTATACACCAGAATTCGGGACCAAACACTCAATTTCGAACTTCTTCTTCCAAATAACCCTATTTTTTAAGCTACTTTACGTATGATGTAATTAATGTGATTTTTATAGGTAGCTTGTTGTCAATAATTATTCCCAAATATTTTGATTCAATCGAGTACTCAATTTCAACATTGTCGATTCTAACCTTGCAGTCTGTCAATGACCCATTATTACTTAATATTAGTGCTTTTGTTTTTGAAGTGTTAAGTTTGAGTTTGTTAAATTTTAATCAATTAGAAATATTGACTAAGTCACTATTAATATTGTTTACTGCACTTTTAATGTCGATATCGGCCACTGTTATTAAGGTATCATGGGCAAACAAGCTTACTCTAGGATATTTAACTGAATGAATTTATCATGTCATTTATGTCAATGCTAAATAACAAAGGGCCTAAAATTGTTCCTTGAGACACCCGTAATAAAACCTCTGAAGATTTTTCTCTCTCATAGATGATTATCAGGCGCCTATCGGTTAGATAATCTTGGAATCACTTCAAAGTATTTCCGGTGATGCCGTATTTTTCCATTTTTTAAAGTAATAGAGTCCAGTTTACCGCTTCAAAAGCCCTCTTAAGGTCAAGCAGTACCGCTTTCAATATCGTCCTTCCAATTAGCTAGAACTAGATTTAGAGCAGTTTCGCACGAATGATTTTTTCTAAAACCCGATTACATATTAGTAATTATATTATTTTCTTCTAAATACTTTTCCAGTTGTTCTTTAGCAAGAAGTTCTACAACTTTTTCTAAAGTAGGTAACATATTTATAGGAATGCAGTTTCGTGTTCCAGGTGTTTAGGTACTGGTATTATTGTCGCGGTTTTCCACATATCAAGAAAAATTCCGTTTAAAAAGCATTGGTTCTATTAAATTTAGGAGAGTTGTTTGAATGATTGGTAAGGCGTCAATGATAATCTGTAGAGTAATTCCATCGTGAATCGTGATCGTATTGAATGTAAATTTGTTGGGATAGCGTGTAGGAAGCTTTATAAAATGTTGAGAGATTGGAATGCTACCAGTAATTTCGTTTACGCTATCAACAAAGTAATTGTTAAATGCTTGGACTATTTTATTCGTTTGTCCAATTTCTACATACCAAAAATGATTACATTTGACTGAAAAGTAATGGAGATATTTAAAATGGGGAAAAACAATCAATCACTTGATTTTTCTAGATTTTCCCATACCTCTTCAAACAAAGCTGTAAGAGAAAAATTATATGGGTGTTGGTATAGTTTAGCGTAGAACCCAATTAGACTATAGATTTAATTCTATACAGGGTGATCTGCGTAGAGCGTGCATTAAAAGTTTTTTAACTTGCAGATAAATCAGAAACTTGAAATTCGGTACGTGGCCATAATCGATCATTTTCGTTCTACCTAAAATATTTTAAGACCTTCAGCTATACAGGATGTGCCAAAAATTGCTATCAACTTTCTCATTTTAAATACAAACCTTTAATTCTGTGGCGTTTAGGGTGTATTACTATAGACGCCGGGTTGAATCAGAAAAAGCATTCACATTCGAGTCGTTTTTAGCAGCGTTTATTATTATATCTAGCGTGATCGAGCTATACTAATGATAATTATAAATGGAAACGTTGTATGTCAGCACATAGTAATTGGCGTACTATATGCGGTGCAATTTCACCTGATATCGTGGTATTGTGTGTCGTGCTAAAGACGGTAGCCCGGAACAAATTGAACCATTTGATTCGAACTTTGGCCGGTCTTCACTTGATGCTGGCGCGGCGACTACTTGGCTGGTTCTTGACTTGTTGGCTTCTCAGCTGCCCTCATTATTTGGGTGTAACTGCACTGGTCTAACTGAGCTGTGTGTCGAACTGAACTGATGTGAACTGATCTGATTTCTGTTGTTGTGCCTACTTCGTTTTATACATGCGAAGTAGATTAGTGTGCTTAGTAAGCAAGACCGTTAAGAAATGCTGAGTGTACTGACTTACTTGCAATTGTATGTTTTCATTTCCGCGTTCACTACATACGTAATACGCAAATGTAGAGTTGACTAGAATGGGGTTGCGATGTCAACCCCACAATTCATTTTACATGAGGCGATTGGCCATATAATTCTGAGTTTATATAATTTAAATTATGTTATCTTATCGTTCATCGTTTTTGACATATGCCATTTTTTTCCAGAAAAATGGTCTTTGTAGTAGTTAACAAAAAAATTTGTATTATGCAAATCAGTTGAAATTATAAAATTAAATTTATGAAGCAGTTGGTTGAAAATCCAGACTTACTTCTGATGTCCTGCTGATTGTTCTATTTTGTACCATATTGGCACAGGCAATTTTCAAATATCACAATCAAAAATTTTTTCAAATGGCACCTTCTGCTTTTTTTACATCATTCGAGAGAAAACTGAATTTTTGGGTAGATTGCTTAAGCATTTCTTATACCCAATTCCTAACCTTATCGAGTTATTCAATAAAAATCAAGAAATTCCTTTTAGTCAGTATTTTTTTTGGTTTTCAAGTAAGTATGCTATGCCATGAAAACAAAGAACAATCATAACTGTTTCATGAAAAGTATGGATTTCTATTTAATTTTAAAAGAACAAACTATTATTAACGAACATTTTTTCGTATTTAATATTATAAATCTAAGAATAATTTTCTGGAAAAAATTGACTTGGCGGCCGTGTTGAACAAAAATAGTGCATGTTGCTGATCAGCTAAAATTAAGACTTAATAGGTATGTTGGTTACACAGGTTGCTATTCCTATCGAGTTATCCAATAAAAATCAAGAAATATTTCATAGTAAGTATACCGATAAATTCCTTAGTTTTTTCATGTTAGTAGCTATGCCTTGGAAAGAAAAGATAATAGGAATTAAGTTGTGGTAACATTCTGTCAAATTAAAAACGCGTTGTGCTAAGTTAATTGTTTGTAAGGGTTGTGGTTTACAAATAACAAAAAGAAGCGACGGCTCTAGCGGAACAACCTAAAAAAACAAATACAGGAAATTGGGCTCGATGTAGCGCACTAAGTTCGTAGGATAAAATATTTAAATAGTTAAACAGCAGCCGGTTCGTCGGAGAGTGGGGTTCTTTAAAGAATTCTAAGAAATTGGACTGTTGTCTAACAAAGCGCCACCTTGCTGGGTAAAAGAAAGAAATAAAACCGACCAACAGGAGATCACAGGTTTTACTTAAAGCCTAATGCGCTAAATCAAACACAAACCAGAGAAACAGACAGACAATTAAAAAAACTAACAAATCTTAAAATACTAGAAGAATGTGACAGAAATAAAGAGACAGTCGCTTATAGTTAAGTGCTTTAGCAGCAGTCTCGCTTAACAATAAATAAGGCTCGCAATTAATGTGTCGGATATCAGGTAAGCTTTGGTTACACTCGAGTTAAAGTTATCATTCCAATTGAAGATTGGCTACTGAGAAGGCTCTGCGTACAATATATCACTTACACACGGCGATTTAAACTAACTTAAACTAGGATTAAAGGGGTGAGTACCTCTCGCAAACCCAAAAAGCCTTTTGTTTTTGCGTAAACCGCTCTAAGTAAAGCGCCCGATCCCGTATTGAGCAGGTTACAAAACGTTCGGTTATGGAGCGTATACCGAATAAAAATTTACTTAAATATTAGAGATCAAGCCGTTATATGTCATATGTACTTAAGCTTAAGGCATTATCACTGAATAAGTTGCTTAAATACTAAAACTTAGCTGTAATCAGTAGGATGTAGTTCCGAGAATAAAGGTTTTCTGCTAGCGACGGTATTGACATTTCGGGAAGTTAAGTAGCCCTAGGATTCCTCTTAGGGAGAGGTGTGCGGAGAAGAACAGAAGGCGATGGGCTCCCTCGATAAAGTTATGAACCATAACCAACCCCTGTAGACGTAGTATCCACCGGTTTTCTGCAGCTTAACTAATGCGAAACCGGTGTGTTGTCTTTAATTGATAGGGAAGGTTCTTAATCAGCCACTCCAGCACCCTCAAGAGTTATCCAGGTATAACACACAACAAGAACATAAGGTCAACGCAACGTGCTAAAAGCATACGTAGCAATTAGAATTAATACAAATTTATTTAAACTTTAACACCAATTTGAATTGAAAATCTTGAATCACACATTAATAATTTTTGTGTAAAATTTTAACTTCAAGATGTACGCAAAGATGTACCCGTACGGAAAGAAAAAGAAGATCTTCGCTGTACGTCTAAGAAATTTAGTCGGATTTTATTTTTTACCAACAGAAAATTAGCAAAATGCGCGCCAATTACGACTTTCGTCGTAACATATTACTCGCGACACACTTTTTAAGATTGCTCTCGACATACGTCCTGCATTCAACAAATAAAACCGTAACATGTTTCATAAATTTGAAATTCTTGAAAATGTTGTAGAAACGTTTCTTGAAAATTTGCCACTGATCAGAGCTGCACGTACCAGATGGATGGGACACCAGCGCACAATACAAGAGGTGTCTATACAAAATTGTCGACCATGTTTGATGATCATTAGTCGGGAAATTCAAGTGGCCTGCTAGATCCCCAGCTCTAACTCCTCTAGATTTTTATATTTGAGGGCAAATAACATTGGTTTATTCTTTACCAATTCGCAACATAGACGATTTGAGAATAACAAGAGCTTTCGACAGTCTCGATTCCAACAAAATAAGAAGAGCTTCCCAATCTGTGGAAAGTACATGCACTATTTTGTTCAACATGGAACGCCAAGTCAATTTTTTCCAGAAAATTATTCTTAGATTTATAATATTAAATACGAAAAAAATGTTTGTTAATAATAGTTTGTTCTTTAAAATTAAATAGGAATCTATATTTTTCATGAAACAGTTATGATAGTTCTTTGTTTTCATGGCATAGCTACTTACTTGAAAAACCAAAGAAAAAAACTAAAGGAATTTCAGGAATGAATTTCAGAAAGTGCCATTTGAAAAAATTGACTTTTTTGATCATTTTTGATTGTGATATTTAAAAATTGCCTGTGACAATATAGTACAAAATAGAACAACCAGTAGGACATCAGGAGTAAGCCTGGATTTTCAGCCAACTGCTCCATAAATTTAATTTTATAATCGTAACTGATTTGCAAAATACAAATTTTTTGTTAACTACTACAAAGACCATTTTTTGGAAAAAAAATGACATATGTCAAAAACGGTCAAGAATAAAGATAACATAATTTAGGTTACATAAACTCGGAATTATATAGCCAATCGACTCATGTGAAAAGAGTTATAGGTTTGTATTTAAAAGGTTAAGAAGGTTGACAGCAATTTTTGGCACACCCTGTATAGCTGAAGGTCTGAAAATATTTTAGATAGAACCAAATGACCGATTATGGCCGCCTATAAAATTTCAAGTTTCTGATTTATCTGCAAGTTAAAAAACTTTTAATGCACGCTCTACGCAGACCACCCTGTATATAAAATAGACGTTTAAGACATTTTATTGCGGGAAAAAAATTTGAATCATTAAGAAAATACCGCATTGCAGTAATATCAGATACCGCTATGGTACAATCGGCATGTCTCATCGTCCGCCAAGGTAAGACATAATTTTAATTATTACTTTTCTAAAACAAAATTAAAATAACATTGGAACAATATTTTTTATTCTGCTTTTATTCTCAGAGGATAAAACATCATAAAACCATAATTTAAGGAATTTTGGAAAATCCTGAAAATATAAAATAATGAGTAGAAATAAATTGTTTATTAATGTCTTTATATTTTTTATTTTGATTGTCGTCGACTATGAAACTTTAAACACTTGGACTTTGTTTTATGGAGTTTTAAAATTCAAGCCATTAATGTTTGTCGTATGCGTTTATAGGATTAAGATTATGGTCAAAATTTTCTCAGGGGTAGAACAAGCAGCAATTTATTGTAGTAATTGAGTTTATACATATTTAATTAAGCGCAAATTTTGTTCGTTAAAAGTTCTATAAAGAAGTCGTCAACTAAGAATTGAATTGATCTAAAACAGATTTTGATTAAACGTACTATACGTTATTTGTGATTAAGGAAACGGTCTCTCCTCACTACTCAATTTAGTATTCCATTGTAGTACAGATGCTTCGCTTAAAAACGAAGACGCTACAAATCTATAAAATGTTCCTCCAAATGTTGAAAAACTTGTGACAAGCTTTTAATTAATTTACTTTTGTCCGTTCTAGTATTAAGTTCTTTAGTTGCTGCGTTGTATTTATTAAATTTGAAGCAGCGACAGAATACAACCTATTAATTTTCTACAACTTTCCACTTCTTGGTGATACTTTGCCTCTTTCACAGTGTATTATTAACTTTTTGGCATAGTTGTTCATTTTACATTTAATTTATCGTTTTTTTTTACTTGATTAGAATATTTTTTTGGTAATTGTAGAAATTTGAGTTGTATCAGATCAAAGTAATTGTAACTACTGTAGAAATTGCAATGGTTCATTTCAGTTCCATTCGATAACAATAAAATCAGACGATAAACTTACTCAAAAATAACAGATTTACAGTTATTACTTTTTTTTATTGTTCCATTATAAAAAAAAGAGACTTTTAAAAGAGCCCTTAAATATATTACGTTTGGTTTTATTATGCAACGATCGATATAATTTAATGGTTGACATGCGTTAGTGGTTTTTATTAAAATTTTCTCAATTGATGTGCGAAAACATTACCGTGAAGTTTTAATACTTTATTGCAATGACAGAGTGGTATACTTAAAAAGTTAAGTGCCATGCAAACAAAATCTAACAGGTTCGGTAGAAATTTTATTACGTTTACTAGTTTTGACTAAATAATTATTGAATCATCATCAGATTACTGTAGAAATATTTATTTAAATATGAAAGTATAAAACAATTACCCATAATCTAAATGTAAAACGTCTTAGAAATCTAAAGAAAACAAAAAAGTTAATAAATTGTTCCAATAAAAAAATATTTTGGAAATATTTACTGAAGTTGGTCTCTAAATATATGAATTTTAGAACTTAGTTTAGCATATTACGGCACATTTTCTTTAAATATTAAATTATTGTTGTGAATATTGTAACGGTTGCAGTTCACAAATAAACAAATAGCTAAAATTTAGGGTGACGGCTCTAGCGATGCAACCTAGAACAGAAGGAACACAAAAATATTGGGTACGAAGTAGCGTACTAAATGCTTGGAGGATCTCGAATTTATAAACGTTAATACAGCAGTGTCCGGCAACAGTCGGTGAGGTGGTGAAGGTCTTTAGGAGAGCGAAAAGAAATAACTGGTGAATAACATGGCGCCACCTACTGGGTAACGGAGAGAAATAAAACCGATCAGTAGGAATTCAACTGGTTTTACTTAAAATCTAACACGCTACAACAAAATGCCAAGTTAAGAGAGAGAGAGAAAGACCACAGACCAATAAGTATAACCATTGTTTTAAAAACAATGATATAACACATACAATGTGAAATATTAGGATTATTTAGTAATAACAACAAAGTTTGTCGCAACGAACTTGCGTGCGTTAGCAATAACTAAATTCTCGTCGTACGCGATCAAGTTTAAAATAATTCAGTTAAGTTTCTCGTTTAATACAGTCGTTATGGATAGCGTACCAATTTAAGATTGGCGAATACGAAACTGGATGTACATACGTCACGTATAACCCGGTGGCTTAAAGCTACTAGTACACTCATGAAATTTAAAACTTGGACACCACAATTTCTGTAAACAAAAGTTTGCACATTGTGAAGCGGGCTTAAGGGTATCATTTACAATTCTAACAGCAGGTAGTCTCAGCAGGGGTTATCTTATAGAAGGACTGTAGAATGAATCATTACACTAAGCACGTTTTAGAAAATAGGTAATTTACGTTGCTTACTTAATTTTTTCTTTAAAGAATATATTTGAAGGTATCGCTAATTAAACACCATAGCTCGATTAATTATCGAATCAAAATTTTGTTTAGGAAATGTTTACAAAATAAAATTAGAAATAATTTTGATTTAAAAAAACGTCTACAAGCAATAACTTTTAAATTAAATCAAAAAACTAAACATGGTTATTTGGGTTGACTGATTATTACTTATTTTTAAATAAATCTAACCTACTAATTATTGTAAGTTATTAAAAAAAATCATTAAACTCTCTATTCATAATATTTAGTCCTTACAAAATGTATATTTTATGACGTTTCATTTTTTCTGTAGTTAATATAAAAGTGAAAATAAAAACTAAGGCAATTCTTATTGTCAACGTATATATTTAGTTTTTGACAAGAATTTATTACATAATTATAATTAAGATACCAAGTTATAGTTTAAAATTAAATGAAAACGTTTTTTTTTTAAATAAAGGTATTACTATATAAATAAATATAAGAAATCAATAATGGGTGTGACCTCCATTATTATTGATACATTCTTGGAGGCGTCTGCTCATTGACACTATCAAGGTATCAATATAATTAATATTAATCGTTTCCCATGCGGTATCAATGGCTGCAATTAGTGCATTACGGTTTACTGGTATAAAATTTGGCCCTTTGTCTTCGATAACAGCAAGTATTGAGCTGAAAAATTTAAAATATTGTTATTATCTGGGATTTTAAATGTCAAGTTAAACAATTCTAACCAATTTTCCAAAAATCAGATGTAAAAAAACAACAAATTACAAGAGTAAAATAACAAAAAAATTAAAAAAAAATAAAATAATAAAAAAAAAAAAAAAAAAAAAAAAAAAAATATAAAAATATAAAAATAATAAAAAAATTAAAAAAAAAAAGAACAAACAAAAAAAAAAAAACGACGAACGGCAATCGGAACATTAATTTGGACGGTGCTACGTACGAATTTTAGAACAGATTCGCAAGTCCTGATTGTTTCATGAACGGTTTGCGGCGTTCCCGCCAACTTACAACTTATGCGGGAGAATTAAATTATTTATTTTGTCCTCCCTTTTGTGGGTTTGTTGTGTTTTAGGTAATATTATGGAGTTGACAGAAGAAAAATGTTTTAAATTAATCAGTGTTTAAGAATGCAAGAAAAAAATGATGTCCCTAATAGCATCATTTGGGCGGAAATTTCCAAAATTAAAAAAAACAAAGTAAATTATAATTTTTACTCTTCTTTGTGCGTATAAATTTGGTTGGCACTATCTTCTTGTTTTCCGCAATTTTCTCTTCTCAATAATAAATATATATGAACTGAAAACTACTGAAAATAATTATGGGAACAGCACAAACGTTT